>CM074189.1:45340058-45723831 GCA_037179385.1 Holothuria scabra
TATTGACCACATTTTGAGGCATTTTCCATGAACGCAAGTAGAACTGCTGCAATACATTCAAGGGATCATCCCCCGCCGAGGTGGTATATCAACCGTTGGACGCTGTTGCAATTTAAGTTTTGGATTTTCAAGGAGTTTTCAACTTGCCACTTTAGTTTTCTCAATGTCCAGTCCAAGTCAAATCAAATCAAATCAAATCAAGTGATCATTGGCAACGGTACCGGAGAAGGGGGCTTTGAGGTCTCAGTCCCACCACCCCCAAAATTGGGAGTTTGGTCCAGCCTCACTCCCTTGTCCCCAATAATCGCAAGGGGGGGGGGTGTCAAGAAGGGGGCACATGCAGTAAGAACAATCGTTAAGTGTCGTGTCTAAACATATTTGGGTTTGTAAGTTCAGAAACTAACCGAACCCCCTTCCCCACCCCCACCCTCAAAAAAAAGGAAACGAAAAAAAAAAAAAAAATTAAAAATATCTCGTTCCGCCTCGCATGTGATCTATAAACAACTTTTTGGGGGTGGGGCGAGGATTTGAAGCAGGGAGTTCATTATTTTAGTGCAAAATTAGTGGTTCAAACCCTCATCTGAAAATGGCAACCAAATCTATCAGAGTTATTGTTATTTCGTTTCAAAGAATCCTTACAAACTGTTAGGGTCTGAGCACTGCATATTCAACATGAAGATAAATCCTGAGTTACTCTCCTAAATTTCGTAATCTATTGAGAAAAATACTGTCACGTGACTCTAAAGATCCAATCCCGAAACACCGGAGACTATTACACTAATTCCAATTGGGGGAAATTGGATTACCTCTTTAAGTGCATGTGGTGTACTGGCCGGCTGGTTCACTTATTTAATGTAGAAATGGTTTTAGCTCGTTTGCCAATCAGAAAATCCTGTCAAACCGCATCTACTAATAAATAACGGGACAAGTATAGTTGCCTTGATGTCAGTTCCATAAGTTATAAAACAGCTTTCTCATTAGTTCTAAAAAATCAAGGTTTCACTCTATGGATGCGACTCAAGGTAAAACTGCTACTTGGAAAATAAATTGCACTGTACACTTTGAAAGCACAAAGAGTGATCCACCCTTCACTTGTCTGAGTGAAAGCTAGGACGTTCACTCCAAAAGGGCGGGAAATCACTTCAAGAAGATTTAAATTCATTCTCAAAGAACGATGATCTACTCTTGACGAATTGCTTTCAAGGACCACATTCAAAAAGAGTGAGCCCTGCAGGCACCCGATAAAGAGTGACTGTTCACTCTTCTAGGGTGAGTTAAGACTCAGATGGAGTAAGGTAAAGTAGGTAAGAAACCCCGTATTTTCGTTCGATTGAAATAGACACCTATTAGAATTATTTTAGCGCTGTATGTATACAACACTGACGAACAGGAACCGCGATACATTTATGCCCCACAATTCCATGCGGTAACGCATTACCGAACCAGCTTACTGGGGTTTAGCAGACCGTGTACTTTGATTTTTAGGACTGTTTCCTCTATGATATGTTACCATGGAGATGTGTCCTTACCTGGTAGGTTCATCAAAAAATAACATCGGTGGGTTGCTGACAAGTTCTTGTGCGATGGCCAGTCGTTTACTTTGACCTCCGGAAATATTATAGGTTTGCGTTTGAGCACAATCACTCAGTCCCAACAAACTGAGTATTTCTTCGACCTGAAGGGAAAAAACAGAAAGACAATTTGGCAGTGATTCACCTCTGAATTTTGAATCTATTCTTAGTGTTCACTTGAAACGATTGTAAGAGAACGAAAATCGGAAGACTGTTCTGCGTTGTAAAATTTGTCTGTGTCCTAAATCAGCTGCATTAATAACCGATGCACAAGGACGTTTTTCAGATATATGGGGAGTTTGTACGTTTCTGGCCAGGGATACATTTTATGGTTGTACATGGCAACAAATGTCACAAACATGCCGTAAAATTACAGATCAAAACATAACGACATAAAAGGCCAATATGAAAGTAAGTGCTGTCAGTTTTTCTAAACATATTGACAGGATTTTTCCGTTTCCACGTATTTCTTTATCTTTTGTTACGTTCATGTACATGTTTTTTTACTGTGTACAGTGAAACTTTCTTTACACATGGGACAAAAACTGGGAGCAGTAGATTTTTAAAATTCTTCGATAATTTTTAGAGTGAAGGTGTAAGAAGCGTTGGGTGACACAATTTCAGAAGAAGTGGGTAATGAAAGAAGTTAATGTTCCTGCAGGTTCACCCTCGATGCCTATATTGAAATGGCAGTAAAATGTTCAGCCTACAATCTAATAACAACACAGTTAGTCACTCTCTAAAAGAAAGAGAGTAAAATGTACAAATCCACTAGATTAGAGTATTAATTCACTCCTAGAATGGTGAAACAGGTTCACTCCAAACGTGGTAGTTCAAGAGGACAAAGTTTCACTCTTGATGCAGGCCCCTAGTGTCTGCAGGGACTCTCTAAAAAGCGATCATTACAGACACTCGTTTATGGGTGAATATTTATCCTTCTTGTAGTTATAATTCCACCATTCTGTGGGTGAAATAACACTCTAATTGAGTCAATTTACCCTTTTCAAATGAAGAAGGTTGTGAAACCAACTAAAGATGGCACTGCATGGCATTGGTGGAACTCAGCAATAATACAATTGGTTCCAACAAACTCACTGGGGGAATGTAGGTATATGCGGAATGTGCTTCGACTCACCACTCTCAAAAAATGCTTGCACACCGCCAGAAAGGCAAAGGAATGGGAAGTGTATGAATTAAATACTTGATTACAAACAAAAAAAAGACTGATTATCAAACGTGGTCGCTAGCGGTGAAAAAGCTGTAAGCTTATGGCAATATTTTCATTTACGTTATTTATTCGTTTCGCTTTGTTGTGGCTACTGCGGCGTGAAAATATTTTGACTCGAAAAAGGCTTCGTACAAAACATACAGTGAAGAAAACTAAACATTCTCGTTTTTATACCGCATCCACTGCGGTTAAGTATCATTTGTAAAAATCATTTTCGAAATTGTTGCCATGTAATGGCAAAGTTCATGCTACAGAACAAAAATATATATAATCCTCTCGATCCTTGTGATAAAAAATTTCATACCTGTTTTGATGACAGAATTATTTATGATAAACTGCCGCCCCAATAAAACATAGTACTTTGTCAAAACAAGTTCGAAGAACTTTCAGTATTTTAATGGGTAGTGGATAAGTTCTTATGTACTCACCTTAAAGATGCTTATTTGCACATTCTGAGTTATGATAAGGACCTCCCGTGAAATACAAGGAGTAGGAGATTCCGCATTCTTCACATACACTCTAATATCAAAAGAGTGAACTTAGTCACTCCTTGATCGAGTGAAGTGTAAATTCACTCCATTAGAGAGGTAATTCACTCCAAGAGGAGTGAAGTTCCCTCCAAAAAGAGTGAAGTTCACTCCAAAAAGAGTGAAATTCCCATAAAACGAGCGAAGTTTCACCCTTGATGGAGTGCCTACAGTGATCGCTCTAAAAAAAAGAACAATCATTGCAGGCACTCGTGCAAGAGTGAATTTTCCCTCTTCCTCATAGTGAATTTCACTCTTTTGGGAGTGAGCTTCACTCTTTTTGGAGGGAACTTCACTCCTCTTGGAGTGAATTTTCACTCTAACGGAATGAATTTACACTTTTCACTCGATCAAAGAGTGACTAAGTTCACTCTTTTGATTTTAGAGTGTACATTATCTGAATTGTCTCTAAAATGTCAGTGTTTAAAATCCGGGAAGGTAATTTGGTAATCAGATATTACGGCGCTTTCATTGGATGGCGATAAATATCCAGCAATATTTTCTTTTTTTAAGTCAGAATATCCAGGAACTAATTAACTCCACCATCCTTCCCAATCCATTTCAGGCGCGAATCCAAGGGGGCGGGGTTACGGCCTCAGTCCTCCCTTTTTCCCCACACCAACAGAAAACCTTACGGGAAATCAGCAGTGCGACTCCGTCACACCCCTGCTTTCTCTAGGGTCAGTCCCCCTCCCTTTTTGGAATGTCTGGATGCGTGCACTTCGTCCCACCTTATCTCTACCGAGCTACCTGCAACCGATCCGGCCAACCCACCGACACATGCAACCCATCACGTCCGTACACTTAACACATTTCATAAACCAGTGGCGGCGATTGAAAGTCAATATTGGGGGAGGGTGAAAAATTAAGGGCAAGGGATATTTTTTAGGGGGGGAGGAGTTTTCGGCGCAGTACGAAACCGAGCTCAAAGGCCCATTTATGCTGGTGTAGGGCCAGGGGCAAAAGCCCCGGAGAAGCTCCGGTTTAAGCATACATCTGGACAAAAAGTTAAGTCTCTGGAGAGGTATACTTAACCTTACTCCTAACAAAACTTATTTGGAGGGAGGACAATATATTGGGTGTGGGGGAACGCTCCATCTAGCTTCCCGCCCCTCCGTAGCGCCGCCACTGTAATTAACAAAAAGAAATGTCACATTCGGGCATAAAGTCGTTGTGTCATGAGAGGATTTGGGAAGTATGAAAATTTGTTGAATTTCATGAACCAACTCAAAGAGTCTAGGGGGTCCAGATGCGGAATGCTGCATTATTCGTGTCTCAAACACGAAAACGTTTATAATGATCGCTTTCCTTATTTTTTTTTTATTAATTAATTAATTTATTTATTTATTTATTTCTAAGTCTGAATTATGGGGGAACCTCGGAGGGCTCTTGGCTCCACATTTCGTCAAACTATTAATTGAATGGAATTTCGAGAATTTTATTTTACTTTACTTTTTTTATATTTTTATTTTATTTATTATTATTTTTTGAGATTTATTGCTCTGATGTAGTTACCTACCAGTAATTTCTTTTCCTTGTGATTGGTCGTTCTTGACAGTTTAAGGTTGGCTGATATCATCATAGCTTCCATCACTGTCAGCTGAGGTAAGAGATGGCTGTCCTGCATGATATAACAAGACAACTTCCGGAACAAACCTAAGTCTCTATCTTGGCCGTTCACCAGTAGTTTGCCCTTCATATTTCCGGCTCTGGAAGAAAATAGTTCCAAAAGGTTAATAATATTTTGTACAGTTCAAGCGGCCCCCCCCCCCCCCCATTTTTTTGTAATGGTTTTGCACCAAGACAACATTTGAAGAGGATGCTTAGTACCGGGACAAGAAATATGTTTCACTTATACGATAACCAGAAAGCCAAAAGGCTTAGTGATTCCTTGCTGCTAAAATGTAAGGCCTTTTTTCACATTTACATTGCTTTGCAATGTTTTTCAATTAACAGGGCTCCATAATGTGCCCACAAAGTACACATGCAAGACATCCAATCTTCCTACAATGAGATCCCCCTTGCCCGTCGTGAGCCCAAATGACATTTGACCTCCACCAAAAACTACTGGGCCCATGTATTCACTATGTGCCATCTACATGAAAAGTTACAGGACACTACAAGTGACCTTTCTTGAAAGACTGTGCAGGAAAGCTTGTCAGGCTTTGAACATGCTGACTCCAAATGAACTTTGACCTTTGGGAAAATCAATAGGGATCATCTACTAAATATGACCAATCTACACACAACATGTGAGCACATTCACATGTACCGTTCTTGAGATACCGTGTTTACGAAGTTTTGACCTTTTGACCTCTCATGACCCCAAATGACCTTTGACCTCCACGAAAATCGATAGCGATCATCTAGTCAATATGGCCAATGCACACACCAAATATGAGATTAGTCACACTTACCTTTCTTGAGATACCCTGTTTACAAACAATTTCTAAGGAATTTACCTATTAACCTCTCGTGACTTCAAATGACCTTTGACCTCCACGAAAATCGATAGGGATCATCTACTCAATATGACCAACCCACACACCAAATATGAGCATAGTCACATGTACCGTTCTCGAGTTATCGTGTTTACGAAGTTTTGACCTTTTGACCTCTCGTAACCCTAAATGACCTTTGATCTCCACCAAAAACAATAGTGAACATCTACCCAATATGACCAACCCACACACTAAATATGAGCATAGTCACATGTACTGTTCTCGAGATATCGTGTTTACAAAGTTTTGACCTTTTGACCTCTGGTGACCCCAAATGACCTTTGATCTCCAAGAAAATCGATAGGGATCATCTTCTCAATATGGCCAATGCACACACCAAATATGAGATTAGTCACACTTACCCTTCTTGAGATACCGTGTTTACAAGCAATTTCTAAGGAATTTACCTATTTACCTCTCGTGACCCCAAATGACCTTTGACCTCCACGAAAATCGATAGGGATCATCTACTTAATATGACCAACCCACACACTAAATATCAGCACAGTCACATGTACCGTTCTCGAGTTATCGTGTTTACGAAGTTTTGACCTTTTGACCTCTCATGACCCTTAATGACCTTTGACCTCCACGAAAATCGATACGGATCATCTACTCAATATGACCAATCCACACACCAAATATGAGCATAGTCACACGTACCGTTCTCGAGATATCGTGATTACAAAGTTTTGACATTTTGACCTCTCGTGACCCCAAATAACCTTTGATCTCCACCAAAAACAATAGGGATCATCTACTCAATATGACCAACCTACACACCAAATAGGAGGTTAGTCACACTTACCCTCCTTGAGATATCGTGTTTACAAGCCAAAGCGTCACATACACACACACACATACATACACACACACACACACACATACACACGACATCACCATCGCATAGATTCCTTGCCTGCCTTCGGCAAGGAATCAATAATAAGGAGTGCACTCAGCCATACAAAGTCATATTTCAAGAGAGAGTACATCCCCTTTAACTGACAGCAACCATTTTAAACGTTTAACCTTCTAAGCACCCGGACAAAAATTAAATCAGCGGCGGAAAGTAACGTCACGTATAGTTACTAAGATACAAGGGACAGGGCACTTCAAAGATGAGTAGTTGGGCGGTGTACCGTAATTTGTTTAAACTGAGATGAAAACGGCATGTATGTTGTTTTGGGACCACTACCGCAAAGATCTATACCGGATTATCCGAGAAGTAGTTAATTACGTCAATCAAATCTAGCCTCGTCCCCTTTAAAGGACCACTACCGCAAAGATCTATACCGGATTATCCGAGAAGTAATTAATTACGCCAATCAAATCTAGTCTCGTCCCCTTTAAAGGACCACTACCGCAAAGATCTATACCGGATTATCCGAGAAGTAGTTAATTACGTCAATCAAATCTAGCCTCGTCCCCTTTAAAGGACCACTACCGCAAAGATCTATACCGGATTATCCGAGAAGTAATTAATTACGTCAATCAAATCTAGCCTCGTCCCCTTTAAAGGTCTAATTCTCTCTCCCCAAACAGTCTTGATTTTACTAACCTTCTTCGTTAAGCCCCTCCCACAAATGCCTAAAATTCATCCTCATCCAAGTACAATCCAAGTTTATTGCTTCGGGGTGAGTAAAGAAAAGCTCAATGCGTATAATCGAAAAACTCCCAGTACGGTTCATGTTGTGTAATATGAGTTTTTGTACTCGGCATTGTTTGAATTGACTGTCAATCAAAGAGCTGAGCCAATGGAAAATATTGGTACACCCCTATAGGCATTGTAGTTTGGGGTGAGAGGGTTGTCACTTTAAAGAGGAGAAGCAGGATTTAATGTTTCCAGTAGTACTGGGGTCAAAGTACCCTGGTGCACGAATGCTGAATTAAATCTCTCTCAGTAGGAATGACTGTACTGTACGTTCTAAGATTCTCCAAGTGGAATGGCTGGGAAAGACTCTGTTGACTGGGCACGTCCTTACTTGATGTTTGATATAGTAATTTCGCTTACCTGGGAGAATCCGGACTGGTAAGGGGAAGGGGATAAAAACATATGTTATTCAAAGTTCCAAGCTGTAAACCAATCACATTTGCAACCAGGTCGACTTGCCAGGGTTGCGTCATTGGAGAGCTTTTGAAAGATTAACAACGGGAGGGGTTCTACGTATAAAGTTACTCCCCCCCCCCCCCTCCTCCTTGAAGAAAACAGAGTTCAATGTATCTTGATGCAAAATGGTGAAATACCTGTTAGGGCCTAAAACATTGCACCGTGTCTAAGAATCGATTTTTGCTTCAACCTTGGGTCATACGGGTTTCGATCTCCGGACCCACAAACACTCTGTTTAATAAGCAAATGTTTGCGTCGAATTTCCCTCACAATCATGTCGGTTAGGTTATCATAAAAGTTCTTTGTATAAAACAGAATGAAATAGGCAATATTAAAGGCCCAGTTCTCTCACCCAGACAGTACCAGTTCTCCTAACCTTTTTACTTAAGACCCTCCCATAATTGTCTTGGAATTCATCCTTGTCCAGGCACAATCTCAGTTCATTACTTTAAGGTGAGTATAGAAAAACTCAATTTATGTAATCAAAACACTCTCAATACCGTTCATGCTGTGTAATATAAGCTTTGGTACTCTGCATTGTTTGAATTAGCTGTCAATCAAAGAGCTGAGCCAATTTAGAATTTCGGTACCCCCGTACCAAAATTGTAGTTTGGGTGAGAGGTTTGGTCCTTAAAGTAATTATCTACTGCAGGGAGTCGGCACAAGCCTCTCCACCCTAGAAAAATCCTAATTTTCGAAAAGAGTACTGCACTGTGTGGCTTACACAATTCCATTGCTTGAGAAGAGGTGGTTCTGAGACCAAGGACAGAGTTTTTTTTCTGATCTGTTCTGTTCTGATAAAAGTTACATGCCTTCTTTTTCTCTCTATTTTCAATTTCTAAGTGACAACGTGTTGGAAAGTTGGGAAGTTAGGGATAGTGAAGCGTGGCATGATGGGAGTGGGAGCAGGACAAATTCAACACATAGAAAATTGCAACACTACCTGTGCAAAGCACCGAGAGAGACGGTTTCTAATATTTTGGGCCAATTTCAGTTCCACAGATACATGAAAATCCGCTTCCACTTTCTATTTTCGGCAGAAAGGGTGACTCTATGTCGTCAACAGGAAAACTGTGGCCAGCATTGAGAGGGTTTGAGTTCGGGTGTCTCAACAAGTTTTGCCCATGAATGTAGCTAGCGGGGTTGGAAATGGCTTCACATGTCTTGAATGTAATTTAAATTAACTACCAATCAATTTCCGTCATACAGCGTGACAGTTTTATGAGTGAATTTTTAACAAGTCGAACGATGTATTGGCCTATAATGTGATTCAACTAGGCTATTTCCAGTTTCCAGTCAGTGAAATAGCACCTAATTTCATTCCTTTCCTACTACTTTCTTACTGGAAAAATGTCTTTTAAAATATATGTGCATGTTTGGAGGAAACGTTTATAGCCAATTCCACCGTCAAATCCTAAAATTTTCGTTTTGTTTTATTTCACTCCATCTTCAAGTTTGTATCTCGCTGAAGCGTTGTCCCTTCTGCGATCCCGTAGACTTTCATCTATGAAATGACTGTGTCTGTTAGCAAACGTGGCATCGATCATTATTTCATTCCTGTTACAATGTATAGTGTTTCCACTCACTCGTATTTGCAGATGTCAAGCTAGGATTTAATTTACCATGTATAAGTGATAACTACTAGCTCCTGCAGGAAATTTCTTTAGGGGCAATTGTATGGACTAAGTAGATGCTGCTGCAGATGTTATGTTAACTTTTTCAACAATATAACGGCGAAGGCGTTCGTGTTTGGTGCCAATGAGTGGCTGAGCCTGTAAAAGCTGTGCGCAGAGGAAGTAAATTGAATAAAAGTAAGAAATTTTCATTATCTTTCGATCACTTATACTTGAACAACATTCTCATATGAACATGTACGCAGACCGCATAAAAAGCACTTTTTGTCTTTATTTTAATCGATCAGTTCCAAAATGATGCTGCTGTTAAAATTGTCACATCTTTCCTCGTTTGAATGAAACAACATGCGTTCATGATAGGCCCCTATTCGAAGTAAATATCTCCCCTAGCCTACCCTAACTTTAATTTGCAGTCTAAGGCTATTAACTGCTGCATATTCATAATTGTTTACCATCCCACTCATCGTCCTGATATCTCGGTAAATCATTCTACCTTTTCTTGAAACGAAACAACGCAGGAGAAATATTTTTTTTTCTTTTCTTTTTTTTTTCTTCATCGATCAATTCTAAACTCGGATCTGTCAAAATTGACACCTCTAACGTTTTCATGTATAAACATTCTTTCAGGATGTTTGAAGTAACCCTCTCCCATCCCTCAAATTTGCAGTCCTATCAACTGCTGAATTGATTGAAGTTCAACTTAGCAATGATGCTGTGTTCGTGTCGCCCTCACTGTTATGCATCCACCGCGATGTTTTTGCAAATCGTTTACCTCGTCGAGTACGTTGACACAAAAGGATCAAAAAGAAGAGGGAAGAAAGAAAAAAAAACGAAAAAGAAGAAGAAAACAAACTGGTGCAGGCATGTTTAGCCGCCCCTCTCCATATTTACAAAGAGCGATATCAAGAGGTGGGTACATGGAGCTTAGGACAATCGTTAAGTTTCCGACCACCTGAAAATTTGATATATGAAAAATCTTTCTTCGTTCAGCGCTAACCGGTGGAAGCGCCCCGCTTAGATAGCCTTGCTTATACTTAGTCCCACCCCTACCCACATTTTTTCGGTAACGGTACGCCGCGTCCAAGAACTTGCAAAGGAGCAAACTGGCTTTCTTTTGTAAGTAAGCCAGTTTCAAGCATAGGGCAGCGAGAAGATACTAAGAAACAACTCAAAACTTGACACAAGTCCCGCTCCCCCCTCCCATCTCCCTCCCCTCCCCCCTCCCCTTCCCCCATTGTACGGAAGTCCATAACAAACATCCTCGGAGAGAGTAGAGACCAAAAATAATATCAAAGCCATCGAGAATACCACAAAGTACAAAAACAGGATGAATATGAATATCACATTGGCTACATGGAGGGATTTACCCAGGTAAGATCAACTTGAAACGAAGCCAGAAACCTCGAAGTTCATTATTATCTCCCTCTTTCGTTTTTACTCTGTTTATACGGACGGCCTACAGAAACACTGATTTAATGGGATGCGTAACAATCTGTGATAAAGACGTAAAGTGGTACAATTGCACATATATGTTCATTATTAAACACTGGAAGATACTATTCAAGGACCACTATCAAGATACACCAGGAATGATTGAAATTTGCTGGTACCAATTATCTCTTATATTTCGTGCCATACTGTACCTCACCAGCCATATATGACGTGTATTGATCAAGAAACTGAGACGGATCGGTGAATTCCTCGCCACTCAATACGACTATTTGTGACAGGTTACGATCAATGGCAAACTAAACAGAAATAAACATATCACGCATCTGCAAATCTCATTACAGATATGTCTCGACAGACCAACGTGATTCACAACAGAGCCGTAGATACAACACAGACTACACCACAAAATATCAGTACAGTTGCCATTAGTAAAAATGTTAATTTCTTTAAGAGTGTTCTCAGCGTGTGTTCAAGAATGGAAGGTATCGGAGATTATCTTAATCCAGCAAGGTGTAGGCTTTCATAGGTTAAAGAGATTGGCTTTTAAAATATGTGGTTTGACAAACATGTTTGTAGTTGCTCGAATGTCTGCGCGGTTTCATTAATATTTCATTACTACATTATGACAGAAGCTTAAACCAAATTTGGAAAATCAACTGCTTAAGATAAAGCATACTTTATTTTTACGACAAACATAAGATTGAGTCATCGCATCAGCCATCACATACCACAAAAAAATTCACCTACACAGTATATTAAATGGAACAGTCCGGGAGATTTTTTTTTTTTTTTTGTCACTCTGGAATTGCGTTTTGCCAGACGCTCAGGCTCTTACTTCTTTGAGGACGTAACGTAAAATTATTTTCCGAATCCCCTCCCCCACCCCTTCTCGCCTCTATTTCGGCATTATTAGTGCTCCCCGTCATTCAAATTATACTGATTCAAATACTGCCCCTTTTTCAGCATGCGGCAATATTACTATCACTTTTTTTTTTAATTCTTCCAAGGGGATTCCTTGACTTGCGATTTCTTTTTAAAAAGTCATGTTCAAAACATCTGCAGAGGTATTTGGAAGACAAATACGGTGTGTTTAATGGATATACCCAACTGCTTTTTTTAAATTTTTAAAATTCGAGAGAAGTGGTCGCCTTTAGCCTTCAGGTTAAAAATAAACTGAAGGATCGCAGTCACGTGTATTTCTCCTGTTATACTGCTATAAGGCAATAGGCCTATGCCTTGTGATGATCGTACGTACTACTTAGACTTGAAGCGGTCATATTTTAACAAATAAAAGAGTAGTTTTGCTGGTTCACTTTCGCCTAATTAAATTTGGTATAAAAACTTGTTGTGTGATATGCATTGACATATCAACAACGCCAAATAAAAGAGCGTTTTCTTCAATCCCTTTACAAGGTAAGTACATACAGAAATATTCATACAAATTGTGACTCATTCTTTTCTTTGAGTTTATTAACAAAACTTCACATGCAATTCTTACTGGAGTAGACAAGGGACAAAGTCACATGAACATGCCCCCGGCGACTTGTAGCTTATTTGAATAGAAAGCCTTTGTGATCAACTCCAATTGTTTGATTGTGGTTACCGTTTAGCACTTTCACTTTTGATACAAAGATGTTGAAGTTATTATAAAATATTTAAAATCCAAAAGTTGGGACCGACAGACACGACTACAGTAGTAAGGAGGGGCCGAGCGATGAAGTAGGGCAAAGAGGACTCTGAGGGCTCTATTATTCCCCTGTAATTCCCCCACCTACCCACAGTGCCTGCATTAGGAAACTTTATTTACTGTGACCGAGGTATCTTTCTGTAAACATTTGTGACGGTATCGTGAGTGACATTGCAGCGGTTTATATTCTAGGGTAGACGTTATTGGTTCCAGGAGGAAATCATGTACATCGATGTGAAAATTTAACCGATAGTGCCAAAATGTAGACCATTATGCAAGCTATAAATGCAACTCTTCCTTTAGAGAAAAACAAATGCCCTTGGGATTTGATATTCAGGAATATCGTGTAATGGATATATGTGCAGAGGCTTGAGAGATAAGACCTCCTGCTGATGAAAAGCGTTGTACAAAAGGCGATTATTATTCTTAGAGTGTCGTATTATGCTTATGAAGTATTTTTCATCACTTCGAGATGCAATCTGCGCATATTCTGTTTACTATTAATGCACAGCCGGATGTATAGCATGTATGTTTATTCTGGATTTCTGGGATAAAAAACTTTTCCCTCCAAACATAACAAAATGTAAAGGCATTCTAATCCATCTCACAGCATATTAGGGAGTCGAAACGTACTGAAACTGTTCAAACTTCAAGGAAAGGTGCAAGTAACTTATGACATTTTGGACGGAAGGAGAGACGGACGTACAGTTAATGGGTTTCTTCCTTGGACAACAGGAAAAGGCTACATACTTCCCCAAAGTATCTACTGGGTGTTTATGATTCAATCACCAACCCAGATCCTGTTTCCAGCGTCTTCTGTTGCTTAATTTGTAAGAATAACAAAGTAGATGCTATAGGGCTAAGTGTGCTGAATTTCTTTTTGAAACGTACATAGAAACAGACATTTAGTAACACATAACGGAACATCGTGATCATTTCAGCAGAGCCGTCTCCTTAACTTTGTGTCGCAGGTGTTGTTATTGTTACATTTTGGTCTCTCAAATGATCAAATAGGAAGGAACCAACCTAGTTCAAACGGTTTTTGAAAGTTTAGAATGTTTTCTTTCAATCCATGTAACTATTATCTCGATACAATGGGTGGAAGGGTACGCCAGTTTTCAATGAAAAATATAATTCTCAATGTTTCTCAATGGAGATTCTTCCAAAGAGCATGTTTTTGAACGGTTTTCCTCCACTTATATTCACCTAACTTTTGTTAGGTTGGTCCTTAAAATCTAGTTCAAGCGTGTGCTAAAAGTATGAATATTCATTTTTATCTTTGTCAAGTTTGTCAAGTCACCCACCTTGACTAACGGGAACATTACGCCTTTCTCAAAAATGTAAAAAAATCTTCGTTTGGAAATCGGGCCGTTGCTTTGTTCTTTGTCCGAATTGGTCAAGGATCCTGTGACGTCACAGACAGGCATTCAAACTAACGCCAGTTCGCTTGCACGGACCTAAAGAAGTGCTTTACATTTCCATTGCCCTTATCCCATTTTAGCCTTAACCATTTTCCTTAAAGGCCCAGTTCTCTCATCCCAAGCAGTGCCAATTCTCCTAACCTTCTTACTTAAGCCCCTCCCACAATTGTCTGAAATTCATCCTCATCCAGATAAAATATCAGTTTATTGCTTCTAGGTGAGTATAGAAAAACTCAATTTATGTAATCAAAACACTCTCAGTACCATCCATGCTGTGTAATATAAGCTTTGGTACTCTGCATTGTTTGAATTAGCTGTCAATCAAAGAGCTGAGCCAATTGAGAATTTCGGTACCCGGGTTCCAAAATTGAAGTTTGGGTGAGAGGTTTGGACCTTTAAGAAAAAGTCATCAGATTGAGGAATTTGTCCTTAATGGAATCGTAAATTTCTTGATTCGACAAACTGGATTGACAGTGGGAAAATCGGGGGAAATTTAGGATTCCTCAAAATGCATTGAATGGCAGTTAAGGCGTGGGTATTTGGCACGTACCATTGCAAAATGTTAGGGGGTTAAAATGTATATTTAAAATATCATGTGCCCGATGCACTGAGATTCCAAACATAAAAAATCATTTTTTTTTTTTATGAAATGATGTACAGTGTTGTACAGTGAGCCTAGAAACGAATACTCTAAACCGTTTTACTTTTACATCAAATATTGAGCAAAAATAGAAATTTTCATATTGCTCTCAAATGGCCACTCTCCAGATTTAATTACAATGGGGAATACGGAGCTGCCGTGGTGTGTGCGGTCAAGCGTAAAAACCACAAAAAAGGTTGTTGTGATGCAGCAAGCGGTGAAAAAGCAATGATCGTTTTGGGCCAAAATGTTCCGTTACACTCTAAAATCAAAAGAGTGAACTTATTCACTCTTTGATCGAGTGAAAAATGTAAATTCACTCCAAGAGGAGTGAAGTTCCCTCCAAAAAGAGTGAAGTTCACTCCAAAAAGAGTGAAATTCCCTTAAAACGAGGGAAGTTTCACTCTTGATGGAGTGCCCACGATGATCGCTCTTAAAAAAAAAGAGCGATCATTGCAGGCACTCGTGGAAGAGTGAATTTTCTCTCTTCCTCTAGTGAATTTCACTCTTTTTAGAGGGAACTTCACTCTTTTTGGAGGGAACTTCACTCCTCTTGGAGTGAATTATCACTCTAATGGAGCGAATTTACACTTTTCACTCGATCAAAGGCTGACTAAGTTCACTCTTTTGATTTTAGAGTGTATGTTAAGACAACGCAAACTGGCAGGACAAAAAACAAACACTAACTATCAACCATCCACACACAAAACACGGAACAAAAACGTTTTACACAAACGGAAACGACACACCAACCCCGCCCCAACAACCCGTCAACCCAACGACAATAGCTCCACCACCAACAACTTCCCGACACCAACCCCACCCCAAACCTTAAAGACTTCAATAACCAAGAGCATCCCACACCACGCCCGGCGGCACGCCACGCCCGGAATCATCACCACGCCCGAACGCAGCACCAGGCCCGAAGGCAACACCACGCCCGAAGGCAACAGCAATTAAAAAGCAATGAGCAAATACATGTTCACCTTGCCCAATTAAGGGCGTCCGGGAGGCAGTTGTGGCAAAGGGTAACCTCATTACTGCCACGTTTAAACAAACCCCCAAACCGCGCGCGGTTGCAGTTTAACGTCCTACCCAATAAGCTGAACGACTGCTGTATAAATCGTGGAGTATTCTTCCTTTGACCAAGCTTAAGTCGTACTTTTATTCAAGCAATACTTACATTAATATACAGTGCATCAAAACCTGATTTGTTGCTGACAGCGCCACAGAAATTGAACATTAACAGAGAACAATATAACTTAATATGTATATGGATACAAAGAGATAGAGTGTAGCAAAGATTGAAATACAAATTAAGAACAAAAGACTGAAGAAAAAAAGGAGAAAGAAACAAAATTTTAAAAGGGGTGCAATAAAACATAAGTCGTTAAATTAAAAGACTGTGAAAAGGACAATGCCGTAAAAGCTAAGGATGCTTTTGAAAGACGTTGTATACACTTACTTGTATCCTGCCAACACGTTCATTAATGAACTTTTGCCAGCACCGGAGGGTCCCATTATTGCAATTAGTTCCCCTGGTAAGAACTTCCCTGATAAGTCCTTCAAGATTCTCTTCATTCCTGTAAAACATGGAAGGGATAAAAGAGATTGGAACAACTTAACTAGGTCTTTACAAACATCGGTGAAATCAAAACATTACTAAAAGATATCGTGGGGAGATTGAATCAGCACGTTAGGTCAATTTAAGGTTAATGAGTAACGCACCCTTTGGGGTAAGGCCTTACACTTCATAACATATGTTTACTGGAGGGCTAAAAAATGATATAATGTATTTCATTTTGTAGCTTCTGAGCTACAAAACGGCAAACGAAAACCCCTGTGGGCCTATCCGACCTTCTACGGCCGTAAAGCAATTGGTTAGAAGCCGAGCTGTAAAATCTTGTCCAACTAACTAACTAACTTGATGAAAACCAAACAAAAATGTGTATTTGCAGGAAAAATGTAACTGAAACTGCCTCTAATGAGCTGTCGCTAAAAAAGACACACAAAGGTGGCTTTAGACTTTTAGCACATTTCGTGTTTCTATATTACAGTAGTAAAATTATCAAAGGCTCTTCAGCCGGTTGACGGTAGCCCAATAGCATACACGAATTCGAGCAGCCTTTGTGTAAAGTGACTATAGTCAGCCATTAGTGGGGTCGGTCCATCAGCCTCACATCGTCTTTATTTATTTTCTAAACGTAATGTCAAACCCTCATACAGTAGAACTGAGGGAATCAAGAAGCATTTCAGTGTACAACCATCCATGGCACAAGTAAGCAAGGAAATCGAAAGATTTAACGGTGATAGACCCCAGTTATGACCGACCAGGGACTGTTGCAACTCCCTGGACCGACTAAGATCAGACCATCACTTGCCGTCTGGATTTGTCCTTAGGACTCAACGTTGCTTGGACCGCAAGAACTAAGTGAACATACTTAAGTAGTTTCTCTTGTTATTAATATACTGTAAGTGAGCCAGCTACACACTGACGTAAAAGTTTCCTGATATCACTCACTTTATCCGGCATGCAAAACCTTAACTACACAGGCCTGAATGTGCAGCACGATTTGGTCAAAATGAACGTAACTTTTCTTTTTGGTTTCCCGGAAGGGAAATCCGTTGGACTCATGCAGACAACACTTTTGCAAAACATGTGTAGGATCGTGCATTTTAGTGTTGGCTCAAGCTATGGTTTGTAAGCTCAACGATTGAAAATTATTTCTTTGTTTCGCCTTGTTTTCAGCAGAGTAGTACCAAGCCAAAGACTGTCTTCCTTTTTGATCATCGAGGTCGTTGTTGTTAAAGTAGATCATTGTTAAAAGGGACAGCTGTGTGAATGGCATTGCTGGACACCAAAAATATATTGCAATGTGTGGCTTTTTGTTCCTTTTTGGAAGAATACTGTGACTTTCATCAGGTATATTTATAATTTTTGATTGCATAATTGCATAAACATCAAATTTCGTCTCCAAAATATGTCCACATGGGGCCGTCAGAAATATGTGTACCTTCTGTAAAATGTAGCAATCTTTATGAAGCTTTGTTTCGCTAAGCGGTTGTACATTACTTGACAGCAGGGCATGGTCAAATATTGTCCTGTTTTTACAAAGTGACCGACATTTAAACATCAAGACTTTGTCAACATTTTTGCTTAGAATTACAATTTTACTATACGTTATCCATGGTAAATGTACTTTGATGCTCTTGCTAAGAATTGTGAGGTATGTTTTAGTTCAAGATACAGCTTTACTCCCTATTATTATTTAAGTGGAAGCCATTGTACCGTCTAAAAGGTCACACGACGGGCCGGCTTTTCGCCCGTAGTTACGTAATAGCATGCAAAATGCATGCATTCGGGTCAGTTAGTGGTTGTGACCTTATATCAACAGAGAACAAAGTAAAATATTACCGTGTTTCTTGCATAGAGGCTAACATTTATTTTGATTTGTACATCAATACTTCCACAAAAATTTTGTTTTAAATTATTTTTAAAGCTTTGTCTTCCATTTGGAAACTTCAACGATACCTTTGGTACAAATTGTTAGGAACTTTTTGACCAAGATACACTCTTTACTCCCTATGATTAAGTAGAAGACACTGGACCTCCTAATAGGTCACTTATCCGGACGACTTTCTATTCTTTATCGCAGTGAAAACACAGGCGTGACTTTCATTGAATCATTTCGTCGCGTCACTTAAACCATGGAAACCGGATCGGATTACTGAGTCTCACTCGCTATTTTCACAGCCTAAAGTTAGACTCGAAGAAAAACTTTGCAATTAGGCTACTTTGTTTAATAAGCTGTTCGTTGTTTAAATCTCCGTTGTTTGAATGTCAAGGGATAACACATGTTTTCATGCAAAAACCTGTGATAACCCCTGGAATAACATGTGAAAACCGGCAAATTTGGAACTAATTGCCTCACCTGTTTTTGTAAGGGTTCTATTGATATTAGTTACTATGAAAATTATACCATTGTATTTTCTTATGATTTTCTTACCAACCACATTTTGCAAGTATTTAAAGCCGTCCATTTTCATGGCCTTGCAAACCAGAACCTTTCTTTGCATTATTGATTGTTTTTGCATGTCTCACAAGTTAATATGACAATATAATTAGATATTGTAATTCATTTGTCTTTCATTTTCTACCCCCTGGTTTGTACTTCAATTTCATGTATTTCCGAAGTATTGCCAAAAAATCACATTTCAGGTTCAATAACTCTGAAGATAACAACTTCAGCCAGCCCAAATATTACTTATTAATTAACTGTTCATTTGCTTCCTTTAAACAAAACCTCACAGCCAAGTTCAGCCCAACTCACAAAAACTGACTACAAACAGTGGACCATCAAAGCTTATCTACACCTTAAATTCATTCAGTAGTTATGACCGCAAACTTCCTTCTTGGCCTGTAATTTATCAAGTATATCTCCTCTCCCCTCCCCTGAACCCATCCCTTGAAGGTTATTTTGGACTGCCCACATCTGAAGAAATATTTCTCACTTCTTTCGGGAAACTTTTCATACTTAGGTTTTGATTTTTTCAGTGTAAAAGCAAAAAAGATCGCTGCCTCTATTTATTTCGCAAAACACGAGTAGGATCCAATTATAACATTAAAAAAATTAAAAACAAAAGGAATGAGAAACTGTGTTCGTTCTAAAAAGGTAATTCTCAATTTCCTATCAGTTTAATAGCCGGTATCCATTACACTTTGCGTGGGATACTATTGCGGCAAAAATGTCAAACAAATGTCAAGCTTCCCCGTTCAGCCGTTGTTAATAAAACTTTGAAGACAATGTGCGTGACACGATTTATGATTTAAATCTAATGGCAACGCATAGAGCCACAGAGACAAACATATATCTGTATATACAAACTACTCGTGTTAAATTTTGAATAATTTACCAAGAAAGTCGAAAAGGAACACTGGCAGACTTGACACTGTTTTTTCGCATTCCGCGCTCTTTTTTCATGCAGGGGGAATTCAACACAAAGAGAGATTGGGAGGGATGTCATTAGCATACTCTTAACTACTAGGCCTACACTTTCTTGGTGAAAAGGGGTCAGGTAGTTACTCTCTAAAAGAGTGAAAAGTGGGAATTCACTCCATTAGTTTAAATTTACTCCCCAGAATAGTGAAATTCACTCAAAAAAGAGTGAAAATACACTTTTTAAACGGGTGCCTTCACTCTAAAAAATAAAGCGTAGCCTAACACTTAATTTACCCCTTAACGTGAAAGCAGCTGATTTTTGTACAATAAAAGGTACAGGAATTGTTGCTTTATTACGCGTTATCGGTGAGGCAATTAACGTGTTGAGGTGTTACTTATGTAAACACATGAATGTGTTAATTCCATGCTTTAAAACTACCATTACGTCAAAAACATTTTAACCTCAACATGTTAATGACCTTACCGATAACGCGTTAATGTGTTAAATTAATGAATTAACAGACCCTTTAGGCTGATAGGCCTACCTTCACTGTACAAAAATCAGCTATAAGCACGTTGAAGTGTAAATCAAGTGTTACGCGTCAACTTTTAGAGTGTGTAATTTCTGTCCTCTTGCAACCGTGTAGTTTCCCTTTTTTAAGTAAAATTTACAACAGGGAGCCGTTCCACAAAGAGTTACGCACAATCTTAAGTTTGATTCACCATACTTAAGCCAACAGTAAATCATACTTAAGATCGTGCGTAACTCTTTGTGGAACGGGCCCCTGCTCTTCTTCTAATTCTAACGAGTCAAATGCCACTCTTTTTATTACTGGATTGTAAGAGTTATTATTACAGAAAGACCAGACCATTTGAGCGTGATTGAAAATCCTCTAAAAATATGTGCCGGTGTCCCATTTAAACAATGTGGATAAACAGATAATCGAAGTCGTCCATAAAATAATGTCATCAGTGAAAATGGGACTAAATAATGTGTAGTCAGATGTAGACCTAACCAATGTTGTATTTGCGTATCCCTTGAATGAATAGCCGACAGAGAAATACCGACATCATCATTTGAACCGAGAGCGTATCCAGAAAGTTTCGGCAGAGGATCACAACTGTGGTCCTCTGGGGAAGCTTAATTGCTACATATATTTGACACATTTTGAAGCATACGTAGGTAAAAGCGTGGATTCCAATGGAGGAGACGGTGCTCCTGTCGCGTACTCGCTGAAAATACTCTGGGTGTTAGTTGGTATTTTTACGACACACCAACACGATTGTGTTTTACAGTTTTTTCAGGAGAACCTAGGACACGTATCCCTCTCCGGTGTACTTCTATATAATGTAAAATTTAACGTGGGACTTTTCGTAACAAGTAGTTATTATTGACCATCACACACAGCGAAAATAAAACCGGGCCAGGCTTCAGCAATCGCCAGGGGCCTACAATAGGACCCTGGCTGGCATATAATTGATGACATCATCACTGATGGTGTCTCGACGTTCCCCGCGGAGCGGACTCGGTTTTTCAGTCCCCCTTGAAGGCTTCACTTGGTGGGGATATGACTGATCAAGGAATATGCCCCACGGTCTGCTACGCAGGCAAGTCTGTACGTCAACAAAAGCTGCCAACTGTTTGTCTGCAGACTGAACTACAGTCTACCGTATATAGACGTTGTACGTGAGTCCCATTAACTGATGTGCCTGAAAGTTGAAAATGCTCTTTCTCAGAATTTCAAATGGATAATTATTATTGCTCCCCGAGTTGATGATTTAGAAGGCACTAATGCGCGTGGTACAGTACTTGACAATTCGTGCGTGGGCGACATGATGGAACGACGTTCTTGAGAGGAGGACTTCAATGAATATGAGAATACTAAATAGATAGTAATAAAATGTGCAATTTGTGGGCTTATATGAGAACTTTCAAGAACGACAAATCCCACGGCGGCTTTGCCTCTTCACCAGAATCGCACTGCATTTCATTTCGTACAAGAGACTCACTACACCACATTTGATCATGTATAATTCACGATAAAATTCTCATTCACACTTATCTCGAATAAAGTTAATCACACGGGATCCCATGTAGCCTGCGTAACGTCCCGCACTGTCGTTTCCTTCAGGCTGCTGCCCCTCGGTTGGTCGCAGTCAGATGGACTAAAAACTCCGACTGGGTAACACGCAGGACAGTTTCGCTGGCAAGAACCCAAACTGCTCTATTGCTTCATTTATTTCTAAAAATCTACATCCACCCTAGAAATTGAAATAATATGGAACCTATAAAGTTGGCCCCATATTCCCGTAGTGAATATTACCGGCGGCGATGTAAGAGAGATGCGGTCGAAGAAGACGGTAATTCACTTGCCAAAAGCGTAATTTCTGTATTATTTCTGTATGTTTGTTTGTTTTTTTGCTTGTTTGTTTGTTTGTTTGTTTGTTTGTTTTTGGTTTGTGTTTTCTGAGCCGTACACTCTAAAAACGTGTTAAGCGATTAAATACTTACCGTATTTCGCCCCCACTTTGCAAACAATCACGTTGAAACTCTAGACATGCTTAGCAATTAAACACTAAATGTTTAACAATTAAACGTCTTTTGAAACGAAATGTTTATTTTAGGAAAAAGACACGTATGTTTAAGATCTAAACATGTCAACAAAAGTGAGAGAAGGTGTTTAGGAGGCGTTTACTTACTAAGCACCTGTCTTTGTACAGTGTATGACAAGTACAAAAACATAAAAACTTCGCCCAAAATGAAAAGAAGGACATTATCCCAGAAAAATTGTGACGAAATTGTTGATGTTTTGGTTGAATTGGAACGAGAAAACCTTACTCTAAAATTAAGAGAGTGAACTCACTCACTCACTCTCTCATAGAGTGAAAAGTGTGAATTTACTCCATCAGAGTGTCAATTCACTTCAAGAGGAGTGAATGTCCCTCTAAAGTGATATTCTCTCCCAAAGGAAAAGTTTCACTCTTGATAAAGTGACTACAGTGATCACTCAAAAAAATCACTTCCAATATCTTCACTATAGAACACGGCGATTGGGAATTAGCCCAAGAAATAACCTAATGAAAATGATTTGAGGTCATTCTCTGACACTATCTATCAACAAAAATAGCCTAAATAGAATTTCTTGGGTCAATGTACTTTAACATTTTTAAGCTGTTGTAGTGGAAAGGATACCATTTCACTTGAGCATTTCCCTTTCGTGGGGATAATTTTTTTTTAAATAAAGGCTATTTTTGTTGAGCCTGACATGTATTAAACTTATCCCTTTGATTTATGGGAAGGTGTACATGTTCGAACGAATGGTCAATTTTGCTCTTTTGTAAAACCTTAATTTTGCACACTCGGTGCTTTGCAAAGAGAAAACTTGGCTTCCCGTAAAATAATCTGCTTTATCACATTGCTGCTCAACTCATGGTGTTTATAAGGGAAAATCTGCGTTTGACTTCAAGCAGTATTGTAATCTTTATTACTCACCTCTATTTTTCTTCCAGAAGCTCCCCTCTCTAACACTGTATGATAAATTTTGGAATTCTAATAGTAAGGGAGGCCGTTTGGGCAAATTGGGAAGTTTCCGACATTCTTCCATCCCTATAAACACAGAGCTTGGAACAATCCCTTTAGAGAGACTTCCGGCTACCGATGAGCTGTGGCTCATCTGGTCAAAGTCTGATGGTATGTCCACGTAAGGTGTCTTACTTTCTACAATCGTAACACGTGACTCTCCAATGGTCACCTGATGTTCGTCTTTGTTACTTTTGTGTCCACCTGCAGATTGATGCGATCCTCCGTTTAAAACACCCGCACCATCATGCCCCTCGTTTGTATTCGTCTCTGTCCGATCAGAACGGGCGTCACCTGTCAAATCGCAATCGCCGTTCTTGTGTACGGGTTGGCAAGCGTCCAAGAATTTCACCTCGCAGCCTCCAATAGTAACCTGTTGGTCTACTTTAGCAGTTCTCTTTGGTCTAGCACCTGGTTGAGTTAAATCAGAACAATTTGGACCCTGTTTACTGTTTTGACAAGAAGTCTTCTTGTCATCTTCAGCCTCTTTCTCCTCCTGACTCATTTTCTTCCACACACTCTCCTCTTCCTCCTGAGGTTGAAGTAACGTATCTTGTACATCACTGCTACCGTTATTTTCATTTTCTACGTCATCATTGCCTTCACTCAGAAGTGACGTCGCCGGAATGGTCTCCTGACTGCTGCCGTGCAGGAGGTTTGTCTCTTCTGTCAATGAATCTAAATTGTCGGAAGACTTCGAAACCTCAGAGAAAGCATCGTTAGCTCCATTCTTAGAATCTGGTAATTCCAATGTTCCTGTAGATACACTGCAATCGACTCCAAGCAAGGCATCCAGAGAAACATCGTCACCTTCCGCCATTTTGATCTGTTAAGAAACAAAAAAGTGCATCAAGGAAAAGATACTCTGATTTTTTAAAGTCTCGATATCGCTTCAGTAATGTACATTTTACCGTTCCGTACTCTTTTACTATCTTATATTGATCTTGCTCTCTATTATACTGGCTAATGGATGAGGACACGGAACTGAACTGCAACGTGTGAGCACTAGGAATCCGTTCAACTAGTAGCCGTTGATGAAAGAAATATAAACAAAAACAAACAAATGAACAATTAACCAAAACGAAACCAAACAAAATAATGAAAAAACAATAACAGCAATAACAAAAGCATACACATACACATACTGCGATGCGTCCATACTATCTCCAATACTGGTAAATAAATATCCATGTTTTTCGCCCTTCAGAACCTTGTCTGGCTACGCGCCTGCCTTGCGCTGTTAGTGGGGTATCTCGTGACCGCTTCCCCACCCATCATAATGTCTGGATACGCAACTGCGTTCCTGTCAATAATACTCTCTGTTGTAATGATTTGTCCCGACAAGACTGCAAAATTCATTCACTGAGGGACTGGCTGATGTGGACGTAAACACGGTTGCTTGAGAAAAAGTTAAAAAAAAAGGAAATTTGGAAATATCATTTCCAAATTTCTCGCGAAACCCCGAAGGAGGATATCCACTTTCTTAAATGTTCTATGTCCTTGGAAGGACAGCAAGTTTCAATGACTTCGATAATTGTTAGCAGGACTGGAGCTAGGGGTGGGAATCTTGGAAGCAATTTTTTGTCTTGCAACAGTATATTAACAAAGTGCATACAGCAGGGTTGTCCAACCTTTCGCAGAGGTGGGCCACATGTAATGGCTATGATGGACGAGGGGCCGCATTCTATACTTGTTTTTTCTCAATTTTCCCCGACGCCCAAGACAACAAAACGCAATCATTGCGCGTAGGGAACACTGATTCATTTTCGTTTTTGATTGAACAAATAAATAAATTTTAGCAAAACTTGATGCTGTTTGGCAGAATATTCGGACAGAGTTTTTTTTTTTTTTTTTTTTGCATATTCCTCCTGAATTATTTTCAACCCTGTGGACAACACTCCAATGTAGCTGCATGTAGCAGACATTTGAAATGAATTATTTCATGAAAAGTAAGCATGCAATAGCGGGCGGAGAAGCCTAAAGTTGTCATCAATTAATCATATTGAATAATTTTGCGATATAGATTATTTATGACGGGCCGGACGCAACCTTTTCGCGGGCCGGACCGTGGCCCGCGGGCCGTAGGTTGGACAACCCTGCCATACAGCATACTAACAAATAGCGTCGGTTATAGTTGCATTTATTTGGCTTTTTCCTACACACCGGTAAATTTAGGGGAAACCCCCATTTCGATCACTCCATTTTAATGTGATTTAACCGACTAGCCCACCCAGATACATGTATACTCCTTGCAGTCCCCACCCAGGCGTTTCAAGAGTCCACGAATTTTGGACACTCTGTGTAAATTGGAGAACATGTCAACTGGTCGTTTTCCCGGCTGTCTGACATACTTGCAGCTTGCAGCTGATACTGCTCATGTCGTCAATAAACGATCACCTTTGTGTTTACTAAAATGAAACGTCATTGGTCAACTTGTTGCTTTGTTCTTTTATCTTACCAATTATCCTTGACAATTGGTTTATCCTGTAGTTTCTATAGCAGGAAGAGCTATAAGTAGGTCACCGAACTTATTATCGAGGGATACACAAACAAAGCAAGAAGTCACATGCAACATGTGTACTTTAAACTTTCGAGTGACATGCAACTGCGTTGCTCGGGCATTTATTTGAATATATATAGATACACTCGGGTGCTATTACTTTGAATTGCTACTCCTGTTGCTGGGGAAATATTCTATATTTGGCTTATCTTAGTGGGACAAACGGTTTGCGAAACCAGAGGGATCGCACTACCTAGATCTAAGACCTCACCTGACCGATACTTATACTCCGACTTGCAAAGAAGTACCGTGACTAGCGTTCCAATATTTGCAGGCTCTCAACAAAATCGAAGCTCTATTTATATGGTTGCTTTGAAAATAATATCGTTTCGAAAATGTGGGTCACTCAAAGCACGTCTTTAACGGACTGCGATCGGTCTAAATTTTGGTCGCCAGATGTAGGCCCTACAGTACAAATAGTAACAAAGAGTGAGAGACTTTCCAGAGTTTGCGATTGACACCTCTTTTATTCCAATGGCGGTACGTAACGGCAGGATCGAGAGGCTGTGCCTCCATTCCCTCACCCCGCACTGGTCAATAGAACTGGGAAATATACTAAAAGGTTGTAGATTCTCACTGTAGCTCACATATCAAGTTCACAGAAATGATCTGTACCGTGAGTGTTCTGATTACACTACAGGTCTTATAAAGACAAATTCAAAGAGCAAGTGATGGTCTGATTTAATCGGACATAACTGGGGTCTATCACCGTTAAATCTTTTGATTTTCTTGATAACCAATACTATGAATGGTTGCACACTGAATTATATCTTGATTCCCTCAATTTCACTGAATATAAGGGTTTGACATTCAAGTAGACAACAAATGAAGACAATTTAAAGGTAAAGAGTAGTCCCTCGAAATCTGCTTTGAAAAAAAAACTAAATAACACAATTTTCCTCTTATTTATTTTCAAAGTATCTTCATTACATTTTATGACTTTACTGCTGCTGGTAAAGGTAGACCAAGTAGTTATTTCTGGTAAATTTCACATTTGAAGAGGAAAAAGTTTGTCACATGACTCTCAGCAGCCAATCACGAAACAGGACAGTCTACAACTCTTCTTCAATTTGGGATGACTGCTCTTGCCCTTTAAGTCTAATGGACCCCAGTAATGGCTGCCTACAGTGACTAAAAATAAGCGCATCTTGGATTCGTTTATACTCACCAGACCGACTGCATGGTCAAGTGGTCAGAGCATCAGAATAGCAATCGGAAGGTTGGAAGTTCGAGTCCGTGTCGGGTAATACCGAAGACTTATGGAATCTTCTGCCATTGTGCTTGGCGCTTGGTTGAAAAACAAGCTAGTGTGCCACAACTGGAAAAAGGCCGTGGCCGGCTTGACTTAAACATCTGGACCGTTCAACTCCATCTAACTTACTAACAAACTGTATGCTCACCTTGAAGCAACGTCAACTGAGATTGTGCTGGCACGATGAGGGTGAGCTTTAGACACTTGTGGGTTAGTTAGCAAGTTAGATAGAGTTTTACGGCCCAGTTTCTAGACAGTACTGTTGTGGGAGGGCCTTAAGTAAGTTAGGAGTATTGGAACTATTTGTGGTAAGAAGCAGATTTGGCCTTCAAAACCATTTTGAAGATCGGAAATCGATGGTAAGGGGCACGCTAACTCCATTCCTCCATGCAGGTACCACAGGTCATGAAGTGTAAATCGTGGTTATTGCATTCAACACGGACCCAAATTTATATTTTAACCGTTTTAAACCATTCCTTTTGGTATTCCGAAAGCTTCTCACACAACACAACTCCGAGCAAAACAATGCAGAAAATGAATATTAAAGTGCGCGGAGCGCACGAAAATTTTTGGCAATGGAAATTTCAAAGGGGCGGAAAAATATGAGAAGAACAAAGCTACCCACTGGTGCCTTGGCTACGCACGCCCATAAACACGCATAGGACCGTGTTTCTTTATTATTACTGTATATTTTACTTCAATCAGTTTCTTTTCAGACTTTGTGTATTGACCATTTAGCTAGCTTGCGTCTAATATACGGGAAAAAATTATAGCATTATGGTACCCCAGCTGTGCATCGGCCCTGTACTTCCATAATGGTAGCAGCATACTGCAATGTGTACTCCTACGTATTGATTGTCCTTACAACTTGGTGAAGTGAGAGAAATTTAATTTATGAAGATGGCCTTATAGTTCAGTTTATAGACACACTTGCATTGTGCATTTCAAAAAATTAGGTGCAGTGATGAAACGGAAGGTTAAAAAAAGGCACAACAAAAACAACAAAACAGTAAGGTTTAAGTTATCACAGCTACAAACCAAAGTACTTAAACAGTAGGCCTATGGAGAACGGAAAAAGAGGCATTATATGCCAGAAGGGATGATAAATCCCTCAGAAGATTAAATTCCTTAAAAAATGTGGACATCGAAACAACTTCATCGACCAAGGAGACCTTTTATTCACTGATAAAAGGTAAAAAATAATATTTTAATGCGAATTTTCAATTTGTTTATTGCTTTTATTTATCTTTATTTTTTGTTTTTTGTTTTTGTTTTTGTTTTTGTTTTTTTTTTTGTTTTTCGAACCTTGTTTTTGTTTGTTTTTTTCTTTTGTCTCCTTCATGTGGCCTAAACGAGAGATGAATATTCATAACCTAGCTGACGAATTGAAGAGACGGGTATGCTATTCTCTACTCTTTAGATGTTTGAGACTGCTATGTTTCATTGGGCCTAGCCTAAACTATGAGAATAAATATATGCAACAATTTTAATCAAATCTCTCATCATTAATATTTTCGGTGCACTTGTCACGGCACTGCAACGACATATGCCTGAGTCTTGATGGGTCTTAGTAAAGCCTAATTAATTCGACCAGCAGACCTTGACCAATTTTTGTAAGGCTATATCCAACAGGCCTATAAGGATTTTTTTAGAGTAATACAAAGGATCATAACCTTCTTTCCAGTCGTTATCCTCAGTGGCCACAGTAGCACTTGTGTACTTGGTTAATGAGTAATTGCCAATCACACAGCTTGTCAAGTGGATGTTAAACAGTCTGACTACGTTCAAATACTCGCCGTGGACGAGTCCTATGTAAACGATGCAATCTTTGTGACAAGTCTGGCAGACATCGCTATCTGATTTAAACCGTCACAGAGCCTAGGACTGAATAATAATTAAGACATCATGAATTTCATACTCACAGTAGCATCGACAACGCTCATCAGATTTCCAGCATGCCCATATTAAATATTTTCGAGAAAATGTAGGCCTACAAGTTGCCGGTGAAATTGCTAATAACAATATAAATAGAAATCCTGTTGTTTGTAATGAGCTGTTCCTTATGAAAGCAAGAAGCACACTATCGAAACATCACGATCATCAATTCATTGCACACTGTGCTAAGTCATTAGACCTTATAGGTCAAAATTGTGCGGACAATTTTCTACTCACCCCGTTTCGAGGAGTCGAAGTAAGATTTTCCTTTCACTGACTAACCAGCATTGCTCACAGTCACAATTAAGCCAAACATGCGGCGACGAACAATATTACAGCAAATAGCTCAGCTCGATCCCTGATTACTCTATTGTTACATTGCACACAAAAACCGATGTATCCGCGCTGCATGCCTTATTTCCACAAAATCTTCATTATCTCTGTTGCCAGCCGCAATGAGTCTAGCGGTTTGACGGCTGCAAATTCTGCGGGTCTCAGTTCAGTGTTCACACTGCCGCTGCATGGATGTCTCTCTGTTATGATAATCTATACGTGATTTCGACTCAATTCTCTGTGAAAAAGGTTTCGAGGCTGACGGAAGGTGAACAAACTTTTCACATAAAACATGGAAGCAAAACGTTAATGAAATGGCAAATTATTCAATATGCCATTTATAGCTTCTGGTAGATCACAATTGGTTGGTCAGAGTTATTCGGGAAGATAGGTCAGGGCTGAGGGTGTCTGGTCTGTGTGTCTGGTCAAGCATTGAATCGCATCGACCCTGCGAGATAATGATATTATTCTCGGCCTTATTTTCCGTACGTCATATGAATGCACATTCACTGTCAAGGGTGAACAAACTTTTCTAGAGTTTCCATGTGCCAGTGGGAATAGGAATCGGCGTTTGATATACAATACATTGTACGTTGAAGCAATGACTCATTGGTGTGCGGGTTTCCCGGAAGTTACCTGTTCTCTTGATCGTGAATGCTAAGTGCAGAGGCATAGCGGGAAATATCTGGTACGGATAAAAAGCGGGAAACATCATGTGAGGCAGGATCTGGCGGTCATCAGTCTGGTTATTGTCATTTGTAATGGCAACTCTCTGGTAAGGGTAGCAAAAATAAGTGTTATTGTTAATAAATTTCATTATCCGCAATACAAAAGATCAAGATTTCCAATGAAAAGATATGAATTTTAAGAGTCCAACTCCCATCTTCATAGCCTCATGATATCGGATCATGGAGCTAACACGCGATCTGTGATAGGAAATTCTTGAACTAAGATTTAAAATCTTGAAAATCATTCACTTAAAACGAATTCAAAAAAAAAAAAAAAATTAAACAGCATGAAAAATGAATTTTAAACAGTTCAATTCCTATTTTCGTAGGACTTTCTTGAACCGAGATATAAAATACTGAAGTTATTTACTTATTTAGTCTGTGAGAATATTCTAGACTTGATGAAAAGAACAGATTCCACACGTGATATTAGCCAAAAGGCCGATGGAGAAGCTTTTTCTTAAGTCCCCCGACCCTATGGCAAAGGGCCGTTCGACGAAACCAAAACTTTCACCGAGAAGCCTTAAAATCTTCAACATATATGTGCCCGGCCTTCTGAGCAAAGTTAGGTGCCCCCAAAACGGACCTTGCCCCAGACTTTGCAGGCCTACACAAAATGATCTGATCTATAACACTAATAGGGATGATTATTTTAATTCTTGTTACTTTAGTTTTAAAAATGTTGTGTCGTTCTCAAAGTGACCCGTTTAGAGTTACATTTCAACATTTATTAAAAAAAGTTGGTAACAGCTTTTTGAGAAAGCCATTCCTTCTATCATTACAGAAATGACTTAACAGTAAGATATTCCCTAATAAATGATGAGACATTCTCTGTAATGCAAATCAGGAAGACCTGAGACAAGATCCCAGAGAATGTTTCAGTAATAAAACTTTAAGGAAACCTCGACAGTTGTACAAAAAGCATTGGGTCAAGTTAACGTCACCCCAGTTTGTTTAACTTTTCCTCAGTTAAAATTACCCTGCAGCACGTACCGTGCAATAAACTTAAATTTTTCCTATGAAGCAGAGAGAATGAAACGTTTCTGCGATATAAGCCTCCATTTGGAGCGAAAACAAGAAACATTACGAGATATCAGTAGTAAAGTTAAATCTTTTCAAGAAACATGTTAAAATAATTAAAAAAAAATTCTAGAAATATTTGATAAACAAAATCCCTTTCTGCTAACACAGCATCCGGGCTGAAATTTGTACTAGTTGAAAATTCCACTCAAACGTGTGATAGATGCAGATGTTCAAGCTATATAAGACATCCTCTACTATAGCAGTATAACGGACGGTAGTGTTCACACATGGTCCTACTCTGTTTGCACTGGGAGGCGAGTAGTGTTCCTCCCCAATGTATCGCCGGTCCTTGAGGGGAGTCCCGAGGAAAGATTGCTGTCGTATACGAAGCAGGCTGAGCGTCACTGTATGCAGAAGGGTACTAGAGAGGCGCCTGAGTTGGTTCTCTGTTGTAGTTGACAGGATACATAACCGGCCAGAGACCTTGAACGCTTGGTTTCAATCTTTTGTTTTGGTTTGTTTTTTTGTTTGTTTGTTTGTTTTTTACATGAAAGGTGCCACCTTTTATAAATCCGGAAAACTTCTTGTAGCGGTCCACTAATTGTAAGTCCCATTGACTCACACACTAAATTAGGCTACTTCCATGCCCCCTAGCTCCCACTAGAATTTTTCAACAAGGATATACCACCCTTCTGATCGAAACTCACAATCTGGGCTTTCATCGCACTTTCAAATTACATGACCCACTGAAATTTTGATATAGAGAGCCTTGACTGATAGGTATGTTTTTCCCGCCATAAAAGCTACTCAAAAACGACATTTTACAGAGCGGGGTAATACAATGGAAAAATGACACTAAAATTGATCAAATTGGCTTGAATTTTGCACAATCTGTATTTCAAACTCAATGTCTACAACATTCAAACTTTTCAAAAAAAAAATGATCATATTTTGTTTGCAACACAATGAGAAACAACATCCAATAAATTTTTTAAGACACTTTGTCTGTCATTTTTGCATGCACGATTAATGGAGTAAGTGCATGGTCAGCTCCCAGAAGCACGATAAGAGAAAAAGACAAGTATGCCCCCAGTTTGAATTGAAAACTTTTTAGGACAGTCTTAACTGAAGCTGCCTTGACTTCTTATTTCAGGCAGATAAGACCTAAATGGAATAACGTGTAATGCATGCGCAGATCAGTGTAGGTAAAGGTTGGACATGTTAGACAATTTTGAGCTAGAACCATTGGTAATAAGTTGGGGATCAAGGGACCGTTAAATCGAGCAGGTGTCTAAAGGCCGAAGGTAAGCAGTTTTTCTTGTTCGTACGTAATGTCACCGTCCTCGGCTACTGTCTCAGTTTGATATTTATCTTTTTTTTTCTAGGCAGCACCTTACTCGACAAGCTCTCTGGGTATTTCAGGGTGCTTACCCTCACAATAACTTCGAATTATAATGTTCAAAAAAAAAAAAAAAATCGGGGACGCTTTCAATTGCAAGATGACGGGCAGACGGGGAGAGGGGTACATGTCATGTATAGGTCTAAATGCTTTAAAACGTTTGGCCAAAAAGTGATAGTGCTGTAGCCTACATGCGATCTATTAAAGTGTACCTCAAGTCAAAAATACTTAGAAAATGTAATTTAAACAGCATGAAGATGAATTTTACACAGTCCAACTCCTATTTTCATAGGACTTTCTTGAGCAGAGATATACAATATTGTCGTTTATTCACTTATTTATTTAGTCTGCATGCTGTGAGACTTTCTTGTAGACGTGATGAAAAGAGCAGATACTACACGTGGTCTCAGCCAAAAGGCCAAGAAACATTTCAAGAGCAGCTTTTCACGTGCTTGGAAACAGACGCGGTCGGAGCAGATACTTTTTCCAAAGTCCAACCGACCCTCTGGCAAAGGGCCGTTCGGCAAAACCAAACTTTAAAATGCTTCCCGAAGACGCTATACGTCCACTTAAGGAAAACACTTGACACGGTCGGGACAGAGTTTTTCCTTTTTTTGTTAAAGTACCCTCGATTCTCTGGCGAAGAGCCAAGGGGCGAAAACCAAACATTTACTCCAGGAGGCGTACTGCTCCCTTAAGGAGTTAAACGTCTTAAATGGACAAGTACGCCCTCTAAAGGACAAACATGTGTCGTTCTGCTCAAGACTGGATGAACAGAAGAGAAGCCATACCCTGGATGCAGTTTAACGTCATACCCAGGACACCCCTTCCTTTTTTCTAAAAGTCCCCTCAACTCTCTGGCGAAAAGCAAAGGGGTCAAAACCAAACTTTTTCTAAAGTCCTCCCGACCCTCTGGCAAAGGGCCGTTCGGCGAAACCAAACTTGATACTGCTTCCCGAAGAAGCTATTACGTCCACTGAAGGACAATACTTAACGACCAACCTCGCGGCCTTCAGACCATTTTCATCATTGGTCTGTCATGTATGGCTCCATTCTTGACTGGATGAAAAGAACAGATACTACACATGATCTTAGCCAAAAGGCCGAGAAGCGATCAACACACCTTTTTTCTAAAAGTCCCCACGACTCTCTGGCGAAGAGCCAAGGGGCGAAAACCAAACGATTACTCCCGGAGGAGTTCTGCTCCCTTAAGGAGCTTAACGTCCCAAATGGACAAGTACGCCCTGCAAAGGGCAAACACTGAGTGGTCCTGCTCTAGACTGGCTGAATAGAACAGAAGCCACAACCTGGATGCAGTTTAACGTCATGCCCAAAAGGCCGAGAAGCGATCAACACACCCCTTTTTTTCTAAAAGTCCCCACGACTCTCTGGCGAAGAGCCAAGGGGCGAAAACCAAACGATTACTCCCGGAGGAGTTCTGCTCCCTTATGGAGCTTAACGTCCCAAATGGACAAGTACGCCCTCCAAAGGGCAAACACTGAGTGGTCCTGCTCTAGACTGGCTGAATAGAACAGAAGCCACAACCTGGATGCAGTTTATCGTCATGCCCAGGATCAACACACCTTTTTTCTAAAAGTCCCCACGACTCTCTGGCGAAGAGCCAAGGGGCGAAAACCAAACGATTACTCCCGGAGGAGTTCAGGATCAACACACCCCTTCCGACCTTCTGGCAAAGTGCCTTTCTGCGAAACAAATTGAGCAAAGTTACGTGCGTCACAAAATGGACCTTGTCCCAAACTTTGCAGGCCTGTACAAAATGACCTGATCTATTACACTAATAGGGATGATTATTTTAATTCTAGTTATTTTAATAGTTAATATTGTATCGTTCTCAAATAAACCGTTTAGAATAATATTTCCACATTTATTTAAAAAAAAAATGGTAACACCTTTTGAAAAGGAATCTCTTTCTATATTTACAAAATGAGTAAACAGTAAGATATTCCCTATTAAATAATGAAACAACCTCTATAATGCAAATCGGGTAGGTTTGAGACAAGATCCCAGAAAATGTTTCAGTAATAAAATGAAAGAAACCTCGACAGATGTATAAAAGAAACAGTGGGTCAAGTTAAAGTAGTGTGGTTAACTGTCCTCATTTGAAAATTATCCTACCTTATAATAAACTTCCAGATTCCCTACGAACCAGAAAGATTGTGACGTTTCTGTGACGTAAGCCTCCATTTGGAGCCGAAATGAGAAATATTAAGAAGAAACATCAGCAGTAGGGGAAATCTTGTCAAGAATCATGCAAACATAATTGAATATTTTATCTAGAAGTATTTAATAAACATAACCCCTTTCTGCTAACACGGCATCTCGCTGAAATTTCCACTTTGAAATTTCCACGTTTACGTGTGGTAGATGTAGGTGTTCAAACTCTATAAGACATCCCCTACTTTAAACTGCGCGGCACGCTGACGCCAAACCGGACGGTAGTGTTCACACATGGTCCTACTCTGATTACACTGGGAGGCGAGTAGTGTTCCTCCCCAATGTATCGCCGGTCCTTGAGGGGAGTTCCGAGGAAAGATTGCTGTCGTATACGAAGCACGCTGAGCGTCACTGTATGCAGAAGGGTACTAGAGAGGCGCCTGAGTTGGTTCTCTGTTGTAGTTGACAGGATACATAACCGGCCAGAGACCTTGAACGCTTGGCTTCAATCTTTTGTTTTGGTTTATTTTTTGTTTGATTCTTTGTTTGTTTGTATTTTTACATGAAAGGTGCCACCTTTTATAAAACCGGAAAACTTCTTGTAGCGGTCCACTAATTGTAATTTCCATTGACTTACAAACTGAATTAGGCTACTTCCATAACTCCTAGCTCCCAATAGAATTTTCAACAAGGACACACCACCCCTCTGATCGAAACTCACAATCTGGGCTTTCATCGCACTTTCAAATTACCTTAACACGACCCATTGAAATTTCGATATAGAAAGCCTTGACTGATAGGTATGTTTTTCCCGCCATAAAAGCTACTCAAAACGGCATTTCACAGAGCAGGGTAATACAATGGAAAAATGACACTAAAATTGATCAAATTGGCTTGAATTTTGCACAATCTGTATTTCAAACTCAATGTCTACAACATTCAAACTTTTCAAAAAAAAATGATCATATTTTGTTTGCAACACAATGAGAAACAACATCCAATAAATTTTTTAAGACACTTTGTCTGTCATTTTTGCATGCACGATTAATGGAGTAAGTGCATGGTCAGCTCCCAGAAGCACGATAAGAGAAAAAGACAAGTATGCCCCCAGTTTGAATTGAAAACTTTTTAGGACAGTCTTAACTGAAGCTGCCTTGACTTCTTATTTCAGGCAGATAAGACCTAAATGGAATAATGTGTAATGCATGCGCAGAGTAGTGTAGGTAAAGGTAGGGCATGTAAGACATTTTGAGCTACAATCTTGGACAAAACTCCTTGGGACACCCCGCTCCCCTTCGCAATGTTGACCACAGTTAGCCTATTCACGGCATACAGTCACTCTTTCAGCGCAACATTGAAAGGGGGAGCGGGGGAGGGGAATTCATGTAAGCCAAATTCAAGAATATTATGGCAAAGTGTCCCAACAGTTTTGTCCAAGATTGTCTGAGAATTTCGGGAAGTTAGAACGACTCGCGTCACGTCACACAGTAGAAAGTGTCATTTTGTCTTGATGGGTTGATTTGCAAAAGGGAATAAGTTAAAGCGCCCGATCGTTCATGTAGCTGTTCTCAACAGTGACTTGTTTTGGGTTTACACTGTCTTAAAATAAAAAGAATATTGAAAAAATGTTCGTGTTTATGTATTTTAAATTTGTTCAAAACAGTGATGTGTTACCTGATAAGTGCATTTTGGAGAACATAGGCACTGATGCATCCTGCCTATTACTTCATTTTAAAGTAATTTACCGTGTTTTCTCAAGAAAAAAAATATGCCGTACATGCGAACTTGACGAGACCGGCAGTGAAAGATAAGTTTAACCCAACGGTCTACCATTTATTTTGAAAGCAAATTTGGAAGCAAAACGCAATGAAATTGCTTCGGTTTTAAGAGGGAAAAAAGCATGCGTAACCAGTTTCATGTAACGTGAAAAATGGAGTCACAGGGGTGCAATTTGCTTCAAAATATGCCAAACACCAGCCTTAACTAACGATCTACCATCGTTATATTTTAAAAGCTTGGATCTCAGATGTGCCTTTAACATTTCATGGTAGATCGTGGCGCTCTTTCAGTTAAAATCTCGTCTCCTTAACACCAGTTTGCAATAGGAGTCAGAGTTTTCCATCCAAGAAATTGTTTTGGTTATATGTATATATATATATATATACTATCTATCGGAATAGAACGTATCCTGGCAATTACCCGGGAATATTCAAAAGTCTCTTTCCATATTTCAAATGTTAAATTATTGGCTCTAAAATTGCCTCCTCCAAGTTTAAACATGTTTTAACTGGTTTTGCATCTGTATTTCGAGGAGGAATTGGTAGGCGTTCCGCCCGTACCTCTGCCCATGGCCTACGAGATGCAAATTCCCCAAGAATACCTGCAACAGTCTATTCTTTATTTTCGTCCCGACTCTAAATATATGGATACAAATGAACCAAACAACACGTTATAACAACACTTTGTGCTAAAATTGAAGCATTATCTATTGATTTGTTCTCGTAAATAATACGCGTGGAGCTCAGACAATCTTGGACAAAACTCCTTGGGACACCCCGCTCCCCTTCGCAATGTTGACCACAGTTAGCCTATTCACGGCATACAGTCACTCTTTCAGCGCAACATTGAAAGGGGGAGCGGGGGAGGGGAATTCATGTAAGCCAAATTCAAGAATATTATGGCAAAGTGTCCCAACAGTTTTGTCCAAGATTGTCTGAGAATTTCGGGAAGTTAGAACGACTCGCGTCACGTCACACAGTAGAAAGTGTCATTTTGTCTTGATGGGTTGATTTGCAAAAGGGAATAAGTTAAAGCGCCCGATCGTTCATGTAGCTGTTCTCAACAGTGACTTGTTTTGGGTTTACACTGTCTTAAAATAAAAAGAATATTGAAAAAATGTTCGTGTTTATGTATTTTAAATTTGTTCAAAACAGTGATGTGTTACCTGATAAGTGCATTTTGGAGAACATAGGCACTGATGCATCCTGCCTATTACTTCATTTTAAAGTAATTTACCGTGTTTTCTCAAGAAAAAAAATATGCCGTACATGCGAACTTGACGAGACCGGCGGTGAAAGATAAGTTTAACCCAACGGTCTACCATTTATTTTGAAAGCAAATTTGGAAGCAAAACGCGATGAAATTGCTTCGGTTTTAAGAGGGAAAAAAGCATGCGTAACCAGTTTCATGTAACGTGAAAAATGGAGTCACAGGGGTGCAATTTGCTTCAAAATATGCCAAACACCAGCCTTAACTAACGATCTACCATCGTTATATTTTAAAAGCTTGGATCTCAGATGTGCCTTTAACATTTCATGGTAGATCGTGGCGCTCTTTCAGTTAAAATCTCGTCTCCTTAACACCAGTTTGCAATAGGAGTCAGAGTTTTCCATCCAAGAAATTGTTTTGGTTATATGTATATATATATATATACTATCTATCGGAATAGAACGTATCCTGGCAATTACCCGGGAATATTCAAAAGTCTCTTTCCATATTTCAAATGTTAAATTATTGGCTCTAAAATTGCCTCCTCCAAGTTTAAACATGTTTTAACTGGTTTTGCATCTGTATTTCGAGGAGGAATTGGTAGGCGTTCCGCCCGTACCTCTGCCCATGGCCTACGAGATGCAAATTCCCCAAGAATACCTGCAACAGTCTATTCTTTATTTTCGTCCCGACTCTAAATATATGGATACAAATGAACCAAACAACACGTTATAACAACACTTTGTGCTAAAATTGAAGCATTATCTATTGAATTTGTTCTCGTAAATAATACGCGTGGAGCTCAGACAATCTTGGACAAAACTCCTTGGGACACCCCGCTCCCCTTCGCAATGTTGACCACAGTTAGCCTATTCACGGCATACAGTCACTCTTTCAGCGCAACATTGAAAGGGGGAGCGGGGAGGGGAATTCATGTAAGCCAAATTCAAGAATATTATGGCAAAGTGTCCCAACAGTTTTGTCCAAGATTGTCTGAGAATTTCGGGAAGTTAGAACGACTCGCGTCACGTCACACAGTAGAAAGTGTCATTTTGTCTTGATGGGTTGATTTGCAAAAGGGAATAAGTTAAAGCGCCCGATCGTTCATGTAGCTGTTCTCAACAGTGACTTGTTTTGGGTTTACACTGTCTTAAAATAAAAAGAATATTGAAAAAATGTTCGTGTTTATGTATTTTAAATTTGTTCAAAACAGTGATGTGTTACCTGATAAGTGCATTTTGGAGAACATAGGCACTGATGCATCCTGCCTATTACTTCATTTTAAAGTAATTTACCGTGTTTTCTCAAGAAAAAAAATATGCCGTACATGCGAACTTGACGAGACCGGCAGTGAAAGATAAGTTTAACCCAACGGTCTACCATTTATTTTGAAAGCAAATTTGGAAGCAAAACGCGATGAAATTGCTTCGGTTTTAAGAGGGAAAAAAGCATGCGTAACCAGTTTCATGTAACGTGAAAAATGGAGTCACAGGGGTGCAATTTGCTTCAAAATATGCCAAACACCAGCCTTAACTAACGATCTACCATCGTTATATTTTAAAAGCTTGGATCTCAGATGTGCCTTTAACATTTCATGGTAGATCGTGGCGCTCTTTCAGTTAAAATCTCGTCTCCTTTACACCAGTTTGCAATAGGAGTCAGAGTTTTCCATCCAAGAAATTGTTTTGGTTATATGTATATATATATATATATACTATCTATCGGAATAGAACGTATCCTGGCAATTACCCGGGAATATTCAAAAGTCTCTTTCCATATTTCAAATGTTAAATTATTGGCTCTAAAATTGCCTCCTCCAAGTTTAAACATGTTTTAACTGGTTTTGCATCTGTATTTCGAGGAGGAATTGGTAGGCGTTCCGCCCGTACCTCTGCCCATGGCCTACGAGAGGCAACTCCCCAACAATACCTGCAACAGTCTATTCTTTATTTTCGTCCCGACTCTAAATATATGGATACAAATGAACCAAACAACACGTTATAACAACACTTTGTGCTAAAATTGAAGCATTATCTATTGAATTTGTTCTCGTAAATAATACGCGTGGAGCTCAGACAATCTTGGACAAAACTCCTTGGGACACCCGCTCCCCTTCGCAGTGTTGACCACAGTTAGCCTATTCACAGCATACAGTCACTCTTTCAGCGCAACATTGAAAGGGGGAAGCGGGGAGGGAATTCATGTAAGCCAAATTCAAGAATATTATGGCAAAGTGTCCCAACAGTTTTGTCCAAGATTGTCTGAGAATTTCGGGAAGTTAGAACGACTCGCGTCACGTCACACAGTAGAAAGTGTCATTTTGTCTTGATGGGTTGATTTGCAAAAGGGAATAAGTTAAAGCGCCCGATCGTTCATGTAGCTGTTCTCAACAGTGACTTGTTTTGGGTTTACACTGTCTTAAAATAAAAAGAATATTGAAAAAATGTTCGTGTTTATGTATTTTAAATTTGTTCAAAACAGTGATGTGTTACCTGATAAGTGCATTTTGGAGAACATAGGCACTGATGCATCCTGCCTATTACTTCATTTTAAAGTAATTTACCGTGTTTTCTCAAGAAAAAAAATATGCCGTACATGCGAACTTGACGAGACCGGCAGTGAAAGATAAGTTTAACCCAACGGTCTACCATTTATTTTGAAAGCAAATTTGGAAGCAAAACGCGATGAAATTGCTTCGGTTTTAAGAGGGAAAAAGCATGCGTAACCAGTTTCATGTAACGTGAAAAATGGAGTCACAGGGGTGCAATTTGCTTCAAAATATGCCAAACACCAGCCTTAACTAACGATCTACCATCGTTATATTTTAAAAGCTTGGATCTCAGATGTGCCTTTAACATTTCATGGTAGATCGTGGCGCTCTTTCAGTTAAAATCTCGTCTCCTTAACACCAGTTTGCAATAGGAGTCAGAGTTTTCCATCCAAGAAATTGTTTTGGTTATATGTATATATATATATATATACTATCTATCGGAATAGAACGTATCCTGGCAATTACCCGGGAATATTCAAAAGTCTCTTTCCATATTTCAAATGTTAAATTATTGGCTCTAAAATTGCCTCCTCCAAGTTTAAACATGTTTTAACTGGTTTTGCATCTGTATTTCGAGGAGGAATTGGTAGGCGTTCCGCCCGTACCTCTGCCCATGGCCTACGAGATGCAAATTCCCCAAGAATACCTGCAACAGTCTATTCTTTATTTTCGTCCCGACTCTAAATATATGGATACAAATGAACCAAACAACACGTTATAACAACACTTTGTGCTAAAATTGAAGCATTATCTATTGAATTTGTTCTCGTAAATAATACGCGTGGAGCTCAGACAATCTTGGACAAAACTCCTTGGGACACCCCGCTCCCCTTCGCAATGTTGACCACAGTTAGCCTATTCACGGCATACAGTCACTCTTTCAGCGCAACATTGAAAGGGGGAGCGGGGGAGGGAATTCATGTAAGCCAAATTCAAGAATATTATGGCAAAGTGTCCCAACAGTTTTGTCCAAGATTGTCTGAGAATTTCGGGAAGTTAGAACGACTCGCGTCACGTCACACAGTAGAAAGTGTCATTTTGTCTTGATGGGTTGATTTGCAAAAGGGAATAAGTTAAAGCGCCCGATCGTTCATGTAGCTGTTCTCAACAGTGACTTGTTTTGGGTTTACACTGTCTTAAAATAAAAAGAATATTGAAAAAATGTTCGTGTTTATGTATTTTAAATTTGTTCAAAACAGTGATGTGTTACCTGATAAGTGCATTTTGGAGAACATAGGCACTGATGCATCCTGCCTATTACTTCATTTTAAAGTAATTTACCGTGTTTTCTCAAGAAAAAAAATATGCCGTACATGCGAACTTGACGAGACCGGCAGTGAAAGATTAGTTTAACCCAACGGTCTACCATTTATTTTGAAAGCAAATTTGGAAGCAAAACGCAATGAAATTGCTTCGGTTTTAAGAGGGAAAAAAGCATGCGTAACCAGTTTCATGTAACGTGAAAAATGGAGTCACAGGGGTGCAATTTGCTTCAAAATATGCCAAACACCAGCCTTAACTAACGATCTACCATCGTTATATTTTAAAAGCTTGGATCTCAGATGTGCCTTTAACATTTCATGGTAGATCGTGGCGCTCTTTCAGTTAAAATCTCGTCTCCTTAACACCAGTTTGCAATAGGAGTCAGAGTTTTCCATCCAAGAAATTGTTTTGGTTATATGTATATATATATATATACTATCTATCGGAATAGAACGTATCCTGGCAATTACCCGGGAATATTCAAAAGTCTCTTTCCATATTTCAAATGTTAAATTATTGGCTCTAAAATTGCCTCCTCCAAGTTTAAACATGTTTTAACTGGTTTTGCATCTGTATTTCGAGGAGGAATTGGTAGGCGTTCCGCCCGTACCTCTGCCCATGGCCTACGAGATGCAAATTCCCCAAGAATACCTGCAACAGTCTATTCTTTATTTTCGTCCCGACTCTAAATATATGGATACAAATGAACCAAACAACACGTTATAACAACACTTTGTGCTAAAATTGAAGCATTATCTATTGAATTTGTTCTCGTAAATAATACGCGTGGAGCTCAGACAATCTTGGACAAAACTCCTTGGGACACCCCGCTCCCCTTCGCAATGTTGACCACAGTTAGCCTATTCACGGCATACAGTCACTCTTTCAGCGCAACATTGAAAGGGGGAGCGGGGGAGGGGAATTCATGTAAGCCAAATTCAAGAATATTATGGCAAAGTGTCCCAACAGTTTTGTCCAAGATTGTCTGAGAATTTCGGGAAGTTAGAACGACTCGCGTCACGTCACACAGTAGAAAGTGTCATTTTGTCTTGATGGGTTGATTTGCAAAAGGGAATAAGTTAAAGCGCCCGATCGTTCATGTAGCTGTTCTCAACAGTGACTTGTTTTGGGTTTACACTGTCTTAAAATAAAAAGAATATTGAAAAAATGTTCGTGTTTATGTATTTTAAATTTGTTCAAAACAGTGGTGTGTTACCTGATAAGTGCATTTTGGAGAACATAGGCACTGATGCATCCTGCCTATTACTTCATTTTAAAGTAATTTACCGTGTTTTCTCAAGAAAAAAAATATGCCGTACATGCGAACTTGACGAGACCGGCAGTGAAAGATTAGTTTAACCCAACGGTCTACCATTTATTTTGAAAGCAAATTTGGAAGCAAAACGCAATGAAATTGCTTCGGTTTTAAGAGGGAAAAAGCATGCGTAACCAGTTTCATGTAACGTGAAAAATGGAGTCACAGGGGTGCAATTTGCTTCAAAATATGCCAAACACCAGCCTTAACTAACGATCTACCATCGTTATATTTTAAAAGCTTGGATCTCAGATGTGCCTTTAACATTTCATGGTAGATCGTGGCGCTCTTTCAGTTAAAATCTCGTCTCCTTAACACCAGTTTGCAATAGGAGTCAGAGTTTTCCATCCAAGAAATTGTTTTGGTTATATGTATATATATATATTTACTATCTATCGGAATAGAACGTATCCTGGCAATTACCCGGGAATATTCAAAAGTCTCTTTCCATATTTCAAATGTTAAATTATTGGCTCTAAAATTGCCTCCTCCAAGTTTAAACATGTTTTAACTGGTTTTGCATCTGTATTTCGAGGAGGAATTGGTAGGCGTTCCGCCCGTACCTCTGCCCATGGCCTACGAGATGCAAATTCCCCAAGAATACCTGCAACAGTCTATTCTTTATTTTCGTCCCGACTCTAAATATATGGATACAAATGAACCAAACAACACGTTATAACAACACTTTGTGCTAAAATTGAAGCATTATCTATTGAATTTGTTCTCGTAAATAATACGCGTGGAGCTCAGACAATCTTGGACAAAACTCCTTGGGACACCCTGCTCCCCTTCGCAATGTTGACCACAGTTAGCCTATTCACGGCATACAGTCACTCTTTCAGCGCAACATTGAAAGGGGGAGCGGGGAGGGGAATTCATGTAAGCCAAATTCAAGAATATTATGGCAAAGTGTCCCAACAGTTTTGTCCAAGATTGTCTGAGAATTTCGGGAAGTTAGAACGACTCGCGTCACGTCACACAGTAGAAAGTGTCATTTTGTCTTGATGGGTTGATTTGCAAAAGGGAATAAGTTAAAGCGCCCGATCGTTCATGTAGCTGTTCTCAACAGTGACTTGTTTTGGGTTTACACTGTCTTAAAATAAAAAGAATATTGAAAAAATGTTCGTGTTTATGTATTTTAAATTTGTTCAAAACAGTGATGTGTTACCTGATAAGTGCATTTTGGAGAACATAGGCACTGATGCATCCTGCCTATTACTTCATTTTAAAGTAATTTACCGTGTTTTCTCAAGAAAAAAAATATGCCGTACATGCGAACTTGACGAGACCGGCAGTGAAAGATAAGTTTAACCCAACGGTCTACCATTTATTTTGAAAGCAAATTTGGAAGCAAAACGCAATGAAATTGCTTCGGTTTTAAGAGGGAAAAAGCATGCGTAACCAGTTTCATGTAACGTGAAAAATGGAGTCACAGGGGTGCAATTTGCTTCAAAATATGCCAAACACCAGCCTTAACTAACGATCTACCATCGTTATATTTTAAAAAGCTTGGATCTCAGATGTGCCTTTAACATTTCATGGTAGATCGTGGCGCTCTTTCAGTTAAAATCTCGTCTCCTTAACACCAGTTTGCAATAGGAGTCAGAGTTTTCCATCCAAGAAATTGTTTTGGTTATATGTATATATATATATATACTATCTATCGGAATAGAACGTATCCTGGCAATTACCCGGGAATATTCAAAAGTCTCTTTCCATATTTCAAATGTTAAATTATTGGCTCTAAAATTGCCTCCTCCAAGTTTAAACATGTTTTAACTGGTTTTGCATCTGTATTTCGAGGAGGAATTGGTAGGCGTTCCGCCCGTACCTCTGCCCATGGCCTACGAGATGCAAATTCCCAAGAATACCTGCAACAGTCTATTCTTTATTTTCGTCCCGACTCTAAATATATGGATACAAATGAACCAAACAACACGTTATAACAACACTTTGTGCTAAAATTGAAGCATTATCTATTGAATTTGTTCTCGTAAATAATACGCGTGGAGCTCAGACAATCTTGGACAAAACTCCTTGGGACACCCCGCTCCCCTTCGCAATGTTGACCACAGTTAGCCTATTCACGGCATACAGTCACTCTTTCAGCGCAACATTGAAAGGAGGAGCGGGTGAGGGAATTCATGTAAGCCAAATTCAAGAATATTATGGCAAAGTGTCCCAACAGTTTTGTCCAAGATTGTCTGAGAATTTCGGGAAGTTAGAACGACTCGCGTCACGTCACACAGTAGAAAGTGTCATTTTGTCTTGATGGGTTGATTTGCAAAAGGGAATAAGTTAAAGCGCCCGATCGTTCATGTAGCTGTTCTCAACAGTGACTTGTTTTGGGTTTACACTGTCTTAAAATAAAAAGAATATTGAAAAAATGTTCGTGTTTATGTATTTTAAATTTGTTCAAAACAGTGATGTGTTACCTGATAAGTGCATTTTGGAGAACATAGGCACTGATGCATCCTGCCTATTACTTCATTTTAAAGTAATTTACCGTGTTTTCTCAAGAAAAAAAATATGCCGTACATGCGAACTTGACGAGACCGGCAGTGAAAGATAAGTTTAACCCAACGGTCTACCATTTATTTTGAAAGCAAATTTGAAGCAAAACGCAATGAAATTGCTTCGGTTTTAAGAGGGAAAAAGCATGCGTAACCAGTTTCATGTAACGTGAAAAATGGAGTCACAGGGGTGCAATTTGCTTCAAAATATGCCAAACACCAGCCTTAACTAACGATCTACCATCGTTATATTTTAAAAGCTTGGATCTCAGATGTGCCTTTAACATTTCATGGTAGATCGTGGCGCTCTTTCAGTTAAAATCTCGTCTCCTTAACACCAGTTTGCAATAGGAGTCAGAGTTTTCCATCCAAGAAATTGTTTTGGTTATATGTATATATATATATATACTATCTATCGGAATAGAACGTATCCTGGCAATTACCCGGGAATATTCAAAAGTCTCTTTCCATATTTCAAATGTTAAATTATTGGCTCTAAAATTGCCTCCTCCAAGTTTAAACATGTTTTAACTGGTTTTGCATCTGTATTTCGAGGAGGAATTGGTAGGCGTTCCGCCCGTACCTCTGCCCATGGCCTACGAGATGCAAATTCCCAAGAATACCTGCAACAGTCTATTCTTTATTTTCGTCCCGACTCTAAATATATGGATACAAATGAACCAAACAATACGTTATAACAACACTTTATGCTAAAAATGAAGCATTATCTATTGAATTTGTTCTCGTAAATAATACGCGTGGAGCTCAGACAATCTTGGACAAAACTCCTTGGGACACCCCGCTCCCCTTCGCAATGTTGACCACAGTTAGCCTATTCACGGCATACAGTCACTCTTTCAGCGCAACATTGAAAGGGGGAGCGGGGGAGGGGAATTCATGTAAGCCAAATTCAAGAATATTATGGCAAAGTGTCCCAACAGTTTTGTCCAAGATTGTCTGAGAATTTCGGGAAGTTAGAACGACTCGCGTCACGTCACACAGTAGAAAGTGTCATTTTGTCTTGATGGGTTGATTTGCAAAAGGGAATAAGTTAAAGCGCCCGATCGTTCATGTAGCTGTTCTCAACAGTGACTTGTTTTGGGTTTACACTGTCTTAAAATAAAAAGAATATTGAAGAAAATGTTCGTGTTTATGTATTTTAAATTTGTTCAAAACAGTGATGTGTTACCTGATAAGTGCATTTTGGAGAACAGAGGCACTGATGCACCCTGCCTATTACTTCATTTTAAAGTAATTTACCGTGTTTTCTCAAGAAAAAAAATATGCCGTACATGCGAACTTGACGAGACCGGCAGTGAAAGATAAGTTTAACCCAACGGTCTACCATTTATTTTGAAAGCAAATTTGGAAGCAAAACGCAATGAAATTGCTTCGGTTTTAAGAGGGAAAAAAGCATGCGTAACCAGTTTCATGTAACGTGAAAAATGGAGTCACAGGGGTGCAATTTGCTTCAAAATATGCCAAACACCAGCCTTAACTAACGATCTACCATCGTTATATTTTAAAAGCTTGGATCTCAGATGTGCCTTTAACATTTCATGGTAGATCGTGGCGCTCTTTCAGTTAAAATCTCGTCTCCTTAACACCAGTTTGCAATAGGAGTCAGAGTTTTCCATCCAAGAAATTGTTTTGGTTATATGTATATATATATATATACTATCTATCGGAATAGAACGTATCCTGGCAATTACCCGGGAATATTCAAAAGTCTCTTTCCATATTTCAAATGTTAAATTATTGGCTCTAAAATTGCCTCCTCCAAGTTTAAACATGTTTTAACTGGTTTTGCATCTGTATTTCGAGGAGGAATTGGTAGGCGTTCCGCCCGTACCTCTGCCCATGGCCTACGAGATGCAAATTCCCCAAGAATACCTGCAACAGTCTATTCTTTATTTTCGTCCCGACTCTAAATATATGGATACAAATGAACCAAACAACACGTTATAACAACACTTTATGCTATTAACTCTTTATGCTAAAATCCTCAGACCTATAAGCCTCCGAAAAAACTTTTCCCAAAAAGTCGGCTCGAAAAATGAAGCATTATCTATTGAATTTGTTCTCGTAAATAATACGCGTGGAGCTCAGACAATCTTGGACAAAACTCCTTGGGACACCCCGCTCCCCTTCGCAATGTTGACCACAGTTAGCCTATTCACGGCATACAGTCACTCTTTCAGCGCAACATTGAAAGGGGGAGTGGGGGAGGGGAATTCATGTAAGCCAAATTCAAGAATATTATGGCAAAGTGTCCCAACAGTTTTGTCCAAGATTGTCTGAGAATTTCGGGAAGTTAGAACGACTCGCGTCACGTCACACAGTAGAAAGTGTCATTTTGTCTTGATGGGTTGATTTGCAAAAGGGAATAAGTTAAAGCGCCCGATCGTTCATGTAGCTGTTCTCAACAGTGACTTGTTTTGGGTTTACACTGTCTTAAAATAAAAAGAATATTGAAAAAATGTTCGTGTTTATGTATTTTAAATTTGTTCAAAACAGTGGTGTGTTACCTGATAAGTGCATTTTGGAGAACATAGGCCCTGATGCATCCTGCCTATTACTTCATTTTAAAGTAATTTACCGTGTTTTCTCAAGAAAAAAAATATGCCGTACATGCGAACTTGACGAGACCGGCAGTGAAAGATTAGTTTAACCCAACGGTCTACCATTTATTTTGAAAGCAAATTTGGAAGCAAAACGCAATGAAATTGCTTCGGTTTTAAGAGGGAAAAAAGCATGCGTAACCAGTTTCATGTAACGTGAAAAATGGAGTCACAGGGGTGCAATTTGCTTCAAAATATGCCAAACACCAGCCTTAACTAACGATCTACCATCGTTATATTTTAAAAGCTTGGATCTCAGATGTGCCTTTAACATTTCATGGTAGATCGTGGCGCTCTTTCAGTTAAAATCTCGTCTCCTTAACACCAGTTTGCAATAGGAGTCAGAGTTTTCCATCCAAGAAATTGTTTTGGTTATATGTATATATATATATTTACTATCTATCGGAATAGAACGTATCCTGGCAATTACCCGGGAATATTCAAAAGTCTCTTTCCATATTTCAAATGTTAAATTATTGGCTCTAAAATTGCCTCCTCCAAGTTTAAACATGTTTTAACTGGTTTTGCATCTGTATTTCGAGGAGGAATTGGTAGGCGTTCCGCCCGTACCTCTGCCCATGGCCTACGAGATGCAAATTCCCCAAGAATACCTGCAACAGTCTATTCTTTATTTTCGTCCCGACTCTAAATATATGGATACAAATGAACCAAACAACACGTTATAACAACACTTTATGCTATTAACTCTTTATGCTAAAATCCTCAGACCTATAAGCCTCCGAAAAAACTTTTCCCAAAAAGTCGGCTCGAAAAATGAAGCATTATCTATTGAATTTGTTCTCGTAAATAATACGCGTGGAGCTCAGACAATCTTGGACAAAACTCCTTGGGACACCCCGCTCCCCTTCGCAATGTTGACCACAGTTAGCCTATTCACGGCATACAGTCACTCTTTCAGCGCAACATTGAAAGGGGAGTGGGGAGGGGAATTCATGTAAGCCAAATTCAAGAATATTATGGCAAAGTGTCCCAACAGTTTTGTCCAAGATTGTCTGAGAATTTCGGGAAGTTAGAACGACTCGCGTCACGTCACACAGTAGAAAGTGTCATTTTGTCTTGATGGGTTGATTTGCAAAAGGGAATAAGTTAAAGCGCCCGATCGTTCATGTAGCTGTTCTCAACAGTGACTTGTTTTGGGTTTACACTGTCTTAAAATAAAAAGAATATTGAAAAAATGTTCGTGTTTATGTATTTTAAATTTGTTCAAAACAGTGGTGTGTTACCTGATAAGTGCATTTTGGAGAACATAGGCCCTGATGCATCCTGCCTATTACTTCATTTTAAAGTAATTTACCGTGTTTTCTCAAGAAAAAAAATATGCCGTACATGCGAACTTGACGAGACCGGCAGTGAAAGATTAGTTTAACCCAACGGTCTACCATTTATTTTGAAAGCAAATTTGGAAGCAAAACGCAATGAAATTGCTTCGGTTTTAAGAGGGAAAAAGCATGCGTAACCAGTTTCATGTAACGTGAAAAATGGAGTCACAGGGGTGCAATTTGCTTCAAAATATGCCAAACACCAGCCTTAACTAACGATCTACCATCGTTATATTTTAAAAGCTTGGATCTCAGATGTGCCTTTAACATTTCATGGTAGATCGTGGCGCTCTTTCAGTTAAAATCTCGTCTCCTTAACACCAGTTTGCAATAGGAGTCAGAGTTTTCCATCCAAGAAATTGTTTTGGTTATATGTATATATATATATTTACTATCTATCGGAATAGAACGTATCCTGGCAATTACCCGGGAATATTCAAAAGTCTCTTTCCATATTTCAAATGTTAAATTATTGGCTCTAAAATTGCCTCCTCCAAGTTTAAACATGTTTTAACTGGTTTTGCATCTGTATTTCGAGGAGGAATTGGTAGGCGTTCCGCCCGTACCTCTGCCCATGGCCTACGAGATGCAAATTCCCCAAGAATACCTGCAACAGTCTATTCTTTATTTTCGTCCCGACTCTAAATATATGGATACAAATGAACCAAACAACACGTTATAACAACACTTTGTGCTAAAATTGAAGCATTATCTATTGAATTTGTTCTCGTAAATAATACGCGTGGAGCTCAGACAATCTTGGACAAAACTCCTTGGGACACCCCGCTCCCCTTCGCAATGTTGACCACAGTTAGCCTATTCACGGCATACAGTCACTCTTTCAGCGCAAGATTAAAAGGGAGAGCGGCTCATTGGATTTCATGTAAGCCAAATTCAAGAATATTATGGCAAAGTGTCCCAACAGTTTTGTCCAAGATTGTCTGAGAATTTCGGGAAGTTAGAACGACTCGCGTCACGTCACACAGTAGAAAGTGTCATTTTGTCTTGATGGGTTGATTTGCAAAAGGGAATAAGTTAAAGCGCCCGATCGTTCATGTAGCTGTTCTCAACAGTGACTTGTTTTGGGTTTACACTGTCTTAAAATAAAAAGAATATTGAAAAAATGTTCGTGTTTATGTATTTTAAATTTGTTCAAAACAGTGATGTGTTACCTGATAAGTGCATTTTGGAGAACATAGGCACTGATGCATCCTGCCTATTACTTCATTTTAAAGTAATTTACCGTGTTTTCTCAAGAAAAAAAATATGCCGTACATGCGAACTTGACGAGACCGGCAGTGAAAGATAAGTTTAACCCAACGGTCTACCATTTATTTTGAAAGCAAATTTGGAAGCAAAACGCAATGAAATTGCTTCGGTTTTAAGAGGGAAAAAAGCATGCGTAACCAGTTTCATGTAACGTGAAAAATGGAGTCACAGGGGTGCAATTTGCTTCAAAATATGCCAAACACCAGCCTTAACTAACGATCTACCATCGTTATATTTTAAAAGCTTGGATCTCAGATGTGCCTTTAACATTTCATGGTAGATCGTGGCGCTCTTTCAGTTAAAATCTCGTCTCCTTAACACCAGTTTGCAATAGGAGTCAGAGTTTTCCATCCAAGAAATTGTTTTGGTTATATGTATATATATATATACTATCTATCGGAATAGAACGTATCCTGGCAATTACCCGGGAATATTCAAAAGTCTCTTTCCATATTTCAAATGTTAAATTATTGGCTCTAAAATTGCCTCCTCCAAGTTTAAACATGTTTTAACTGGTTTTGCATCTGTATTTCGAGGAGGAATTGGTAGGCGTTCCGCCCGTACCTCTGCCCATGGCCTACGAGATGCAAATTCCCCAAGAATACCTGCAACAGTCTATTCTTTATTTTCGTCCCGACTCTAAATATATGGATACAAATGAACCAAACAACACGTTATAACAACACTTTGTGCTAAAATTGAAGCATTATCTATTGAATTTGTTCTCGTAAATAATACGCGTGGAGCTCAGACAATCTTGGACAAAACTCCTTGGGACACCCCGCTCCCCTTCGCAATGTTGACCACAGTTAGCCTATTCACGGCATACAGTCACTCTTTCAGCGCAACATTGAAAGGGGGAGCGGGGGAGGGGAATTCATGTAAGCCAAATTCAAGAATATTATGGCAAAGTGTCCCAACAGTTTTGTCCAAGATTGTCTGAGAATTTCGGGAAGTTAGAACGACTCGCGTCACGTCACACAGTAGAAAGTGTCATTTTGTCTTGATGGGTTGATTTGCAAAAGGGAATAAGTTAAAGCGCCCGATCGTTCATGTAGCTGTTCTCAACAGTGACTTGTTTTGGGTTTACACTGTCTTAAAATAAAAAGAATATTGAAAAAATGTTCGTGTTTATGTATTTTAAATTTGTTCAAAACAGTGATGTGTTACCTGATAAGTGCATTTTGGAGAACATAGGCACTGATGCATCCTGCCTATTACTTCATTTTAAAGTAATTTACCGTGTTTTCTCAAGAAAAAATATGCCGTACATGCGAACTTGACGAGACCGGCAGTGAAAGATAAGTTTAACCCAACGGTCTACCATTTATTTTGAAAGCAAATTTGGAAGCAAAACGCGATGAAATTGCTTCGGTTTTAAGAGGGAAAAAGCATGCGTAACCAGTTTCATGTAACGTGAAAAATGGAGTCACAGGGGTGCAATTTGCTTCAAAATATGCCAAACACCAGCCTTAACTAACGATCTACCATCGTTATATTTTAAAAGCTTGGATCTCAGATGTGCCTTTAACATTTCATGGTAGATCGTGGCGCTCTTTCAGTTAAAATCTCGTCTCCTTAACACCAGTTTGCAATAGGAGTCAGAGTTTTCCATCCAAGAAATTGTTTTGGTTATATGTATATATATATATATACTATCTATCGGAATAGAACGTATCCTGGCAATTACCCGGGAATATTCAAAAGTCTCTTTCCATATTTCAAATGTTAAATTATTGGCTCTAAAATTGCCTCCTCCAAGTTTAAACATGTTTTAACTGGTTTTGCATCTGTATTTCGAGGAGGAATTGGTAGGCGTTCCGCCCGTACCTCTGCCCATGGCCTACGAGATGCAAATTCCCCAAGAATACCTGCAACAGTCTATTCTTTATTTTCGTCCCGACTCTAAATATATGGATACAAATGAACCAAACAATACGTTATAACAACACTTTATGCTAAAAATGAAGCATTATCTATTGAATTTGTTCTCGTAAATAATACGCGTGGAGCTCAGACAATCTTGGACAAAACTCCTTGGGACACCCCGCTCCCCTTCGCAATGTTGACCACAGTTAGCCTATTCACGGCATACAGTCACTCTTTCAGCGCAACATTGAAAGGGGGAGCGGGGGAGGGGAATTCATGTAAGCCAAATTCAAGAATATTATGGCAAAGTGTCCCAACAGTTTTGTCCAAGATTGTCTGAGAATTTCGGGAAGTTAGAACGACTCGCGTCACGTCACACAGTAGAAAGTGTCATTTTGTCTTGATGGGTTGATTTGCAAAAGGGAATAAGTTAAAGCGCCCGATCGTTCATGTAGCTGTTCTCAACAGTGACTTGTTTTGGGTTTACACTGTCTTAAAATAAAAAGAATATTGAAAAAATGTTCGTGTTTATGTATTTTAAATTTGTTCAAAACAGTGATGTGTTACCTGATAAGTGCATTTTGGAGAACAGAGGCACTGATGCATCCTGCCTATTACTTCATTTTAAAGTAATTTACCGTGTTTTCTCAAGAAAAAAAATATGCCGTACATGCGAACTTGACGAGACCGGCAGTGAAAGATAAGTTTAACCCAACGGTCTACCATTTATTTTGAAAGCAAATTTGAAGCAAAACGCAATGAAATTGCTTCGGTTTTAAGAGGGAAAAAGCATGCGTAACCAGTTTCATGTAACGTGAAAAATGGAGTCACAGGGGTGCAATTTGCTTCAAAATATGCCAAACACCAGCCTTAACTAACGATCTACCATCGTTATATTTTAAAAGCTTGGATCTCAGATGTGCCTTTAACATTTCATGGTAGATCGTGGCGCTCTTTCAGTTAAAATCTCGTCTCCTTAACACCAGTTTGCAATAGGAGTCAGAGTTTTCCATCCAAGAAATTGTTTTGGTTATATGTATATATATATATATACTATCTATCGGAATAGAACGTATCCTGGCAATTACCCGGGAATATTCAAAAGTCTCTTTCCATATTTCAAATGTTAAATTATTGGCTCTAAAATTGCCTCCTCCAAGTTTAAACATGTTTTAACTGGTTTTGCATCTGTATTTCGAGGAGGAATTGGTAGGCGTTCCGCCCGTACCTCTGCCCATGGCCTACGAGATGCAAATTCCCCAAGAATACCTGCAACAGTCTATTCTTTATTTTCGTCCCGACTCTAAATATATGGATACAAATGAACCAAACAACACGTTATAACAACACTTTATGCTATTAACTCTTTATGCTAAAATCCTCAGACCTATAAGCCTCCGAAAAAACTTTTCCCAAAAAGTCGGCTCGAAAAATGAAGCATTATCTATTGAATTTGTTCTCGTAAATAATACGCGTGGAGCTCAGACAATCTTGGACAAAACTCCTTGGGACACCCCGCTCCCCTTCGCAATGTTGACCACAGTTAGCCTATTCACGGCATACAGTCACTCTTTCAGCGCAACATTGAAAGGGGGAGCGGGGGAGGGGAATTCATGTAAGCCAAATTCAAGAATATTATGGCAAAGTGTCCCAACAGTTTTGTCCAAGATTGTCTGAGAATTTCGGGAAGTTAGAACGACTCGCGTCACGTCACACAGTAGAAAGTGTCATTTTGTCTTGATGGGTTGATTTGCAAAAGGGAATAAGTTAAAGCGCCCGATCGTTCATGTAGCTGTTCTCAACAGTGACTTGTTTTGGGTTTACACTGTCTTAAAATAAAAAGAATATTGAAAAAATGTTCGTGTTTATGTATTTTAAATTTGTTCAAAACAGTGATGTGTTACCTGATAAGTGCATTTTGGAGAACAGAGGCACTGATGCATCCTGCCTATTACTTCATTTTAAAGTAATTTACCGTGTTTTCTCAAGAAAAAAAATATGCCGTACATGCGAACTTGACGAGACCGGCAGTGAAAGATAAGTTTAACCCAACGGTCTACCATTTATTTTGAAAGCAAATTTGAAGCAAAACGCAATGAAATTGCTTCGGTTTTAAGAGGGAAAAAGCATGCGTAACCAGTTTCATGTAACGTGAAAAATGGAGTCACAGGGGTGCAATTTGCTTCAAAATATGCCAAACACCAGCCTTAACTAACGATCTACCATCGTTATATTTTAAAAGCTTGGATCTCAGATGTGCCTTTAACATTTCATGGTAGATCGTGGCGCTCTTTCAGTTAAAATCTCGTCTCCTTAACACCAGTTTGCAATAGGAGTCAGAGTTTTCCATCCAAGAAATTGTTTTGGTTATATGTATATATATATATATACTATCTATCGGAATAGAACGTATCCTGGCAATTACCCGGGAATATTCAAAAGTCTCTTTCCATATTTCAAATGTTAAATTATTGGCTCTAAAATTGCCTCCTCCAAGTTTAAACATGTTTTAACTGGTTTTGCATCTGTATTTCGAGGAGGAATTGGTAGGCGTTCCGCCCGTACCTCTGCCCATGGCCTACGAGATGCAAATTCCCCAAGAATACCTGCAACAGTCTATTCTTTATTTTCGTCCCGACTCTAAATATATGGATACAAATGAACCAAACAACACGTTATAACAACACTTTATGCTATTAACTCTTTATGCTAAAATCCTCAGACCTATAAGCCTCCGAAAAAACTTTTCCCAAAAAGTCGGCTCGAAAAATGAAGCATTATCTATTGAATTTGTTCTCGTAAATAATACGCGTGGAGCTCAGACAATCTTGGACAAAACTCCTTGGGACACCCCGCTCCCCTTCGCAATGTTGACCACAGTTAGCCTATTCACGGCATACAGTCACTCTTTCAGCGCAACATTGAAAGGGGGAGCGGGGAGGGGAATTCATGTAAGCCAAATTCAAGAATATTATGGCAAAGTGTCCCAACAGTTTTGTCCAAGATTGTCTGAGAATTTCGGGAAGTTAGAACGACTCGCGTCACGTCACACAGTAGAAAGTGTCATTTTGTCTTGATGGGTTGATTTGCAAAAGGGAATAAGTTAAAGCGCCCGATCGTTCATGTAGCTGTTCTCAACAGTGACTTGTTTTGGGTTTACACTGTCTTAAAATAAAAAGAATATTGAAAAAATGTTCGTGTTTATGTATTTTAAATTTGTTCAAAACAGTGATGTGTTACCTGATAAGTGCATTTTGGAGAACAGAGGCACTGATGCATCCTGCCTATTACTTCATTTTAAAGTAATTTACCGTGTTTTCTCAAGAAAAAAAATATGCCGTACATGCGAACTTGACGAGACCGGCAGTGAAAGATAAGTTTAACCCAACGGTCTACCATTTATTTTGAAAGCAAATTTGGAAGCAAAACGCAATGAAATTGCTTCGGTTTTAAGAGGGAAAAAAGCATGCGTAACCAGTTTCATGTAACGTGAAAAATGGAGTCACAGGGGTGCAATTTGCTTCAAAATATGCCAAACACCAGCCTTAACTAACGATCTACCATCGTTATATTTTAAAAGCTTGGATCTCAGATGTGCCTTTAACATTTCATGGTAGATCGTGGCGCTCTTTCAGTTAAAATCTCGTCTCCTTAACACCAGTTTGCAATAGGAGTCAGAGTTTTCCATCCAAGAAATTGTTTTGGTTATATGTATATATATATATACTATCTATCGGAATAGAACGTATCCTGGCAATTACCCGGGAATATTCAAAAGTCTCTTTCCATATTTCAAATGTTAAATTATTGGCTCTAAAATTGCCTCCTCCAAGTTTAAACATGTTTTAACTGGTTTTGCATCTGTATTTCGAGGAGGAATTGGTAGGCGTTCCGCCCGTACCTCTGCCCATGGCCTACGAGATGCAAATTCCCCAAGAATACCTGCAACAGTCTATTCTTTATTTTCGTCCCGACTCTAAATATATGGATACAAATGAACCAAACAACACGTTATAACAACACTTTGTGCTAAAATTGAAGCATTATCTATTGAATTTGTTCTCGTAAATAATACGCGTGGAGCTCAGACAATCTTGGACAAAACTCCTTGGGACACCCCGCTCCCCTTCGCAATGTTGACCACAGTTAGCCTATTCACGGCATACAGTCACTCTTTCAGCGCAACATTGAAAGGGGGAGCGGGGGAGGGGAATTCATGTAAGCCAAATTCAAGAATATTATGGCAAAGTGTCCCAACAGTTTTGTCCAAGATTGTAGAACCATTGGTAATAAGTTGGGGATCAAGGGACCGTTAAATCGAGCAGGTGTCTAAAGGCCGAAGGTAAGCAGTTTTTCTTGGTCGTAGGTAATGTCACCGTCCTCGGCTACTGTCTCAGTTTGATATTTATCTTTTTTCTAGGCAGCACCTTGCTCGACAAGCTCTCTGGGTATATCAGGGTGCTTACCCTCACAATAACTTCGAATTATAATGTTCAAAAAAAAAAAAAAAAAAAAAAAAATCGGGGACGCTTTCAATTGCAAGATGACGGGCAGACGGGGAGAGGGGTACATGTCATGTATAGGTCTAAATGCTTTGAAACGTTTGGCCAAAAAGTGATAGTGCTGTAGCCTACATGCGATCTATTAAAGTGTACCTCAAGTCAAAATACTTAGAAAATGTAATTTAAACAGCATGAAGATGAATTTTACACAGTCCAACTCCTATTTTCATAGGACTTTCTTGAGCAGAGATATACAATATTGTCGTTTATTCACTTAATTATTTAGTCTGCTTGCTTTGAGACTTTATTCTAGACTTGATGAAAAGAGCAGATACTACACGTGGCCTCAGCCAAAGAGCCAAGAAACATTTCCAGAGCAGCTATTTCCGTGCTTTGAAACACACACGGTCGGAACAGATAGTTTTTCCAAAGTCCAACCGACCCTCTGGCAAAGGGCCGTTCGGCGAAACCAAACTTTAAAATGCTTCCCGAAGAAGCTATACGTCCACTTAACGACAACACCTGACACGGTCGGAACAGAGTTTTTCCTTTTTTCTTAAAGTCCCCTCGATTCTCTGGCGAAGAGCCAAAGGGCGAAAACCAAACATTTACTCCAGGAGGAGTTCTGCTCCCTTAAGAAGCTAAACGTCTTAAATGGACAAGTACGCCCTCTAAAGGACAAACATGTGTCGTTCTGCTCTAGACTGGATGAACAGAAGAGAAGCCACACCCTGGATGCAGTTTAACGTCATACCCAGGACACCCCTTCCTTTTTTCTAAAAGTCCCCTCGACTCTCTGGCGAAAAGCCAAGGGGCGAAAACCAAACACACTCCTTCCGACCTTCTGGCAAAGGGCCTTTCGGCGAAACAAATTGAACAAAGTTACGTGCGTCACAAAATGGACCTTGTCCCAAACTTTGCAGGGCTGTACAAAATGACCTTATCTATTTCACTAATAGGTAAGATTATTTTGATTCTAGTTATTTTAATTGTTAATTTCTGTGTCCTTCTCAAATAAACCGTTTAGAATAATATTTCCACATTCATTAAAAAAAAAAGTTGGTACCACCTTTTGAAAGAGACTCTCTTTCTATCATTACAAAATGAGTAAGCAGAAAGATCTTCTCTCAAAAATAATGGAACAACCTCTATAATGCAAATCGGGAAGACTTGAGACAAGATCTCAGAAAATGTTTCAGTAATAAAATGAAGGAAACCTCGACAGATGTATATAAGAAACAGTGGGTCAAGTTAAAGTAGTGTGGTTAACTGTCCTCATTGAAAATTATCCTACCTTATAATAAACTTCCAGATTCCCTACGAACCAGAAAGATCGTGACGTTTCTGTGACGTAAGCCTCCATTTGGAGCCGAAATGAGAAATATTAAGAAGAAACATCAGTAGTAGGGGAAATCTCGTAAAGAAACATGCAAATACACCCCTTCCTTTTTTCTAAAAGTCCCCTCGACTCTCTGGCGAAAAGCCAAGGGGCGAAAACCAAACACACTCCTTCCAACCTTCTGGCAAAGGGCCTTTCGGCGAAACAAATTGAGCAAAGTTACGTGCGTCACAAAATGGACCTTGTCCCAAACTTTGCAGGCCTGTACAAAATGACCTGATCTATTTCACTAATAGGGATGATTATTTTAATTCTAGTTATTTTAATAGTTAATATTGTATCGTTCTCAAATAAACCGTTTAGAATAATATTTCCACATTCATTAAAAAAAAAGTTGGTACCACCTTTTGAAAGAGACTCTCTTTCTATCATTACAAAATGAGTAAACAGAAAGATCTTCTCTCATAAATAATGGAACAACCTCTATAATGCAAATCGGGAAGACTTGAGACAAGATCTCAGAAAATGTTTCAGTAATAAAATGAAAGAAACCTCGACAGATGTATAAAAGAAACAGTTGGTCAAGTTAAAGTAGTGTGGTTAACTGTCCTCATTGAAAATTATCCTACCTTATAATAAACTTCCAGATTCCCTACGAACCAGAAAGATTGTGACGTTTCTGTGACGTAAGCCTCCATTTGGAGCCGAAATGAGAAATATTAAGAAGAAACATCAGGAGTAGAGGAAATCTCGTAAAGAAACATGCAAATATAATTAAAAAATTTATCTAGAAATATTTGATAAACATAATCCCTTTCTGCTAACACGGCATCTGGCTGAAATTTCCACTTTGAAAATTCCACGCTAACCTGTGATAGATGTAGGTGTTCAAGCTATATAAAACATCCCCTACTATAATCTGCGCGGCACGCTGACGCCAAACCGGACGGTAGTGTTCACACATGGTCCTACTCTGATTGCACTGGGAGGCGAGTAGTGTTCCTCCCCAATGTATCGCCGGTCCTTGAGGGGAGTCCCGAGGAAAGATTGCTGTCGTATACAAAGCACGCTGAGCGTCACTGTATGCAGAAGGGTACTAGAGAGGCGCCTGAGTTGGTTCTCTGTTGTAGTTGACAGGATACATAACCGGCCAGAGACCTTGAACGCTTGGCTTCAATCTTTTGTTTTGGTTTATTTTTTGTTTGTTCCTTTGTTTGTTTGTTTTTTACATGAAAGGTGCCACTTTTTATAAAACCTGAAAACTTCTTGTAGCGGTCCACTAATTGTAAGTCCCATTGACTCACACACTAAATTAGGCTGCTTACATGCCCCCTAGCTCCCAAAAGAATTTTTCAACAAGGACACACCACCCCTCTGATCGAAACTCACAATCTGGGCTTTCATCGCACTTTCAAATTACGTTAACATGACCCATTGAAATTTTGATATAGAGAGCCTTGACTGATAGATATGTTTTTCCCGCCATAAAAGCTACTCAAAACGACATTTCACAGAGCAGGGTAATACAATGGAAAAATGACACTAAAATTGATCAAATTGGCTTGAATTTTGCACAATCTGTATTTCAAACTCAATGTCTACAACATTCAAACTTTTCAAAAAAATGATCATATTTTGTTTGCAACACAATGAGAAACAACATCCAATAAATTTTTTAAGACACTTTGTCTGTCATTTTTGCATGCACGATTAATGGAGTAAGTGCATGGTCAGCTCCCAGAAGCACGATAAGAGAAAAAGACAAGTATGCCCCCAGTTTGAATTGAAAACTTTTTAGGACAGTCTTAACTGAAGCTGCCTTGACTTCTAATTTCAGGCAGATAAGACCTAAATGGAATAACGTGTAATGCATGCGCAGATCAGTGTAGGTAAAGGTTGGACATGTAAGACAATTTTGAGCTAGAACCATTGGTAATAAGTTGGGGATCAAGGGACCGTTAAATCGAGCAGGTGTCTAAAGGCCGAAGGTAAGTAGTTTTTCTTGTTCGTACGTAATGTCACCGTCCTCGGCTACTGTCTCAGTTTGATATTTATCTTTTTTTTTTTTTCCAAGCAGCACCTTACTCGACAAGCTCTCTGGGTATTTCAGGGTGCTTACCCTCACAATAACTTCGAATTATAATGTTCAAAAAAAAAAAAAAAAAAAAAAAAACCGGGGACGCTTTCAATTGCAAGATGACGGGCAGACGGGGAGAGGGGTACATGTCATGTATAGGTCTAAATGCTTTAAAACGTTTGGCCAAAAAGTGATAGTGCTGTAGCCTACATGCGATCTATTAAAGTGTACCTCAAGTCAAAATACTTAGAAAATGTAATTTAAACAGCATGAAGATGAATTTTACACAGTCCAACTCCTATTTTCATAGGACTTTCTTGAGCAGAGATATACAATATTGTCGTTTATTCACTTATTTATTTAGTCTGCTTGCTGTGAGACTTTATTCTAGACTTGATGAAAAGAGCAGATACTACACGTGATCTCAGCCAAAGAGCCAAGAAACATTTCCAGAGCAGCTATTTACGTGCTTGGAAACACACACGGTCGGAACAGATTGTTTCTAAAGTCCAACCGACCCTCTGGCAAAGGGCCGTTCGGCGAAACCAAACTTTAAAATGCTTCCCGAAGAAGCTATACGTCCACTTAAGGACAACACCTGACACGGTCGGAACAGAGTTTCCTTTTTTCTTAAAGTCCCCTCGATTCTCTGGCGAAGAGCCAAAGGGCGAAAACCAAACATTTACTCCAGGAGGAGTTCTGCTCCCTTAAGGAGCTAAACGTCTTAAATGGACAAGTACGCCCTCTAAAGGACAAACATGTGTCGTTCTGCTCTAGACTGGATGAAAAGAAGAAAAGCCACACCCTGGATGCAGTTTAACGTCATACCCAGGACACCCCTTCCTTTTTTCTAAAAGTCCCCTCGACTCTCTGGCGAAAAGCCAAGGGGCGAAAACCAAACACACTCCTTCCGACCTTCTGGCAAAGGGCCCTTCGGCGAAACAAATTGAACAAAGTTACGTGCGTCACAAAATGGACCTTGTCCCAAACTTTGCAGGCCTGTACAAAATGGCCTGATCTATTTCACTAATAGGTATGATTATTTTAATTCTAGTTATTTTAATTGTTAATTTCTGTGTCCTTCTCAAATAAACCGTTTAGAATAATATTTCCACATTCATTAAAAAAAAAAGTTGGTACCACCTTTTGAAAGAGACTCTCTATCTATCATTACAAAATGAGTAAACAGAAAGATCTTCTCTCATAAATAATGGAACAACCTCTATAATGCAAATCGGGAAGACTTGAGACAAGATCTCAGAAAATGTTTCAGTAATAAAATGAAAGAAACCTCGACAGATGTATATAAGAAACAGTGGGTCAAGTTAAAGTAGTGTGGTTAACTGTCCTCATTGAAAATTATCCTACCTTATTAAAAACTTCCAGATTCCCTACGAACCAGAAAGATCGTGACGTTTCTGTGACGTAAGCCTTCATTTGGAGCCGAAATGATAAATATTAAGAAGAAACATCAGTAGTAGAGGAAATCTCGTCAAGAAACATGCAAATACACCCCTTCCTTTTTTCTAAAAGTCCCCTCGACTCTCTGGCGAAAAGCCAAGGGGCGAAAACCAAACACACTCTTTTTCTAAAGTCCTCCCGACCCTCTGGCAAAGGGCCGTTCGGCGAAACCAAACTTGATACTGCTTCCCGAAGAAGCTATTACGTCCACTGAAGGACAACACTTAACGACCAACCTCGCGGCCTTCAGACCATTTTCATCATTGGTCTGTCATTTATGGCTCCATTCTTGACTGGATGAAAAGAACAGATACTACACATGATCTTAGCCAAAAGGCCGAGAAGCGAACACACTTTTTTCTAAAAGTCCCCACGACTCTCTGGCGAAGAGCCAAGGGGCGAAAACCAAACGATTACTCCCGGAGGAGTTCTGCTCCCTTAAGGAGCTTTACGTCCTAAATGGACAAGTACGCCCTCCAAAGGGCAAACACTGAGTGGTCCTGCTCTAGACTGGCTGAATAGAACAGAAGCCACGAACACACTCCTTCCAACCTTCTGGCAAAGGGCCTTCCGGCGAAACAAATTGAGCAAAGTTACGTGCGTCACAAAATGGACCTTGTCCCAAACTTTGCAGGCCTGTACAAAATGACCTGATCTATTTCACTAATAGGGATGATTATTTTAATTCTAGTTATTTTAATAGTTAATATTGTATCGTTCTCAAATAAACCGTTTAGAATAATATTTCCACATTCATTAAAAAAAAAGTTGGTACCACCTTTTGAGAGAGACTCTCTTTCTATCATTACAAAATGAGTAAACAGAAAGATCTTCTCTCATAAATAATGGAACAACCTCTATAATGCAAATCGGGAAGACTTGAGACAAGATCTCAGAAAATGTTTCAGTAATAAAATGAAAGAAACCTCGACAGATGTATAAAAGAAACAGTGGGTCAAGTTAAAGTAGTGTGGTTAACTGTCCTCATTGAAAATTATCCTACCTTATAATAAACTTCCAGATTCCCTACGAACCAGAAAGATTGTGACGTTTCTGTGACGTAAGCCTCCATTTGGAGCCGAAATGAGAAATATTAAGAAGAAACATCAGTAGTAGAGGAAATCTCGTAAAGAAACATGCAAATATAATTAAAAAAATTATCTAGAAATATTTGATAAACATAATCCCTTTCTGCTAACACGGCATCTGGCTGAAATTTCCACTTTGAAAATTCCACGCTAACCTGTGATAGATGTAGGTGTTCAAGCTATATAAAACATCCCCTACTATAATCTGCGCGGCACGCTGACGCCAAACCGGACGGTAGTGTTCACACATGGTCCTACTCTGATTGCACTGGGAGGCGAGTAGTGTTCCTCCCCAATGTATCGCCGGTCCTTGAGGGGAGTCCCGAGGAAAGATTGCTGTCGTATACAAAGCACGCTGAGCGTCACTGTATGCAGAAGGGTACTAGAGAGGCGCCTGAGTTGGTTCTCTGTTGTAGTTGACAGGATACATAACCAGCCAGAGACCTTGAACGCTTGGCTTCAATCTTTTGTTTTGGTTTATTTTTTGTTTGTTTCTTTGTTTGTTTGTTTGTTTGTTTTTTACATGAAAGGTGCCACTTTTTATAAAACCTGAAAACTTCTTGTAGCGGTCCACTAATTGTAAGTCCCATTGACTCACACACTAAATTAGGCTACTTACATGCCCCCTAGCTCCCAAAAGAATTTTTCAACAAGGACACACCACCCCTCTGATCGAAACTCACAATCTGGGCTTTCATCGCACTTTCAAATTACGTTAACATGACCCATTGAAATTTTGATATAGAGAGCCTTGACTGATAGGTATGTTTATCCCGCCATAAAAGCTACTCAAAACGACATTTCACAGAGCAGGGTAATACAATGGAAAAATGACACTAAAATTGATCAAATTGGCTTGAATTTTGCACAATCTGTATTTCAAACTCAATGTCTACAACATTCAAACTTTTCAAAAAAAATGATCATATTTTGTTTGCAACACAATGAGAAACAACATCCAATAAATTTTTTAAGACACTTTGTCTGTCATTTTTGCATGCACGAGTAATGGAGTAAGTGCATGGTCAGCTCCCAGAAGCACGATAAGAGAAAAAGACAAGTATGCCCCCAGTTTGAATTGAAAACTTTTTAGGACAGTCTTAACTGAAGCTGCCTTGACTTCTAATTCCTTGTTTAAACAATACGATCTAAATGGGTTAACGTGTAATGCGTGCGCAGAGAAGTGTGATTAAAGGTAGGGTATGTGGGACAAGGGTAAGCTACAAAAAATGATAATTAGTTGGGATCCAGGGACGGTTACACCGAGGAGGTTTCTAAACTCTTAGGCCGAAGGTGAACAGTTTTTCGTGTTCGCACGAAATGTAATGGAGCTAGTGCATGGCCAGTTACCAGAAGCATGATAAGAGAAAAAAAATATTTTCAGCTGTCGCCTGTAAAACGTTTTTGATTTTGCCCATGTGAAAGTTCTTCAACAAACAATCCAACTTTTTAACGGTTCTTATAAAAGAGAAATTTCTGCCAAAATTTTTGAATTTTGTGGTCAAAATAAAATTCAGGTTTTAAAGTATTTGTTGAATAGAAAGCCAGAAATTTTGCGCGCTACGTGCGCCTCAAGATCAATTAAGTCACGTCCCACCAAGACTGACTCAAGGCCTTTGTCGGGGCCTTGATTGCTGCCCCCCCCCCCTTTCGGCGAACTTGGCCCCATGTCAGGGAAATCCTGGCGCCACCCCTGCTCCATAGTTTTGCGGCCGCAGTTTACACGAAATGATAGAATAATCGAGCGAAAGAGCACAAAAAATAAAAATGAAAAAAAAAAAAAACCAAAAACAAACAAACAAAAAACAAAGAAACAAACAAACAATTCCGGGACACTTTTATTTGCAATATGACGGGCAGACTGTGCAACTGGGAGAGGGTACATATCATGTTGTCTGAATGCTTTAAAACATTTGCCCGAAAAGTGGTACTACTGTAGCCTTCATTCGATCTATTGAAGTGTACCTGAAGTCAAATTATAATTCAAAACATAATTTAAACAGCATAAAAAAAATGAATTTTAATCAGTTTAACTCATATTTTAATAGGACTCTCTTACAACGAGATATAAAATATTGAAATTTATACACTTTTTAGTCTGACAGGTGAGACTTCATCTTTCTAGACTTGATGAAAAGAAAAAATACTACACGTGATCTCAGCCAAAAAGTTTTTCCTAAGTCCTCCCGACCCTCTGGCAAAGGGCCGTTCGGCGAAACCAAACTTGAAACTGATTCACGAAGAAGCTATTACGCCCACTGAAGGACAGCACTTAACGACCAACCCCACGGCCTTCAGACCATTTACATCATTGGTCTGTCACATATGGTTCCATCAATTTAGACTGGAGGAAAAGAACACAGTGATACTGCACATGATCGTAGCCGAAAGGCCTAGAAGCCATCTCTTCAAGTTGAGTTCAAACCTAGGGAGACCAGCAGAGTTGTTCCCCTTCAAAACAAGTCAAAACGCCGAGAAGCCCTACACATTTTGGGATAGATGTACCCAGCCTTCTGTGAGCAAAGTTACGTGCGCCACAAAATGGACCTTGACCCATACTTAGCAGCCCAGCACAAAATGATCTGATCTATTACACTTATAGGTATGATTATTTTCATTCTAGTCCGTTACTTTAGTTGTAAGTGTTGTGTCGTCCTCAAAGAAACCGGTTTAGAATTACATTTCAACATTTATTAAAATAGTTGGTAACACCTTTTGAGATCGCCTTTCTTTCTATCATTACAGAACTGAGTAAACAGTAAGGTATTCCCTAATGAATTAAAGTGAGAAATTCTCAATAATGCAAATCAGGAAGTCGGGGGACAAGATCCCATAAAATGTTTCAGTGATAAAATGACATAACGTTGAAAACTGTATAAAAGAAGCTTTGGCTCAAGTTCAAGTTACCACAGTGTTTTAAATGAAAATTATCCTACAGCGCGTATTGTACAATACAAACCAGAAAGATTGTGACGTTTCTGTGACATGAGCCTTCATTTGGAGCGAAAATGAGAAATATTAAGAAGAAGGATCGAAACATCAGAAGTAGAGAGAGATATATTCAAGAAACATGTAAAAAAATTTAAAAAATTATATACAAATATTTGATAAACACAATCTCTTCCTGCTAACACAACATCTGGCTGAACTTTAATTTGTACTTTGAAAATTCCACGCTAACGTGTGATAGATGCAGATTTTCAAGCTATATACGACATCCTCTACTACTGAACAGTGTAACCTGCGCGGCATGGAGACGCCAAACCAGACGTTAGTGTTCACGCATGGTCCAAATCTGATTGCACTGGGAGGTGAGTAGTGTCGCCGGTCCTTGAGGGGAGTCCCGAGAAAAGATTGCTGTCGTATACAAAGCACGCTGAGCGTCACTGTATGCAGAATGGTACTAGAGAAACGCCTGAGTTGGTCTCTGCTGTAGTTGACAGGATACATAACCGGCCAGAGACATTGTTTCCAGTAAGGTGCCACCTTTTATAAAACTTGAAAACTCAAATACTTGTAAATACCTGTAAATATATTAATTCTTCTACCTCTGTATGTTTTTATATGTCCGGGATGAAAAAAGTTCTTCCTTCAAAAATAAAAAAACAAAAAAACCTACCTAAGAACTCAAGAATCTAGCGGACCACTAATAATTCACACGAAGTTGGGTTTCACACTAAATTAGGCTACTTCTGTACCCCCTAGCTCTCAGTATGAGTTTTCAAACAGGACATGTCACCAGTATGATGCCAGTGACCCCTCTGATCTAAGCTCACAGTATGGGCTTTCATGGCGTAGACATAAGTATTCAGAACATTTTGAAAAAACCCGCAACCCCTCATAAAGCAGGAAATGGCATTTCCACAAGTGTTACTGCAATATTTCCCATTGAAAAGGGTGAAAATTACTACCAGTTTCTTGTCACCGTCCCACGTAAGGAAGAAGTGAATCTAAAGATTTCTTAATCCCACTGACTCTGACTAAACTGAGGAGACATATCGTTTTTTGAAAAAAAAAAAAAAAACGATATGTTGGAGGTTGACACACGATTTTTTCTGTGGAACTTACCCCCTCCTGGACGCCACCCCTCAAGAAGTTAGGATGCCCCCTCACAAAAGTTAATGAAGTCGGTGGGTTGCCTAGTGACTCCTGCTATAAGGAGCCTGATTCAATTGCATGTTTGCGGTCTCTATTTTAAAAAGATATGTTTTAGCGCCCTCAGTTTGGAACCAAAACAAAAACAAGAAAAAAAAAAAAAAAAAAAACCAATGCTCATAAAAATGGCTGCGCCCTTGGGTTGGATATCAAAACCTCAATTACGCCTGTCATAATCATTGCATGATTGAAGCGAAATTAGATTGAAACTGATAACAAAACATCGTGAGTTGATCTCATTGTTTACATGTTAAAAACTGCAAAGGTCTGTTTAAATAAACAATTTCATGTTTCTGTTTATTACCGGTTTGGGTGTAGGCTAGTAATACTGTTAAGAGTGTGAACGGTGTGTACCAGTTTAGCGAAACTATGGCATTGATGTACAGCAGTAAGTTACTGTAGGAAGCCTAACGCTAGGGCCTATAATCTATAATCATGGTCTAATTGAAAGAATTGCTGTTGTTTAACCAAATCTGAACTTTAAAGGTTGAAGAATTTACCTCTGGTGTTTGTTAAAAAGTAATCCTTGGCTAATTTTGTGATTCAGAGTTGTAGGGTAAGAACCTTACTAGGCTAGTGGCTATAGCCTAGACCTAGGCCCTACAGTAGGCTAGATCAGTTCATTTTAGTTGCATAGGATCCATACATCAACACGAATATATGTAAAGATATTAAGGCCTAACCGATGTGGTTTTTCACTGCTGATCCGATGTCCGATGTTTTTTCCCCAACATCAGCTGATATCCGATCCGATATTTTCGTCACCCCACCGTATCTTTGCGTTTAGGCCCACAATTTTCCCCCGTTTACTTGTAGGTCTAGTCTGGTCTAGATTTCCTTGTTGTAACTATAGGCAATGCCTCTTTATGTACATTTACTCCTATTTAAAGTCATCTTTAAAATGTCTAATAGTTTGCAAATAAGTATGAATTTAATCAAGACTGAATGAACTGATCACCTGAAATTATATTTGAGTTTGAATGTTGGTTGTACTCTGTTTAATTTAGTTGAAATTTTCACCGGTGCAAGGGCCAATCATGCTGATGAACAGTAGTGTTGCTTCTCAGATCAGTGTATGCTACAACGTACACTAACTTTAAAATCTGCATGCAAGCTACAGTTATTCATACCGTAGCAATGGGTGCGCCAACACTGCAAGTCAGTTCTTTTTTATGTAGAAACTTGCAGACAAGATGTACTGCGTGCCGTATATTCTGCAAGAATCTGTAACAACTCTGTCAAAACCTGACCCTGCGTACTGTAATACTAACAGCGATTTTCTAAAATAAACACTGTGGGACGCTACCTCGAGCATACCGGAATGAAAACTAAACCTTGAAATAAATTCGAGCCTTGAAATGGCTGATATAATGGTTTATTGTGTCAATATTATGCAAATGAACACTTTTCCACTATATGTTTAGTGCCAAGATATGACTGCAATGATTTCGTAAATATTGACAATAATTTAAGACACCAGGATTGTTGGTTTGTTTCTTCACCACAAAGCAAATTAACCTTGTGTTATGTATGAAATACTAGGATGTTACTACCAACACTAAAATTGTTTGGGAAAAATAATGATCTAAGCAAAATTTCATTATCTTGTGAGCCCCAAAATATCGCTGTTTACACACGTGTGATGGAGAGTTTCCTTTCGACAGGAGTTTGAAGGGTGTCCCAACCTGAATGGCAGGGCGGTTATGAATGAACCTATGAAGTACTCCTAGGTACGCAACTTCCTAATAAGGCCACGATAGCGTGGGTGTTGGCACACATGTACGCTAGATGCAAATTTAACAAGAATGACGTCATTTTTTGGACGTGTTAGAGAATACTGGAAACAAATGCTGGGATCGGTAAATATTTTTTTAACTTATGTTTTGAAAGAAGTAACACAAACAGCTTCAAGGTGGAGTTAGCAGAATTGCTTTTTGAGTCCAAAAACGTTTGAAAATCAAAATATGAAAAAGGCAAAGGTGTATTAAAAGAAGTATTGATTTTCTTAGAAGGGTTTTTTCTGTCATATTTCTAATATCTGTCGGTTTGATTTGAACTTGTGAAGGTGATGGCTACCTCTCCGATACCGTTGTTAATTTCTCATGCATATACAGTACCCAAAGGAGCATGAACAAATCATTGCTATAGGTCTGCTTTACTCATTTTCGGGAGTATTGCTTGTCTTCCCCAAAAAGCTCTTCACCAGACAATCGGGAGGACTTAAGGAAAAAATGGGTAATCACCGAACCTGAGGGCTGTTGCGATCGGGACCATTTTTTGAAACTTTTTTTTTAATACCATGTGCAAACACTAGGTCATAGCCATGCCAATATTGGATCATTCCATCATGAAAAAGGCGGAGCAAAGTTTGTAACAACAACAGAGTAACTCTTGAAAGAAATTTAATCATACAGTTTATGTATTGCAGGTTTGTTCTTTATTTGAGCATAAGGAATGTATGAAACTGCCATCAAACAACTACGGGACAAAAGTGAAGGGAAAATTCAACTGAAATTTGTAAAATATTTCATACGGAATAACAACTTTGCTGGCTTGTTATTACTAACGTTTACTTATCCTATAATGAGGATTCAAAGAGTGTCATTATATGTATCTGCAGTGAGCTTGAAGTTACTGTACACCCCTTGACTCTGCGCCAGAGAGGAAGGACTTTCAGAAAAGAGAATCTTCTTGCAGCTGAGGCGTAGGACATGGCTTGTATACGGTGGCGCAAGACCACGCAGTAAAAAGTTCCTTATCAATTTTTACAAAGTTTCCAGGATATGGAATATCAGTAAACATCGGCAAGTGAACTTAGCTGAATAATGCCGATCCGATATTTTACCAATGGTGGCAAATATCGGCCTGATCCGATGTCCGATCCGATTATCGGTGGAGCCCTAAAAGATATGATACTGGAGACTAGGTTCAGCTCCAAAATGATCTAAACACCCTCTCTGAGTGGCAAAATAAATGGCAAATGCACTTTAATACCAAGAAGTGCTTTTCTATGAGGATTACTCACTCAAGGAAACCCAAGTTTTTTAATTATACTCTAGATAACGATACCCTGGAGTCTGCCGATTGCCACACTTACAGTATCTGGGAGTTGACACCTCTAATACCCTTACCTGGAATAGACATATTAATCGTATCACTTCGTCAGCAAATAGGTCTTTGGCTTTTATTAAAAGAAATTTATACTCCTGCCCCAGGAGTGTCAAAGCTAATGCCTATCTCACACTTGTTAGGCCTTTATTGGAGTATTCATCTTCTGTTTGGGATCCCTACACCACTTCCCTATCCAATAAGGTTGAGCAAATTCAGCGTAGGGCTGCTAGGTTTGTTTATAATGACTATTCCCCCCATAGTAGTGTGACTGAAATGCTAAACAACCTCGGGTGGGATAGTCTCAAAAACAGGCGTACTGCCAACAGGCTAGCAATTCTTCACAAAGCCAGATTGGGCCTCCTAGCCTTGCCAATCAACAACCTACAACCGGCCCGGCGGCCCTCTAGGCATCACCATTCTAATAGCTTTACAAATATAGCAACCAATAAGGACTGCTACAAATACAGTTTCTTTCCTCGGACCATCAGAGACTGGAACCTACTCCCCCAGAACATTACAGATCTCGAGGACCCCAAGCAATTCAAGAGCGCAGCCTTGAGGATCCTCAGACGGGACGACTAACTACATGCGCACACTCAACCCTGCACGTTTGACTCCACCAGGAGTGTTGTGCAGTATTTTTCCAGATCCAGATCCAGATCAGACCATAGTTGTGAATAACTATGCACTGCTGTAGTTTTTAAAGGGACTATCATTCATGATGAAGTGGTCCCTCTTACTTTTTGTTACACTCTTCCTCTCTGCCTGAAAACTATTATCCCTTCAGGGAGGAAAAGAAGCCCACTACATGCAGACTTGATTAAGTCAAGTTTCACATCAGATTTATTGATTGACAGTAAAACGTGTTTAAATACACAAAAAGTTACGTAACATTTAGGGTTATCTAACAGGTCAGTCAGCATGTGTTACTGTAATTGCTTTTCTCGCAGTGTGAACACAATGAAAGCATAACTTATTTGAGCACATGGATCACGTACTGTAACAAAGTCAGATATTGGTTACACCACATACCGCCTTTGATGTACTGGGGTGGCTATGTTGCTTTTTCAAGAAGAGATGTCGCAGCATGTTCATATTCAGTTTCATGTCCAAAAAAGTCCATTAGCCAAGTGCAGCACTATCTGTGGCTCTCTCCACCTATCTCTAGAGTTGTTATTTCTGCTTTAAGGCAGTCATTCGTCACCCCAAACTACAGTTTCAGTCTAAATATATCAAAACTCTCAATTGGTACAGCTCTTTCATTGGCATCACATTAATGCATCATAGCTAAATTACACAGCATGGGCACTGAGAGTGTCTTGATTACACATTATGGACTTTGTATGGCCACTGGGACAAGCCATGAAGCAATAAACTAGGATTGTGTCTGGATAAAGATGAGTTTTAGATAAATGTGGGAGGGGCTAGAAGTAAGTGGGTTGGAAGAATTGGAACTGTTTGGGATTATGAAAATATGCCTTTAATCCATATTGAGCAAACAAGCTCCCAATTAATCACCAATGACCACAACTTCCTTACCAACAAGATACTGGAACTACTTGCTGCAAACTGTTTATTGAATCCATTGTTTGGGATTATGCACCACTGTTCAGCCTTCAGGATTAGTGTACAAGATGGAGAGGAGTGAGGAAGGAAGGTGTGAGATGATGACTCATGCTCTATGGCAATGTCCAAAATCCTGTCGAGACAGCCACTCGGCGGGAATTTGAGTTTTCAGGAGGTGCAGCATTTCAGTAATGGGCTCTGTGACGACATGTCTCCATTGATTGTGTATTAGTATCATAATACTGTACTGTACATGACAGAGATAAATATTTGACCACACAATTTGTACGTGCAAAGTAATTACGGTTTTTATGCCAAAATGTTTGTTATTTACTGTAGGGCACCCAAAATGGGACATAAAAATGAGTGTTGCAGATAACTCACATGTTTTCCTATCTTACTAGTAGCATTGATGTGTTCTCATAATTATCTTTTTTTAAACAGTAGCCTACTCACCCACACTATTCATGAATATACTGTATGCTCAATGTCAAAAAAAAACTATCAATAACATTTCATTTAACTTATGTTACTCTTGGTGTCCACTGGTGTTTTATCCGTTAAATGGGGTAAATTTCCTTCTAACTAACTGCTAACTTTAAACTCAAAGTGACATACTGTACAGTATCATTAAGCAGAAACCTGGTGCACTGTCAACAGTCTGACCCTTAAGTTCATATTTAGTTATGATAATTTATGAGTTTCTTCAGGCCAAAAAAACATAATTACTGTATCTGGAAACAAATAGTGTTTTCTGTTTGTTGTCAACTCCTTATCCATTAAACACTGATTGCAGGTAACCATTTTGTCACTCTTCAGTAGCATTACATTAATGATTTAAGAGGACAACAGGGAATAATTTATCCAGTATCGCATCACAATTTGCTACACAAACAGGCCAAGTTGCTACACAAATGAAAAATTGTGTAGTAATTGAAAGACCCCCAAAATCTTCAAAACTGCTACACAAAATTTGAAAGCTAAGTCATTCCCTGGACAAGGTAAGGATCCAGTAGGTATGTGTAGTGATGATAAATTATGGGGATTTCCAAAATCTTCAAAATCTCATGACACAGCCAGCAATCAATGATGTTTGGTGTCCACTTGTCAGACAGTGTTACACTTACATCCTTTAAACATCACTGAGTGAACCATTGAAAACTTTAAGTAAACTTGCCTATCCTGATTCTGTTGATATGTTTCATCCACTACTGTAGACATGTTGCAAACTCTTTGCACTTTTAACAGAAATAAAATTTCCATTTTTAAGAGATGTCTTAACGTACAGTACAGCAGGTAATGGTGTCTGATCGTTGGTGTCTTTTGGTACTGTATATACCTTAAAAAATGCAGTTTGATTCTGATCAAAAAAGCAGGAATACTGATTTTTGCTAATTTAGAAGTCCTTTGCTGACAACATTAAAACAAATAAAATGTAAAAAGCTCCCAAAGTCCCATCTGGTGCTAGGGGAACAACATTTTATCTTTATTTGCAACCATGCTTTTAACGTATGTACTGTAATGGTGTCCAAAGAAATAATTATCCATATTACTCCTTAGTAAAAGTGATCTTAAATGAACCTATTTAGTTTCCTCATTAGCAGATATATTCTGAAAAGTTAAACTTCCCTTCCTTTTTTGAATTATGGCCAAGAAAGAATTACGAGTCCATACACAAGTTTGGACACCAAGTTACTGTACAGTACCTTCTTTAACTGTCACATACAGTAGTTCATTTTAGCCCCTCATGTCAACTTCCTGATACTTTTAAATCCTTCGACTAAAGTTTGGATTTTGTGATAAAAAATAATATATTCAAAGTGTGATTTAGGGATTTTCAATTTTTCCCCTGCATGTCACAGGTTTGTAACCCAGTATCATATGTTACAGTGTATATACAGTAGTGCCATAGAGTTCAAATAGTAGTAAGTCCCTTGGTCATCTCCTACAAAAGGTAGGGATACTACTCTATGGGTATATTCTACAACTCCCATCCCACAAAAGGGAGAGTGACTTTCAGAAAATATTTACATGTGAGACCTGTATTATGTACAGTATTTAACCATATAAAACTCCATCTAACTAACTCCACCCCACATTTTATCCACAACTCTGTCCACATGTTTCAGATAATAATTGCCATTCATAAATACTTTTTGAGAATGCTGGCTTGTGATTGGTCAGTTACAGTACCCATGTTCTAATCCAGTGTAGACACATACTGTAGGGTGTACAGTATGGAGAGCAACTTTTTGATCAACATGAGTATAAACACAGTTTGCTGACACAGAGTGTGACAGTGTGTAGACTCCATACTTTAATGTGACATACAATTTAACAACAGTTTAATATACTGTACAGTACAGTAGCACTGGCCCAACTGCTTTCATAGAGTGATTAACATTTTTAACAGTTAAGGCATACCACTTAATTTTCCCCCTAACGGACCAGGTTAAAATGTAAATATTTTCTGTTGACTGCAATGTTGTGTGTACTACTAGGCCCAGGCCTGATCAAATTTCAGCCCTTTGACGGAATATTAAGTTACAGTAGGCCTACTGTAGGCCTACAGTACTTGGTCTTTTTATGAACAAAGTTCATATAGACTACTGTACATATATTTGTGTAATTGATATGGTTCACTGTTGAATAAGAAAAAGGATTATAAATGGAACTAGGCCTTCATGACTTCAGTTAGACTCTACAGTGAATCTTTCTTTGGCACAATGAAAAATGCAGTTCCAAAATGAGTGCTCTGAAAGGAATGTTACTCACTAACCTTAAAAGCTCATCTTGCATTTTCCATAAATAAGGCTTTGGCTGAGTAGTCTGTGCACCATTAGCTATTTAAAGAAATTTAGCAATGGAAATGGGGTCATTCCACCAGGTTGGGACACAGTGCATATTTTGCTGTTTCATTGCATAAGATTTAATATTCTTAGAAAATGCAAAGAAAGTTTCCTGTTATTTATGGTTGCAACTTATAAAGCACAGAAAGGCCTTTATTCTGGTACCAAATGTAATGAGATTTTTCATCATATTTTGGTATATTTCATAAAACATGACCTTAGAGAAGACCTTTTCAGATGTAACATGTGTGACATTTGAATATGCAGACTTGAGCATGAAATGTGAAAACTTAAAAATAAGTATTTATCACCCCTTTACTGATAAAGTAGAATAAAAGACCATGGAAAATGCTCATGGTAAGTCAAGTCTGTCTTGTTTACTTTAAAATTCATGTTTGAGTTCATCAAACACGAGTGTGATGATGTAACACACGGTGTCCACTTGTGAAACATTTTTTCTTAAGGTGTAATATTTTCTCTCTTCTTCAAAAGAAGCCTGAATTGACATGAATTCCTCATATCTGACTTGATTTCTGGAAAAATAATTCAAAGAGATGGAAGATGGCTAAATTTTTTCACATATGATGCAAAAGGGGGTCATTTTGCAGCACAGTGTCCATGTTACATCAGCGCAATTTTGGGACAATTTTGTTTCATAACTTTTGAACAAGCTGCATAAGATACATTATACTATTCCTCTAACAAATATTAGGACACAAGAGTTACAAAAAATGCACAAAATAGACTTAAATTTGTTTCACGTGCTAATTATGCCATTTTAGATTTTCGGTACGTCCAAGTTACATCAGAACTGTGGTTTAGCTGGATAAATGTTACAATTGAACACAATTTGAAATAAAATTCTGCTTATATCAATTAAATAGAGCACAATTACATTGTGGATACAAAAATATGAAAAGATTTGTGTTTTAAATATGTTAAAGGTAACTTCTACAGATGATTGTAAAATTGGACACTGTGTCCATGTTACATCTGCACCATAACAACTACACCTTTGTCTGACATTTTCCTTGTATACAGTTGAAGTGACATGTTTTTTGTACAAACATATTACACAACTTTCCACCAGATTTTAGATTAGTCTAATAGGGCTATTCTTTTTTAAATAAGTGTCTGTCTTATCTGTTACTATATTTTTGGGAAAGAAACTGCAGTATTAAATGTGACCCAAGCTGATTACCCAACTTCAAACCTGAAATTGGTGTACATGTTACATAAGCACAAATATTTGACACGCCAACCTTATATGGACCATTATGAAGAACTCAGTAATTCCACAGTAACGAAATCATTTTATATTGAAAGTAATGTCTGTATAGTATGCCCTATTATGAAATAATGATATTTCAAGCAATTTTAAATTTTCACTTCTATGTCACACTTTGTATCCCAATGTGATGGAATGACCCAATTCCAAGGGAATTGCAGGTGTGATATTAAGACTGTACAGGTGCGTATAGCCAGGATTGTTTCATGTGGGGGGGGTGGGGGTAAAGTACGTGGGATTGGTGTCAGGTGTCATGGGGGGTGGGATGTTTGGGGCATGACATGAAGGAAAAGTCTAAGGATAGAGAGGAAAAACCGCTATTTTAGGTGTTTTTTGCATTGCAAGGTTTATGTTATTGGGGGTTCTAGCCCCCTCCCCACCCCTCTCACCCCAGTTTACCCTAACATTTTGTTATTAAATTTTCAGGCCTCAGAGGCTCGGCTTCACACCTCTCCCTAATGTCATCAAGCATGAAGTTACTGTAAGATAATTTTGCTTAGTCTGACCATAAGTGTGGCAGATACTGTACAGTATTTGCCCAGTAATTTCTATATCTTTAGAGGAGTATGCTCATTTCAAAATGGCTGTCATCATGAAAATTTATAGTGGTCACAACTCAGGATCATAGAAAATGTGCCCTTCAAGAATGCATGTCATCCATGAAACGGGTATCTCCACGACTGTCTAGTATAGTACACATACTGTAGCCATACTGTATATTATTTTTACACCATCTGCATCTTTCATTGCAGCATTATGCCCTTGTGGCATTCCATGTTTAATGCTTCTGCTCTTCTAGCTAGAAAAATATAAATACTGTGTCACATATTGTTTTCTCATTTTGTTTTTACAGTTTTGTCATGACAGCCATCAAAAATGAACCTGAAGATTATTCAGGTTGGGAGGAAGATTACTCAGGTTGGAAAGAAGAAAGCAGCCCTGATGAGAAAACCCTCACCTTTGGCAATACTGAAATGCATTACCAAGGAAATGCAGGTATTCATTAGGGTTGGGGGGTATACCTGTATTGATTTGAATACCGGTGCTGGTGGTGGTACCCGTATAATATAACAAAGATATTTCCTGTTTTGCTAAGTGTACAGTATAAAAGGCTTCTGAAAAACTTACTGCACCAGTACTGGAAAAAAAACTCATTTTAATCAGCAATAAACAGAGGTCTGTTAGGATGTGTAGATGATTAAAATATTTCAGATATACCCAAACATCAATACCCAGGAACATAGGCGTACAGGAGCATTTCAGTTTGGGGAGGCAGAGGATTCTCTGCCCGAAAAATGTAATTCTGCCTAAGACTATCTAAGCGGAGCGCCACCATCGGTTGGCACGGAGCACACAGAAAATTTTGAAAAATCGCAACCCTTCAGACAGCCGGAAATGGCTTTTCCCAGGCTTATAGGCAGAATCAAAGCCGTCGATATTTTGAACTTTCGTTTGCAATAAAATTTTCACCAAAAATGAGCAAATCTACAAAAAAGTCAGAAAACTCCCAGATGAAATGTACCACTACCATTGGATGACTACATTAAGCTGTAATCATTGGAAAATGAGTTTGTTTGCGCGTTCTACAAACTATTTTACATCATGCAGCATGAGATAATCATCAGTATAATTTTGAAAATTGAAAAACTTCAGAAACCCTCGAAAATCCCAAGGCTTCTGAACCTAGAGGGAGGATGGCATTGTATCGCATTCCGGCTGCCTATTAAATATAAGTTTCATCGAACTTTACAAGGATCCTGTGTGTTTTAGCAGCCTGTTTAGCTCAGATTCAGAGGCCCGAATTACCTGAGTGGGGATGCCATGCAACGAATTGGCCCTTAAAAACCAATAAACTCAATGCTGCCCAAATTCCTCTCGACCAAGTACTTTCAGCCTTCCAGTGACTATTAGTGATTGTCATTTAGTAATATGGTGCGTCAGAAGAAAGCTTTTGATTGATTTGTTCGGGCAAAATTTTGGGGACTGCATACATCCTCTCTCCTCTTGTAATCTGGCAATTTAAAATATTCCAGAACTTTTTTGCAACTTTTGCCTGAATATTGTGTCATTTCGGGCAAAGGTTTGCGCAAGAATATGAAGTAAGGCTGACGAAAAATTGTTTTTTCATAAGCTGCTCGAATGTGTCGCGCATTTTGGTATCTTTTAGAATTTTCATGAAAATTGTACCGTGACTATGATGCTTTTTTATTATTTTTTCGACCAAATGTTTGAAGGAATTCGGGCGCGCCTAGGAGTTTTCTGTGTAAGAGAAACAAACCAGGTTGTAAGACTCAAACGGCTGCCCAAATTTTTTCAGATCCCTGCCCGAATTTTAGGTCTTGAGAAAATTTGGGGGGCAGTCTGTCCCCCCCCCCCCGCCCCTCCGCCTCATACGCCTATGCCCAGGAAGAAACTGAAGTAAAATAATCTTTTCCGTCTAGCAATATTGTTATACTGTATGTCATCCTGCACAGTAGGGTACAAATAAAATCAAAGTAGAGGTTTCTGTACCTTGATTAACATGCTGTAATCATACTGTACCTCCAGTTGCATTACTTTACAGGATTACGTGGCTTAGGCACCTTCTAGAAGATCCCTCCTAACTTTCCTAATTGTGAGTTGAGAACAGATACTGTCCACAAAACTGGTCCGGTGTGCTTTTTGGTACAGGTACCAATACAGTATGTCATGAAACCACCCAGCCCTACTAATCACCTCATCTAAAGATGTTTAAAGTTTAAGTTGCACAATATTTGCCTCATAAAACCCCCAAAATATTAAACCGAATTAATGTCTCCAAACTACTTTTATATTGTAGGTGACAGTATCAATGTACCTGTGAAAACAGAAGAGGAAAGAGATGTGGTAGTAAAGAAAGAAGAAGGTGCACTCTGCCAGGAAACAGGTGAGTTACCTCTTAAGGAGTTGTAATGTCACACTTGTCAAAGTTTTTGCCGGAAACTCAAAAGAGAGAGTTTTTAATACTGAAGTCCAACTTAAAGGGCAGGAGCAGTCATCCCAAATTGAAGAAGTGTAGTAGACTGTCCAGTTTTGTGATTGGTTGTTGGGAGTCATGTGACAATGTTTTTTACCTTCAAATGTGAAATTTACCAGAAATAACTGCTTTGTTTACCTTGAATATGAAATATTAAAGTCATAAAATGTAATGAAGGATACTGTGAAGAGAAATAAGATGAAAATTGTGTTATTTAGCTTTTTCTTTTGAATAAGTTTGGGGGGACTGCTCTTTACCTAAATGAGTGGTTTTTCGGGTGCACAAAAATTTCCCTCGAGACCCTTGTAAGGTGCAATTTGAAGGGTTTTAAAGTTCATTTATTTGTGTAAGTTAAAACATTTAGCACTGCAAAAGTATCTTCTTAAAATTAAAAACCAAGGTATTGACAATTTTTTAATTGTAATGTCACAGTAGTCAAGGATTATCCTGGAAACTCAAAATGATGGAGATTACATATTTCTAAATCCAAAAGTGATGCAAACCTTTTTTTCACTCTTTACCATTGTTTGGGTCCTTTTGGACCCAGACGGAGAGCGCTGCTGTCATCCATCTTGGGACCCAGACAGAGAGCCCGCTGTCACCCATCTTTACTGTTTCATGCGGAGCTGGAAACTGCAAGTGCTCTACCCAAAAATTCGGCCACAACAACCAGAGAGACAATAGTTTAAGGTCACAGGGTCAATAGCCTACAGAAGCTGATGGGGGGCGTGCTGCGTCCGCTTTTCCGCCCACTCTTGAGGGGCGCAAATATGCCCCGACGATTGGAGCACAATGGTAAAGGGTTAAGGAGTGGTTTTAGGGTGGACAAAAGCATGCTTCAAGAACCTTGTAAGGTTAGATTTGAAGAGTTTTAAAGTCCATTTATGTGTGTACTGTAAGTTAAACCATTTAGCACTGCATAAATATCTTCTTTTAAAAGTGAAAAACCAAGGTAGTGTACAGTACAGCATAATTTACAATTTCCTGATTTTTATGAAAATGAAAAGGAAGGGATTTTATCCACTTTCTTGTGGATAGAGGGGTGCAATATCCCCCTTAGCCCTCTCTGGCAGAAACACTGGAAAGGGATAATTTGATTCATGATTTTCCAGTACATGTAAATAATGCATGTTATATGTGCATCACATCCCCATTCGCATTGCCACCCCCTCCCCCACAATAGGCTTGCCCTCTAAATGTTCCCTCCAAAAGGGTGTTAACCTATACTCTAGGATACACCACAATGTTATCATTGGCTGACAGTATGCAGCAGGCCTCAAAATTCACAAAGACCATAGAGGCCATGGCTGCTGTAAATTTTGTTTTGGTGTTTGACAGGCATTTTTCAGACGCTTATCGAAGGCCACTTTTGGCAGACCATGTGTCAGTCAAGCTACTCTGTACATGTTGAACTACAGTAAATACCAAGTGTAATTCCCTAAAGATTTCATTTTTTTTAGGAGCATTCACAGTGCAGCTTAATGAACCAATATTTTTTTCACTTTGTTACTGTTCTGTTGATATTTTATTCACATGCTAAGCAAATTAATCATTGATAGTACAATCCCTTGTTCTGTTCTTCTGTCAAGTGTATTACATTTTGGCCTTGAATGAGAGAATTTTGGCCTTCCTTTGACCAAAAAGTTGTTGGTTACAAAGGCTATTTTGGCCTTAGAGTGGGAAAATGGAATTTTGAGGCCTGTCCAGTAGTTCCTATTATACTGCATTCTGATGGGTGGTCACCGTCACGGTCTCGGTCAAGGCCACGGCCACGGACACGGACACAGTCACGACAACAGTCACAGTCATGCATGGTCATGGTCATCAATGGCTGTGCCAGATGCAGTGGATACATTAGTTCTACAAAACAAAAAATGAACTGCAAAATATTGAGAACTGTCAGGTTATGGTAAAGAGCAGTCTGCCCCTCCCCCATCCCAACTGGAAGTAGTGTAGTAGACTATCCTGTTTCATGATTGGTTCAAGATTGAGAGTCATGTGACAATATTTTTTCTCCTCAAATGTGAAATTTACTAAGAGTTAATGCTTGGTTTACCTTGAATCTGAAATACTGAAGACATAAAATATTATTAAAGATGCTTTTATAAAGAGAAATAATGAGAAACTTTTGAGATTCAGCCTTTGCTTCAAAGTAACTTTGGGGGTGACTGCTCTTGCCCTTTAAGGTGAAGTTCAAGTACTGTAAGTTTGGACAGGGTGAGAGTGTTACTGTACAGTAAGTCAATCTTTATGGAATGTGGCATAGTAAAGTAGCTGTGTGGCTCGAGTAAATTACTTGATATACTGTTGGGAAACAATTCCACTAAACTTTGGGGTAAATGTAACAGTGCATTAGGATAATGTATGGTATCATTTTTTGGTGACACATACTGTTTGTAATTATGACATAAGGCCCTCTCTTCTGTGTTGTTTTTTTTTTTTCCCTTTCCCATGCCTAGTTTTGGGGTAAAAGAAACAAAAAACAAAGAAACAGAAAACAGAAAAAGAAAAAAGTTGGTTCATAGAGAAAGGGAAATGGTAAGAATAAGTACTGTACAGTAGATGACCTGATAGCAAATTTTAGAAAATAATGTTGTCAGTATTAGCTCTGAATTTTTATTTTGGAAGTCATGGTGTTCAGTTTAAGGTCAATAAATTAACTTAGAATTGAGCAGACAAATATGGGTAATAATACTGTATACAGTTTACAAGAATTAAAGGACTATGGTTTGCAGATTTTAGGTGGGACTGATCTATTTTTGGGGGCTTCACTTACCCCTTCTTTTTTACTGATACTGTATATTGTTAGATCTGTAAAGCCATGATAGGAACAAACATGTTCAAATCTTGCTACAAACTGTCTGCAAAGGATTGAAAAGAACTGAGAAGATCTTAGATATTATAAACTGTAATATTAAGTTTAGAAATAAAAAGTAAAAAAAAAAATAGAGTCATGGGAGGTGCAAATTGTGGGAGCGAGGTTCAGGGCTAAAATTAAGGAACACATTCTATGGACTATTGAAGGTTGCTTTCTCTTCTAAAACCTTCCAAAGTCAACATTGAGAATAGTGATACTGTAAAATAACGTTACCTTTAGGGTTTTCAAGGCCTTGAAGGTTTTAAATAATTGCCGCTAAAAGTGCTTTTGCTTTCTGTAATACAATTGTTTTCAGAGGGATGGGTTATTAGCCCATTGCCTACTGTAACCTCCAGCCTTTGGGCAGGGAGACTATTCTTCTTCTTGCTACCAGGAGCATTAAATGCCAGATGGCATACTGTACAGTACCTCTTCAGGTCACCTACTGTACATTTAGCATGCTAGCACCCTCACCAACAATAAGTTGATGCATAATAGTCTCACAAGGGTGTAACGTGGTTTTTACTGTATCTTACACTGGTGGTCTCTTGTACTGCAGACTTGCCTTAAAATAGCTCAGGTTTTCTCAACTACGTAATATTTACTGAAGTGTCACTTGGTCAAATACAAAGGACTAGGAGTACTTCCATTTAAAAATGCAGTCTGTTGTTCGATTGCCTTCCTGGAGGAGACTTCTAAGGGGATGGGGAGTTGCCCTCCTCTTTCCAATCTTTTATATCTTGTTGTCTTTATATGCAGTTTGGTGCCGCAGACAGTATGCTATGCGTTGAAGACTTTTTTCTGCACTTTGTGTAACTATATTTTTAATTATGTGAGGAGCTAGAAAAAAGTTGTCAGTGAGGGGGTTTGCTCAATGTCTGCTATTTGTTGCAGCTCATTGAATGTGCCAACTTAATGTACAGTACACACACTACAGCGATAAAATTTTCACAGGTTTTCTCTTCCAGGGGCCCTAGAACATATGCACTCTTTTCTGTGGGAGTCTCAGTCGAAAAAATTTAGGTATCTGGCCAAGCCTTCTCTTAAACTCGAGTCTTTGCAGTGGCAGTATTGTTGGTGATGCTTGTCTGAATTTCATGCACCAACATAATAATTTTCAACATGTATCAATATAGCACTGAGAGAAGCAGAATATGGCATGATTTGCATTTAAGTCTTTTGACTCCTTACATTCCTAACCTGGGACAGTGCTCTAAAGTGGAAACCATGAATGACCCCCTCCCCCCCCCCCCCAGCACACATGCACATACTCTATACACATCTGCATCGGCAAAAAGACTTGCTAGGTATCTGCATATTCCTTGCTGATTTTCTGATTATTTGGATGTGCTATTTTTTTTAAAGAAACATTGACAAGTTGAAGTTGGAAAACTTTCCCATGAATTTCATCATAAAGTAATCAAAAATTGCTGTTTATTTTATTTTTGTAAGAGGAGGAAGACACTTCAATTCAAGTGACTGTTCACATTAAAGATGAAGATGGATTCACTCAGGAAGAAGAAGATAACAAAAGTGCTGTGGCAATCAGGATGAAAGACGTAGACCTTCAACACTATGGTAATGTATTGTTAATTAAATTGTTATGAATCAAATCAAATCCTTTTTGGAGGGGGATTGGGACTCTACTACAAAAAGTTAGGGCTGTCAATTTGTAGCAAAATACTGTAATTGATTGACATTTTAGGGATTAGTTACAATTACCTGTCACAACAGACCCTGTGTGAGCCCAGGACACCATAAAAATAGGATAGCTTTTCAACGGGAAGTTCACCAGCTTTAAGTACAATTTACCCAGAAATGTGTTGTTATGCCAAAAATTAGAGCTCATTTGCACAGAACAAATGGTAAAACAAAAAGCTTCAGGCCTAGTACAGTATTTCATTCCTGTTTATACTTGGCCATTTTGCACCATCCTGGTGTAGTGCCTGCATGTAAACGTCTATTGTTTGAGAGATTAGATATGCACCACTGCACAACCTTTCAGAATAAACATTACTAATGAACTTAGCCAAAAAACTCTCAGAGACAGCTACACACTGGAAATTTGAGTTTCCAGAAGGTGCTGTATTTCAGTAAAAGGGTATCGTAGGAGCATACAGTACGATAATCCTCTCCTAGTCTGGTAAAATGAGGGCACGAAAGATGTACCAGCCAAATAAATTGTAAGTAATTATACTTGGTTGCAAATACTGCTGAGCTCCCACATTTTTCGTCCATAGTTACATACACGACAGTAGGGGTGGCGCCAGGATTTGCCCGACAGGGGGGCCAGAATGTCAAGGCCCCGACAAAGGCGATGTTATGTCCCGATTGGACGTGACTTTGCAGAATTTGAGGCGCGCGGAGCGCACTGAAATATTGGGCTTCCTTTTTAACAAATACTGTACTTAAAATCTGGAGTTAATTTGAAGTAAAAATTAGATCACATCATCAGTCAAGCCAAGCTGGTAGATGGTTTTCTCAACTTCAAAAGTATCCAGATTTCTCTCCAATACAAGCTCCATATTAGTGAATAATTGTTAAGTATTAGGAAAAGTTTGCATCATGCTTTGTCTATCACAAATACTGTAGCAATCTAAAATGTAGTAAATAAATGCTAACATGTTAAAACACAATTTTTTGTAAACTTGTCAGAGCACTGCAAGCTTGAGCTTTGTGCCATCAAATCAATAGCCAAACCTGTCAACTAGAGTGGTGTTCTTCTAAAATTTTTTCATAAAATCCCAAATTTTGCCCTTTATAGCATCTTGACTTGCAAATTTATCTTATAAAAGACAAGAGCAATGTTTTAAATGTTGTGTATAATCTACAGGCCTAACATACAATTTTCCACAGCAGTTGTCTGTTGTGCAATCTCAGAATGGCTTATAGAAAGTGCAATTTCTCCAAAAATTTTAAGTCTTCAAATTACACAGATAACCCAGAATCCATTTTGTTTTCTTTGCAACACTACCACTGTGTTTACAGATGTCTCATATTTTCAGAAACTTTGGCATTACTTAAATTGTGTCCATACTGTAAGACAGTACTGGGAGTATTTTTCTGAGACCCCCCCCCCCCCCCCCTCCATCTTCACCTCACCAAAAAAGGCCTATATAGCTAGCTATGCCACTAGTATGCAGCAAGGACTTATGAAGTATTAAAGGCTACCTGTAGATATAAATTGCCAAATAAAAATGTTAGCCAACACTTACTGGAGTCTTTATTAACATCATATACTCTAACCACAGAAGGAAAATAAGTGAGTGCTAATGGTTGCCCTTCATTGAATGAAGTTGTTCGTTGTTCAAGTAGGGTTTCCCTTTTAAAGCTTCAACAGTTAGTTTATAGTTGATAAGGTGGAGTTTTATGGCCAAGTTTCCAACCTGTTGGTTCAAGTCGAGTCGTCCACGAGAACAGTTGCATCTAAAAAATGAAAGATTAATGGCAGAAATGTGCTGGTTACTGTAATTACTAAGTACAGTTTGCAGTTAACCTCTCATATTGGCTTATTACATTTCAAGCTTTGTGAATTAACTTGTTGAACACAGCATCAGTCACATACTGTCACATTCATATACTGCAGTATCATTCAAATGCATGAAGTTTCATACCAAGCGAAATGTGTACACAGCATAGACTGGAAGGGTACACACAAAATAGCACAACATATGTTATGATATGTAATGCAACTTTGCAATATTCATATCCAAAAGCACCTAGGTACAGTACTAACCTATACTGGCATAGGTAACAGGAAAATTGCAAGTGGCCATTTCAACACACTTATGTCTTGATATACACTGGCTATATGAACAATATAGTGCAGAGTGTACATTCAAGGAAGTATACCATCTTTTAGGAAACATCATCATTGGAGGGACACTGTCTTTACTTTATCTTAGGTACAGGTGCTGTATTCTTGGGAACTGACTACCAGTGTATTTGTATTTGAATCTGCCAATCCTACAACAGTTCAGTATGGTAAACAAACAGTAAATTGCTGTCATTTCATGAAAACTTAAAACAGAAGTCAAACAATATACAGCTAATTGGACAAAGTATTCATTCATTTACTTTAAACTGTTAACATGGCGCCCTACGAATGACGTGCATGTAGTACCCCTAACAGATAAGTAATTTTACACAAACAAAAAGGAAGCAGTCTCTTTGCCACAACTACTGACAATCTGAAGGATGTGATTGCTTTGTACCATGTGCACCAATAAACACTTCCTTATTGTATTTGCCCACCCTAGCTGGAACCTGGAATGTCTTACGGGAGAGTCATTTATATAACCATCCAGTATGGGCGGGTGGGCAAAGGAAATACATAAGTGACTTGGCCATAACTGCCAGTTAGATAAATGACTCCGGCCTTACCTCACTCACTCAGAGCTCAAAACTGGGGTAGCTACCAAAGAATTTTGTCACTTTGATGAGGTCTGTCATTTGGTTACCCAGAGCCCCCACCCATTCATGTTTTGCATGTGCTAACCCCTCAAGGGGAATTCTGATGGCTTCCTTATCAGCACCTGTTCTTATGGACATATCAGACACTGGGTGTGGTTATGTGCTGTGTGAAAAGTCATCTCATGTACTAGCTTTCAGTCATATCTTTTTGATACATCAGGTGTATATGAGGAATGTCCATGATCTGGTAATGTGAGTATCAAAAGTATCCATACTGACACTGGTAGGCGTATTTCTCATGAAAATGCTTTATTTGAAAATGATATAATACTTTAATATCTTTTTTTATTCAAGGTGATACCCCTCCATCTTTAATGCAACGCAATAGTCAGCAGGTGCAAATCAAAGGCAATCAACCACTATCTCTTGGTGAAGCTTTGTCATTGGATAAGAGGAGCTCATACATATCTTCCTGTGACTCTTTCTCAAACACAAAACACCTTCACTCGCACCTGACTCCCAATCAAAGTGATGATTTTAAAAATGGCATTCAGAGAAAGAAGAGCTTTGTGTTACAGTCTAGAGATATTTTTGCTGTTAACCAGGAAAAAACCCAAAGTTATACCTCTGAAAACTTTGGTAAAGAATTTTTGGTTACAGAAGAAAGAAACACACACAATGAAGCCTTCAATTGTCATTCTGATGGGACATTCCATTTGAAACAGAGATGTGAAACCCTGGATAAGTCAGTCATTGATAATGATCTCTGTAAATGTCAGCTTTGTAGAAAATCATCCAAACAGAAATGTAGTTGTGAACCAAATGAGTTATGTTCAGGTGAGAAAATATTAAAATGTGAAGATTGTGGAAAGTCTTTTATGACAAGATGGTCTTTGAAATTGCATAGAAGGACACATACAGGAGAAAAACCCTTCAAGTGCCAGTTTTGTAAAAAGATGTTTTCCAGGAAATATGTCTGTGAAAGACATGAAATGACACACACTGGTGAGAAACCTTTCAAGTGTCAGTTTTGTAAAAAGACATTTGTTGAGAAAAGTAAATGTATACAACATGAAAGGACTCACACAGGTGAAAGGCCCTTCAAGTGCCTTTTTTGTGAAAAACAGTTTAATAGCAAACAGGACTGTAAGTCACATGAAATTGTTCATTCAGGAGAGAAACCCTTCAAGTGCCAGTTTTGTGAAAAGGTGTTTGCTAGGAAACAGGTTCGTAAAATACATGAAACCATACATACAGGTGAGAGACCTTACAAGTGTCAACATTGTGAAAAGGCATTTGCTCAAAAAACTAGATGCAGACAGCATGAAAGGGATGCACACTTATGAAAATCTTGTTTAGTAACAAACAGTGCTTTCAGACATGTGAAATGGTGGGTACAGAAAAGAAAACCATCAAATGTCAGATTTTCAAAACTATTTTAATAGAAAACAGGACAGTAAAAGACCTAAACCTAAACAAGTGTCGGTTTTAAACAAATACGTCTGTTCATAAAAGTAGATATTCACAGCACAGTAGGATGTACAGTACACAGATGAACAATCCCTCAAAACCCACTGTGAAAAACTACTTTGCAACAAATAATACTGTAGTTTGTTAGTTAGATGAGATTCAACACAAACCTGTTACACAGTGTCAGTCAACTCGATAAAAAGTCCAAAGTTCATGTCCAGGTATTGTTAAAGTTCACGTTTGGTTTCCCTTTGTTCGTCTTTTCAGACAGGGGGAAATACCGTGGGCATATTCTACTACCCCAGCCCACAGGGGCTGAACAATACTGCAAAACACAAACAATACTGTAGAACACATGCAATGGTGCATACAGGATAGAAACCTGTCAGATGTAAGTTTTGTGAGAGGTTGTCCCATGATAAACAGAGCTTGTATGCTCATGCAATGATTCATACAGGGGAGAAATCTTGTACTGTAGATATCAATCCTGCTGAAAGATCCTGTTAGACAGCAGGTCTGCATATTACTGTACATGAGAAGACACAACCAGGCAAGGGACCCTTCATGTGGCAGTATTGTAAAGAAGACATTTAGTAGTAAAAGTCTTCTAAAGGTGAGAGAAACCTTACAACTGACAGCTTTGTGAGCAAATCTTTCCTAGGAAGCAGGCCTGTAAAGTGTTTGTAAGGACATATACAGGTGGGAAACACTTCAAATAACGGTTTTGTAAAAAGAAATTTCCTTAAAAAAAGTAGCTGTAGATACTGTTACAAGAGAGGAAACACAGGTAATCCCTTCACATGTCAATTTTGCAACAAGTATTTTACAAACAAATGTCTGGTACAACTGGTACATGCAGTGCAGCACAGTATAAGAAAACTCACAAGTGTTAATATTGTGACAGAAGCCTTAAATTGCAGGAAGCTGTCAAAAATAACATGAAAGAACACTTACAGTTATTCCTGTAAAGTGCATGTAAGGACCCATACTGGTGAGAAAACCTCAAAGTGACAGTTTTGTAAAAAGAAATACAGGTCATAATCTCTTCACGTGTCAGTTTTGCAAAAAGTTGTTTATAAGCAAAAGCCCCCATAAGGAAAACCTGGTATATATAGTAGTATCAGAAAACTCACAAGTGTTAGTTTTGTAAGAAAAGTCATTCAGTTGCAGGAAGCCATCATAAATAGCATGAAACAACACATACAGTTGAGAAACCCTGCACGTGTTAGTTTTGTGAGAAGGGGCTTGCTCATAAACACAACCATACTGTACTGTAGCTCACACAAGATCACCGATGCAAGTTTTGTTTAACTTTTGGGGGGAACTGTTTCATTGTAAACAGGTGTGTATAAAGTACGAAATGTCATAACCTCTTTAGAAGTCAGTTTTGTGAAATGCCCTCAGGAAAAGAGGGTCCAACTGAAAAGACCTCAAATAACTTGTTGAATAGTGTATAAGCCGTATTTCATACCCCATTGGTCACATTTCAATGGTCACGAAATTTGAATTTTAAATTGTATGAAAGAACAAAGAAAGGGTCGGTATAATACTAAAGGTGACCATGGAATAGGCCTAGAAAATGATTAAGATAACGGTGGTGAAACGTTTTGAAATGTACTGAGGGATAAAACTGTAAAAAGGTGTATTAATCAGTTTAAGAAATTAATTAAACAATCAATTTGCATGTCATTAAGAACTCCACCTCCAACATGCATAATGTGCTTGATTATTTCGGAAACTGTATTTTTTTATATGTTCAGTATCATGGCTGAAGTACTCAATCATTCACTAAATCATGTAAGCGTTCTTCTAACTTCATTTTTGATTGATGTTCAATTTACAGACAAATAGTTTTCTCCTTTTGCAAAGTGTGATTGATTTAATTAATGGTAGGACTTTGTTCAGGGATGAATTGACATTGGAATTTTTTTATGCTGATAAGTTAACAAATATCAGAAAGAGGTCTGTAAGACTCCATTTGTACATTGGTAGTTTACTGTACTCACTCGTACTGTAGTATACACTTTTAATATGGCTCAAACAAAGAGAAATAAAATGGTATTGCAGCTAGGAGGCAGTAGGTGGAAAATACTATTGGCACTTAGTATTTTTGAAAGCTGGCAGACCTACTTCCATCAGAAGAGATGGTACTGAATTTAATTTGCAACAAAATGACATTCACTGTTAGTTTCTGACTGCATGGTTGAAACTTCGATTGTTGCATGCATTTCATACTGTAGATACAGTGTAGTCCAGCTGTTAAAACAACAAGATTTGTATTAACTCATATTGCAAAATCAAAATGTGCTTTCCAGACATTGGATTACGAAATCATGATGATGCTTATGATGTTGATTGTGACATTTGACCTCAGGTAGAGACATAATAATGTATTAATATATTTATCCATCCATACTTTGGGTAAAAAGATCAATTTATTTCAAAATAATTTCACAGTATTGGAAAAATACAATGATCAAATATGGTTAAAGATATATTACTGTAGCATTATAAAAAATAAAGAATGATAAAGATTGTAATCACAAAGTATTGCATTGTCGGCCTTCTTGGGTTTCATTTGTAAACAAAATAAACAAAACCTATGCATTTTATGATGTCATGTGTGAGTACAGTGTATGCAGGCAAATGCGTGTACAGTATGTGTGTGCTTTGTGAAGTTTTGCTTATTAACTTAATATTTCAAGAAAGGAATATTGTTTCACCATTCTCAAACGTGGTACATAGATGACTCATATTTAAGAGAAAGAACATTCTGTTTTTGGTGGAAGTCACATGTCATGTGGGGTCATTGAGGTCAAACTGCATGCTGTGGAAATTCCCATATAAGCTTACAATCCTGTAGTCCTGCATAGCTTGGAGCAGTAATATTAGTGGTGGTCAGTGGCTTTCACATTATGTGGTTCTAGTCCAACAAGTTGAACCATTACAATCGTGCTCGAACCACACATGATAATGCAAAGCAGTAGTGTACCCACTGGAACCCCCTATTAACCCCTGCAAGTCAGTATTCGCTTGAGTGCACATTTTGCTGATTGAGCTGGACATTTATTACCTTGACTTGTGGTTGAATTGATAAACTGTGGTCAACTTTTTCAAGACTTTTGTTCTAAAAGTTCTTCTCGACAGCGTCAAACTTTTGAAAAGTTTTTCTACATGATTTTTGTAAGTTTGGGAATTTGGGTAGCTTTCATAATTGATATGCAGAAGCATTCTACTCAGAAGATGATCCCTTCATCTGTTCGTGGTGAAGATCAAGGGTCATCTGGGTCATCAGGTGTCAAACTCTGGAGATGTTACTACCACAATATCTGGTTGGAATTGGATGCTTGAATACAATCCATACTTGGTTTGTACTGCAAATAATATCCATTAAGACAAAAAGCATGCCTGTGTTGTTTTTGATGGAGGTCATCTAGGATTATCAAGTGTAGCAGTCTTAAAATCTGTTTCCATAATAACTCAAGGTGTAAGCTAAAATGGAAATCATTCCTGGTATGTAGGTGCATTATTGTGAGAAGATATCCTCTTTGGTGAAGGAGAAACCAAAACTGTAGGTGAACTGATGAATAATTGAAATTCATCACAGATGTATTAATATGATATGATACCACTTGGGATACACTTTTCAGTCTTTGAAACATTTTGTTAATTTGACTTCAACTGCAATTAATACTGATCGTGATGGGTCAAATCCAGATGTCCCAGAGGTAACCCTACTTAGAAAGACCAATCTTGTGTGACATTTTAAAGTGGTGCCTAATCAACCAAGTTTAAGGGATGAATATAATTTAAAAACAAATTGTAGAGGGACTGTATTGGTTTACTACCCATCTTTTTTCACTCCAATATCTTTTTTTTTTTTTTTTTTTTTATTGTGCCAGGGAGGTTGAAAGGAGAGCCTTACTAAAGTTAAAATATGCTGTCCCCATTAAACCTTTTGAGCAATCTGAAAGAAAATCTATTAACTTTACATATACCTCTGAACCTGTCGTAAAGCTGTTATAACCTATCAACATTTTCCAATTACCCACTGTTCATACTCAAATCTGTCATTGTATGTGTTGATTTCCATAAATTAAAAACAAAGTACAATTTTAAATCACTGTTTGATTTTTTTTTTTCATAGTTTCTTTTTAGCTATCATTTTGTTTAGAGCAAGGGTCGATGCAACTCTATAGTATGAATGCATGCATATTAGTGGAAATTAATGATCAAATATTAAATTTCGAATCCATAAAAGAGAAAACTAGCTTATTTTTGAGCTTAAACCAGCTATGTGGGTTGAGATACAAAATACAAAACATGGTCACAATGTTCACCAAGGGAGGGGATACTGTATAAGGGTGTTGAAGAAGTTCAGGGGCAAAGGTCATCTAGGTATCAATTTCAGTTTCATTTTTGTGAAAATTTGCAATGAGGTATCTCTGTACAGATTAATTTGGATTATCATGATATTTGGTGAGTATTATTGTTGACCAATCATTCCTTTGGGGTAGCCAGGCCATCCAATGGTCATGGTGGTAAAAAACGACTTTTTGATAGTCAAGTGGCCTTTTCTACAAATTAAATGATTCAAAGTCAACTCTTTGTTACTATACTACTGTGATAGTTGATAGTCAAGTGGCCTCTTCTACAAATTAAATGATTCAAAGTCAACTCTTTGTTACTATACTACTGCGATAGTTGATAGTCAAGTGGCCTCTTCTACAAATTAAATGATTCAAAGTCAACTCTTTGTTACTATACTACTGCGATAGTTGATAGTCAAGTGGCCTCTTCTACAAATTAAATGATTCAAAGTCAACTCTTTGTTACTATACTACTGCGATAGTTGATAGTCAAGTGGCCTCTTCTACAAATTAAGTGATTCAAAGTCAACTCTTTGTTACTTTACTACTGCGATAGGATTATCTTTGTCGTGTTCAGCAATTTTTAGGATCCAAGGCCTCACATTGATCATATGCAGATTCATTGAAACACTTAATATTTTCTTCTACAGATTAGATCTAGGCCATCAAGTAATGTCGAAAATTGTAAGTCAAATGTCATCTTTGTACCATACAAAGTTAAGTTGTTGACAGGCATTTGCTACAGCTGGTTAGAACTGACTGCTGCAAATGGCACCGTATATCATGTATCAAGTTCTTCCATAAACATCAACATTTTCTCAAAAAGTTGGACGGGGACATGGCATTGAAATTCATGGGAAGACTGCCGTAACCTAGAAGTTATTTCTGTCTTAGCTGACTTGTAAAATAAAACAATGTACTTCTAAACAGTTCTGTCTGCTATATGAGGGTAGTAGAAATTGTTGGCATTCAACTCTCACCCAAAACTATATTTTGTTCGGTAGTCTACAGAAATTTTCGATTGGCACAGCTCTTCGGCAGCAATTTCAAAATATGCCGCGTAGTTTAGCTCATATTACGCAGCATGTGTTGAGAGTATTTTGATTCGGGTCTTGTATACTCAACCAGAAGCAATGAAGTGAGGTTGTGTCTGGAATAGGATTAGTTTTAGACAGTTGTGGGAGAGGCTAAAGTAAGAGGATAAGGCCTTTAATTACAGTCTTCGAATTAAAGGAACCAACAGTTTGTCTCTAAAACTTTTTTGCTCACAATTATTCTGCCCAACAACCGTGCAAGGTTTTACAACTAACCTGATCTAACACCATGGTATTTACAATTTCATTGATAACCATGTAAAAGGTGGTCAACCCGATGTTCTCGGGCTTCAATGTTCCTAAGGTTCGATGTTCCCAGTTTTCGTATTATCTCGATGATTTGGCGATGATTACAAGGTTCGTTTTTTTCGGGGTTGCTTTTTCCCAGAAGTGCTGATTTTCCCAAGATTGGGAAACATTGAACCTCGGGAACAGTAAGCACTGGGAACATTGACATAACCGCAAACCAAGGGTCTGACTTGTCTCTCATCTATTGGACGTGTTCCTCATCTTACTCGATGTGAATTTAGAGAACAACATTTATTTTTCTCTTACTTGGAAACTGGTGGCAATTTTTCCTTAGTTATCTTCGTCATATCCAAAACAGCATGTTAAGCTTTGCACGTGTTTGAAGCGGAATTCCACTTGCTGCTGTAGGCAATGACCTGATATGTAAATGCTGAAATGCTGAGCCCCTGGACACCAATCTCAACGCTCTACGTCACTTAGGAATTTATGTATGATAAGTATACATGTATTGAACCGGGTTTTCTAAACAGGCACAAACTAAATGCATGCACTCTAGTGGAACCGCTCTCAACTTCATACCTAGTCCTAGTCGTATTAGAAGTTAACTTTTATCCCTTTTGCTGTTAAAGTTGTGTACGACCGCCCATAACCGGAAACAAGGCGATACCGCCCGGAATCGAAGTAGATTTTTGGGTGGCCTCTGTCTCTTTACTTTTTCCAAAGTCCTCCCGACCCTCTGTCTCTTTTTCTCTCAAGACTTATAATCGATCGAGATTCCTGTCTTACAGTGAACTTTTGAACCACCCTCTACGTCAATGCATCCTGTCTTTATCTCGAAGATTAAAATCTTTTGATGTACTCACCATAACTGTTAATTAAACTTTAGTTGACAGATGAAATCAAGCTTACATTAGCCCTTGGTTAGCTCGCAGAATCCCCTAAGACTGCAAAGCGTTTTCTGATAGATCCAATTGTGCATGTATCTTTTAAATTTCCTAAGATAGGTCTATTTTACATATATCTTTTAATTTTATTTCAATTGTTAGACAAAATTTAGCACAAATTAACATTCATTCTAATTTCCTTAGCACTTCTTAAATTCCCATAAGACTGCAAACTAGTAGTATCATCTGATACTAGATTCAATTGTATTTATAGCTCTCAATTTTCTCATGATAAATAATAGAAAAAAATACACAATTAGAGCTATCTTAGGGTATCTTGCACTTTCAAGGAAAATCCAAAAACCGATTGAAGGACGGCTAATGTGTCCTAGATTTTATCAGGCAATTGAAATTTAAAATTTAAGATTAAAGGTTCGATGAAAGGTTAATTTCATTCGTAATATTGCTGCTTTTGAAGTAATTATGGTCACCAGAGGTATATACATTGTTTTTAACTTGTTGAAAGATGGGTCAAAATGTCACGGAACAGGAAGCAAGAGCGGAAAGTGCAAAGAATGAAACGCACGGGATCACAGATGCTTTGGGGCGGGGGAGGGTACTCGAAATTATTGAGAGTGTAGCCCAAGTCTAAAATTTCAAAAAGATATGTTATTAAAGCATGAATTCTAACAGCCCAACTCCCATCTTTATAACACATTGCTGAGCTGAGATATAAAACGCTAAATTTTGTACATTCAGTTCAAAATGGTACATAGTCACCATGCCAAGATGATTTCACAGAACTGACGGTCTTCAGAAGTGGCAATGAATTGGGAAACTCTGTCAACAAATTGGGAGATTTAATGCTTTATTTTATGGACTTAGTTGAAGTGGGAGTATTAAACACAGGTTTTTCTTCAAAATAACGCATTTAGCAAAAATTTATTTAAAAATTCGGATTCTATGGAAAATTTACACCTTTCTCGGACAGTATAAAATTTTTCAAGTTCAAGTACTTAGAACGTTTTAAATGAAAGAAGAAAATTTAAAAAGAGATCAAAATAACTTAGCACCTGTTGGACTAGATTTATGACTAGACTGGTGGGTTTTTATTGCACTGTACGACAGTGTGTTCTGTGGTATCAACCTCTCATGACAAATTATTGCGCAATGGACTATTTTGTTTAAGTAAATACATTTCAGGTTTTCAATGGAATGAGCTATGACAATGGGAGTTGGATAAATAAGATACATTATTTTTGCAGCCTCTAGAGTATCTTTCATTAGTATTTTAATTCTAGACTAGGTACAATTGAGGCTAGTGAGTGTTGTGTTTTCGTAGTCGCTATGAAGACTGTTTAATGGGGTAATGTTTTTTGAGGTTTTATCCTATGTGCAGAAGTGTTGGACTGTTTGACCAGATATTCCTACTAACTTCCTGAATTGAGCGCAAAACTTAATTAAAAAGTTGCACAGTGGATTAAGATTGTTGGACAAAATGCAGCAATGCAGTTTTCAGATTCAGAAGGCAAACACCATATTAGACAACAGGGAATTTGAATTCGGAGACCATTGCGGGCCTGGTATGTTAGTTGGCTTGATTTGCCAGATTATTTGCAACTTTTTGCCTAAAATATATATTGGCCACTGTTTTCTCCAGGGATATTTAACAGAAGCTATTTGATAATAAGATCAACGAAGATAGCACCCGAAGCGTGAGAAATCAGAGGCCGCGGAGCCAATTTTGGAGTGCCGGGGCTAATCATCGAAGCGGCCAAATATGTCCAATAAAATAAATGCAGTTTAAGGCGACCCAAAATGCCCACAGCAAAAAAAAAAGTGCGGGGCTAAAGCCCCCCTAGCCCCCCCCCCCCCCCCCCCGTCTCCGCGGTCCCTGGAAATCATGATCTTTTGAGAACAATTCTGAAAAGACCCAACATGATTACAACAGACTCATGATTCACACGAAGGAGTTCAAACCCTAAAGCTGCAAACATACTACGGTATATTCGTATCGGATCCCGATCCGATTTTGTGACTTTTTTATAAAATCATCTTCATCTCTTTTCGACAAGAGCCAAAAATTAGCCAGCCTGTGTAAATACACGGGCTTTATCCGCAGGAGTATGACAATAAGAAATTTATGCCATTTTTTTCTTGACGTAACATCGATATACAGGTTTTATCGTACTACGGTGTGCGATAAAAAATGTATGTCGGTGTGACGTCAAGAGAAAAATCAGTCGGTATTTTATTTTCATAAACATCCGATGAAATTCATAACTGGGTGACAACTTTTATCCTTTCCGACCAGAGATGGAAAAGATTTTAAGAAAACCCCTAGAAAATCGAATTTGAATCCGACCTGGATTAGTTGTAGTTTAACCACAGCTTGACCTCATTTACAAGAAAACATCTCGGCGACCTGGGAGGGGGGGGGGGTCGAAAACCGGGGAGGGGGAACTTTTCAAAATACCTGTTTTCACCATATCCCTGGGCAGTATGAATGGGGACAACACAATTCATTAATTAAAACAAGATATGAACTCTCACTCAAATTATAAAGAAAGGACTACTTCGAACCTAGACTTATAGGCCCTTTCACAGAATTAAAAATTGAATCGTCTGTTAATTGCTTAACGTTAACATGTAAATAACCAGGATTACGAAATTGCTGTTTCAACACCGACTCTGGTAGATTTCTTCTTTTATATGTAAATTTTTTCCGTTATTTTATTTTTTTATTATTTATTTATTTACTTTTTTTTTGCACGCAAGCAAGTGAATCACGGAGAGTAACACGTGGCAATTATCAGCCTTAGAATTGCTGAGGAGCTCACTAAAGCTGACTAATTAAGATTTGACATGTGCTGGGGGCGCAATTGGGATAGAGGACAAGGACAAAGAAAACGATGGGGCATTTTTTTTTTCGGACACAGCGCTGCACCGAGCGCAAAGCGCCCACTCCTGCAGGTGAGGTCTAGGGGGCAAGACCGCTAGAAGCTATGAGGTTTAAGCACATATCTCCGAAAATCTCAGAAAAGGTATATTATACACTTTTTGGTTAACCTGTAACTACTCAGTCCAACTTAACATATAAGGGACAGTGGGGGCAAGACAAAATCTAATGCGGCAAATATCCTATCTCGCCCCTACTTCCGTAGTGTCCTCACTGGTTAGATGAAGACGTTATTGTTGGAAAGTAAACAAGTAAACCGAGGAGCAAGAAACTTGATAATGTTGGGAAAGGCAATATCATAAATAAGTAAAATGCATCCATTATTCATTCACCGTACCACCACCTTTAATTCAAACAAAAGATAAACTTACATATTTATTTTCTAAAAGCCGATATTAAAGGAGCTCATTGAGTTGATATTGATACCTTAATGAGAGTGATAAAGGGTCACTACCACATGACAATGCTTGTAATTAGCATAATAAGTCAAGTTTTACATCCATTAATTACGGTAAAAGTTAAGAGTTTGAATTTTATGGTGTCCTGACTGGTAACGGTTTTGTGCATTATTTGAAAAAGTGTCTGGTCACGATTTTTTGAAAATCTGAATGAACCATTAAGTATTCACTCATGGAACAGTTCTCTGTGTGTAGGATACGGGGATTGTCTAAGTTTGACCATTTGTCATTGGTATTTGACGAAACATTAGCATGTTTGGAAACGTGTTAAATTTCATGAACCAACTCAATGAGCCGCAAATATAAGTGCAAAACGGGACAAAATCGAGATCGCGGACCGAAATTTTGCATGAAAAGACATTTTAACTCCTACGACAAACTATTAGACTGCACTATGAATGAATGAAGGACGGAGAGGGTAATTGCCGACTGATACAATACCGTGCGCAGGTATTGCTGGCTGACGGAAGGGTTTGACATTTCTGATCTGTAACCTGCGCAGAAGATATTATAAAAAAGGGGCGAGTATCCGAAATGTCCCCATAGTAACTCACTTTATAAGGTGAGTCACTATGGGGACAAATTGACTCAATTTTAGGATAGTCCCTCACTTTTTATTTTCTGTGTGGGAAAGACCTAGGAAGAGAAGGAACTCTTATGTGTCCCAAAAAAAATTGTAATTTCAAAATGAAGTAGATTGCAAATGATGAAATATTTGATTAAAGGTCGTCTCATTAATTAGACGAAAGGAATAGGGGACAAATGTTTTGATGCGCCAAAGTAAGTAACAAGGAAACTATAGTAATCTTCTTTTTACAGTGTCTTATATAGGCCTACTTGCTTTTGTTCAGGGCTCAATAATGCAGTTATGTAGACCTTCACGTTATTGAGGAATGAGATTAAATTAATGAACGATTGGATTTGTCGAAAGGAGGAGACTTGGTAGTGGACTGGTGTAGAAAATAATTTCTAAACTTAACAACGATAGAACCACGTCTCTGGATTTCAGTTGAGAATGTCAAGAGTGAGCACGATTGCTGTTTAGTAAGGAACGGTCGAGGAGCGTTTAGTTTGTCGAAAAGATTCCCTACCCGAATTGAACTCTAAAATCAAGAGTGAACCTTTTCACTCTAAAATAGAGTGAAGAATGTGAATTCACTCCATTGCAGTATAAATTTACTTCAAGAAGAGTGAAATTTACTCCAAAAGGGGACAATTGTGCTATAGGATGAGTTAAAATTTGAATTTTCACTCTTCCACGAGTATTTGCAATGATCGCCCTTCACTTTCAGTCATCACTGTAGGTACTCCATCAAGAGTGAAACTTGGTTCTTTTGGAGAGAACTTCACTCTCCGTGGAGCATTGTTGTAGTCGAGACCAGCATATCTGAGACCAAGACAGAGACCAGAGGGTGTCGAGATCGAGACCGAGATCAGGGGTAGAATTGGAGACCGAGACCGACAAGGTCCGAGACCGAGACCGAATGTGCATGTTGCATAGGAAAATAAACCGTCCAAAATTATGAACACTTCTGTACCTAACTTTACAATGCTTTAAAAATGACATATGGCACCAAGAATGCATCGTGCATCGTTATTGATTTGAATATATCTTATTTTATCATATCTATGACCGTAAGGGTTGGGGTCCGGGGCTGCAGTCTCCCCCAAAACCTTTCCTGAATCAAGTAGACTTCGGTGCCTCAGTCCAGCAGAGATTATGCCCTAGTTGGGGATCTGGAGTCGGATAAAAGGTTACCCCAAAGGCGGCAATCTGTATCAAATATTGCGGGGGGGGGGGGGGGATTTTCACCAGCAACATCAGGCGGGTAACCAGGGCCTCTGACATGAAAGAGGGGCACTGGCGAAGGGTAATATATGTATCTAGCACTGACACTATGTGGCAATCACTGTTTGCGAGAATTGCATGATATGTTAACCTTGTCATGGATAGCCTAGTGGTGTCCATGCGGCTTACGAGGTGCACCTGCGCGCGAAGCGCGCAAAATTTTTCTCTTGTGAGAATTTCCACCTCATTACGCTTGGAGCTTGAGCAGAATGTTGAATGGCACAGTCCGCCTTTATAGCAAATGGTTATTATAGTGTTTTAACTGGGTTTTTTTTTTTTCATGATAAAGAAAAAAAAGGTAAATTTTGAAATGTTGAAACTTTTTGAAAATTTTGAACGATAAAAAAAAAAATCTTGAAATATATTGTTGGTACGAGTACAAGCATAAAATCAAGTATCCCACGCATCACGTTATGCATGTTAGTCTAGTACTCAATGAAGCTGCTACATGAAACCCAAAGTGGTGTTGCACGGGAAGTAACTTTGCGTATTTCCTTAGCTTCAACTGCAAACGTTTACTGCTAAAAGTTAATGCTAGTAAAGCTTATAGCTAGTTCAACTTCGACTGTGAGTCCTGCACCCAAAGAATGCCGGCATTTTGCAAGAAATGTATTTGCTATATAGTAAAAGAGGTCATAAAAAGAATATGCATGACAGGGGGGATCTCTATCCCGTTAAGGATCCAGCAACCTGAGCTGTTCCAGTGGCGGTTTTCCAAAACAATGTCCGGTACGAAACAGTTTGGACGCGCAAAGCGCGTCGAAAATTTTGCGGTTTTGCTCGAGAAATACTGAAAATATTTGGCCCCTGAAAATGAAATAAAAGAAAGTTCCCAGTTTTCATATTCGACATTCCAATTTTACAACTTGCTAAATCCCAGTCCCTCCAAACGCTGCTTTGTTGAGCTCTTCATTGTGAAGATTCAACCCTCATTACAGTGTTCCCAAAATTTTCGTGAGGGGCATACAAGTGCGTAATATGTAATCAGAGAAATCTCTGTGCATGTTAAAAGTGTCAGCTATCCTCAGGCGGCACCTTTTGACTTTGATAATAATGGAAAGATCATTCACTAATTAAGAAGTTTGCTTTCAATCTTCTAAAAATCATACTCGGGGAGAAAAACTAAGGCACCGGATTTTTGGGGATAATCCGCATCCTCTAAACTGAACTTATCATTTATCCCCTTTATATTTTCTACACAAAGTGAAGTTGTTTCTGAATAAAGAACCTTCAAACAGCAGCAAAAAGAGGACTTTTATCCATTTATTATGCTTCTTCGGTAGAATGACGCCCGTGCAAACTACTTACAGTCTAATAAGCTGCTTGTATTCAATCAACAAGCATCAAACTCGCGTTGAACTCTCTTGACCAATATGTAACTGTGGAAAAAAGCGCGAAATTTTTTGGAATTTAAGAACAAAACACGATAGAATTAAGAATATATGTCACAGCAATCGCAAATGCCCCTCGAAATTATTGGATGGGGGTGTCCATGTTCCCCGTCCCCAGTGATCGTCGCCAGTGGGTCAACCCCCCACCCCACCCCTTGAGTAAAAGAGTCCCGGGTGGCCATGATCACATGCCAATCATAGAATTAGTAACTTAACCTTATCCAAGTACTTTTCTAATGTGGTCCTCGTGGCCGTACAGGACTCGTTCTCTCGGGGGCCGGTGACTTTTTGCTCAACTCCAGATCCCCAACTAGGTCATAATCGTGAGGCAACGAAGTTTGTCCAAATTCAGCAATGTACTGGCCAATGCGGGTTGCATCCCCGTTCCTGGCTCCCAACCCATACGGCCCAGGTGGCCCTACACATTAAATTGGAGTCAGCCAGTGCTACATGTGGTTAGTGTTGTGAATGTGATGTCCATTAATGCATGAAAGTAAGTTTGTCCAACCCAAAGAAAAATGAGTCGCACAGCTCTATATAGTTAATATCAAGTTATCTGTTGGACCAAACATGAATATAGGCTACTCGCCCCTCACAGAAAGCCTTCTTTGTACCTGAGGGGCATGGGTGTTGAAAGGATGCCTGCAAAGAGGCGTGCTCGATGTGGGACAACTTAATATTGATATTGAACTGGTATATTTGTTCATCCTGTTTTTATAATTTCGTTAAATGAAAGGTTACTAGTAGCCACATTGAGTAAAATCCATAATAGCAAGAAATGAATAAAACTAAAGACTCAGAATTTAGGGGAATTCAATATAAACAGTGAACACCCAAATGCAGTGCAGAACTGGACTGCCACCACTGATAACACTAAGTAACCTTACCTTTGCGGTAGTCCAATGCAGTACTAGAGCGTGTTACATTATCCTCACTTACAAAGTTATAGACGCACTCACCAACTCACAGAAGAATGTTTAACCCTTCTAGATGAAGAGTGTGGCAATCGATGTTTTTGAAAAGTAAACTTTGAGTTTATAAAGGTAAGGTGAGGTTAGACAACATTCAAAGATATCCATCATAAATAACGAAGGACAACAAGCACTTGAATAAATTATCTATGTATCTTACAATGAACGTAACACCACTTTTTTTCTTATTTTTAAACATTAATTTGAAAGAAAAAAAAATAAAAACGACCAAATTTTTGGCCGGTCTCGAAGCGCGACCAGAACAATTTCCGAGACGGCAAGGGTCCGAGACCAAGACCGAGACCACAGGGTTTCGAAACTGAGACCGCGAAAACCGGTCTCGAGACAGGTCTCGAGAACGAGACCGATCTCGAGTTCTACAACACTCTCATGGAGTAAATATCACTCTTCTGGGGGTGAATTCACACTACAATGGAGCTAATTCACACTTTTCACTCTATTAGATAGTGAATAAGTTCTCTTTTTGCTTGCTTTAGAGTGTCTGTAATCCTGCCTGAAAAACAGTGGGTCGCTACCATAAATTGCATGAGGAATTGCTCGCCGCACAGAGCCATCAGTATTACCATCCAATAAAACTGACCATCCGTAAATCTGTCTAGTCTTAATTGTAATTCAACAGGTGCACATATGGGATTGCTTTCTCTCCTTTTTATTTTTATTTTAAGATTTCCTCTTTCAGTTTTACCGTTTTACGCCAAAAGGTTGATTTTTTTTCAGAGAATCGAATTTTGCAATGAAAGCATATTTGTGTCATAGTATCCAATGACCTAGTACACTTCAGTTAAAGCGAAACATTGTTTTTACAAGTTTACAATGACTTTTATTCTGCACCATAATAAAACCATTAGGACGACGGTTGCTTCAGAACTCTATTAACCACATACCTGGCGAAACAGGCATTTGGACGGGAACCCTGGATTGGTACGAATTACCAAATGCAGTTGGAAGTCATCCAGGCATGAGCATAGGTAAGGAAATCGATTATTCTGCTTGTTTAGGCAAACAATCTTCCTGCTAGCTGATGGGAGAAAACCGAAGATTACAGGGGACCATTTTAGATTAACCACGGTTTGTCAACTTCAAAACACTTGTCTGTCTCATGACATTGGGTTGAAAGTAACACAAGATGACCTGTCACCGTGGTGTGAGTAGTGAATAACCACCGTATGGATGATGCTGTCCAGACTTTCATCTGAAGAGAATTTTGTTACCCGGACGAAATTACAAAATTCCCATACAACAGTGAAATTAACGCAGAATTAACGTTTCTTCTCCTTGATATGCCTCTTCAATGTCTGTTGATTACTTGTCTACTAGGTAATCAGTTAAAAAGGGGGGGGGGGGGGTTGGAGTACTGGAAGGATATTCGCTGGGAAACTTTAAAAAAGTAGAGTGCATAAAACAAAGAAGTGAAAAAGAAATTACCCAATTTATTGCCAGGCTTTCCCAATTCATCGCCAACCCTGAATATCGTGAGGTCAGTAGGCCTACCCTCTAAAAACAGTTGGGTAATATAATCAATAATCCATATGAGGCACTACCAAATCTGTTATTAATTAGTAAGATAACACTTTCTTGGGAAACAAACCGCTTGGCTAACCAATTATTGAAAAAAACATATCTAATTTCAGTATTGTCACGTACGTGACCAGTGGTTGGTAAACATTTATTTGTATCCCCACCAGTATTCCGCCCTGGACCCAGTCCGTTGCCCTAGTGCGGGGACCTAGGCTAGGTCCAACTCGTTGGAACTCGCGCTTCACGCTCTCTGCACATAAATCGCACTAGGTTTTTTTAAAAACAATTGCTGGATCCGACCTTGTTTCTGCAGGAATTTCGATACATTTAAAAGAAAAACGGACTGCCTGTTGCTAGGAACTTTTTGCAATCAAAATGTGGAAGACGTTGCCAGATTACACACTTTATTACTCCGTGATATTAAACCAGCCGCATTTATTAAAATGACACGAGAATAAAATTACATTAGAGTCATTTTATCATCTCCCCAAAAGACATTTTTATTGCAAAGGCGTACAAATTTAGGTTCGTTAGTGCTCTTTCATTGAAACCAAAACTACAATATTCAAACAATGAATAATAGCCTACATTGCAGTGTATGGATAACATATTACCGCCCTTTTCGCTCACCAGAAAACTACCTTGATTGTAGTAAAATAAATAGGTCGGTGACTGCACAAGGCTTTTTGAAAATGTGATAAGCTACAAATTGACACAGTTGGGACAATTGGAACTGTATGGGATGACGACAATTGTCCTTTAACATGACACCGTACAAAAAATTAAAGGTTAAAATAAAAATAAACAGGAAAAATAAAGCAAAGTGTAATATAATTTTAAATTTAAAACTTTACAGTTCCTTTTTTTCGGGGATATAACATTTAAACATTGCTCTTATTGAAGTTAAAGCGGAAGTTTCAACAAATAATTCATTTTTACATATAAAAGAAGAACCACAGTTACTCAGTGTGGTGAAATTTCCATTCAAATCGGCCATGTATTTCTCGAAATATCAGCAAATGTTCCAAAGTGTCCTAAAGTGAGCATGCGGGCAGCAGAGTTTATATTACCCGTACCTCCTCATCTTGAAAAGGATTTTTTTTGTTTCCCTTTGTTTTTTCTCCTTTTTTCAGACAGTTGTGTTGACCTTAGCGTTCGTAGCAATAGAAACCCCCCATGAGGGTTGAAAAATTCTCATGCCACTTATGCAATGATCAAGTTGATAATTTGGGACTGTTGAGGGGAATACAAGCTCTAAAGTTTGAAGAAAAACAAAAGACATGTCAATTAATGTAAAGATATGATGTCATATGTGCTTGCCTCAAGTGTACGGTTTATTGAAAATGTGGCACCTTTACCTGCTCGTACCATGAGAACTACACATCGGATTTCAATTCAAATGTTAATTTGAATGCTTCGAAATTAGAAGTATCCCAATAACATATCAAAACTTGATATGACCTCAAGCCCTACTTTTAACCGAGTTCTTTTTCTGTTAGTGTAGGGCAAATTTCTTGGAATTAAAATAGTCGCTACAAGGTTAATATGAAGTAAACTCAACAAATTCGAAGACCATTTGAACAAGAAATATTTCGGTCCCCGCCATATGCAGGTCCTTGTCTTGTCGGTTTCATCGTGACCAAAGCAACACTGTTCCCCGTATTATCCGTCAGTTTTATCGACGACCTAGGGAAGAGCATGGCTTTCACCTCATGTCGTACCATTCTGTTTCCCAATCCATATGTATAAGGAGCAACAATCCCGACAGTTTTTCCTGGACACTGCAGTGAAGAGATGCAACGAATGTGTTTCCTTACTATAAGGTATATGCGAAAATATAAAACAATCATAGTCGGTACAAGTAATAGGATAGGGGAAAATAAAAGTAGCATAGTTTCCGAAGATGGCATCACAAAACTAAGTACACATCTTCTGGTTTCCTGCCAAAGATCTTCTTTTCCGATCCACGTTAGTCCACTGACACCATAAGAACCAAAAACACTGTAGATTGCAATAAATCTAATAAGAAAACCTACCCTACTGGGTGTAAATATAGTGTCTGCTTTTGGCGGACGAGCAATTGCAATATAACGTTCTATAGACAATAGTGGCAAGGTTAGGACCAATTGAGTGGTCGTACATACGGGGAAGTTTCCAGCTAGATAACACGCCGGCTGCCATGTAAAGAATGAGAGATCTGACAGGACTTGTAGTGGATAAGATATGGCGATGTGCAGGAGGGAAAAGCACATCAATGCAACTGTTAAATAATTGGAAGTCGTTCTGAGATTCTTTTTCCTGAAAATCGCTATAATTACACAAATGTTACCCAAAGATCCAATGATGACGAATGAACCACTTGTAAGCACCGCAAATATAATCAAACTGGGCGTGATCTTGTTGGCGCCATAAATGATATTCCCATTCTCAAATGAAGTGTTCACATTGAATCGCCTAAACAATTTGTAAAAGAAAAAACAAAGTTCAGTTCGTACGGATTGTCTTCTATTTAACTTTTGTGTCCTTATTTTGGCAAGTACCTGTATATTTTAATCAAATAAACAAATCAAACAATAACCGTTGTGTGTCAAAAATTTAAAAATTATTTTTTTTACGGAGAGGTTTTCATGAACTGCCATCTCCTAAAAAAATCATAATTAATGCCTAGAACTTATTTCACGAGCACAAATCCGCCATAGACATTTCGCTGCACAAAGTCCCGTTTCATGGACGTAATGTTTAAGCAAGCTGACAACGACTTACAGTTCGGTAGAAAAATTTGTTCAACGTAACCCAACGGCGATTATGGTTTTGAGAGGGCGGCGAATAGAAAGACCACGAGAATTCAAATACAATTATATATGTATCAATATACGACTCTCTGCTTTAGTTGCTTTTTTCACTATGTCTCACAACGACATGGAGATGCAATATAGAAAGCCTTCATGAACTATCTCTTCCTTGTTCACGAGTTGCGCAAAAGTATTTTTTGCGATCTTCCTCTTTTTATAAGATTCAATATGATAATCACAGCATTGTTATTTGACTGCATGTCTCATGAGAGGTTTTACAACATTCAATAAGAATGGTGACGATGATACTTGATAATTGAAAACACGAATGTTTAGTCAGTTGTAAAAAAATATTCTAACCTGACCTTTTTCTGTTTCAATCCCCGCATCATTGATTAAGACTAAGCAGGATTTCCTGCAACAATATTTTGACGAACGAGAATTCTGAAGAACGACATTAAAGTTTACCATTGGACCATAATTTAAAGGTAGTCACGGTACGAGGTAATTCTTGACCTATTTTCGACAAGATGTGTAAAATTACAAAACAAAATGTACAAACAGCATGATGATGATTTTAAGCATGAAAAGCCTCTTCAAGTGACTAAGCACAAGGTTGCTTCATGAAGACACGCAAATCAAGACCATCGCCTATAAACCCTGTAGTATATTTAAAGTATTCTGTCGAGGGCGTATGGAATACCGTTTTAACATTTACTCAGGAATTTCAGATATCTCGAATTAATTTCAGATATCTAAAATTATGCACCATTTTAGATATCTGAAATAGAATTAAAGATATCTAAAATTCATTTCGAGATATCTGAAATAGAATTAGAGATATCTGAAATAGAATAAGAGATATCTGAAATAGAATTAGATATATCTGAACTTGAATAAGAGATGTCTGGAATAGAATTATAGCTATCTGAAATTGAATTAGAGATATCTGAAATAGAATTAGAGATATCTGAAATAGAATTAGAGATATCTGAAATAGAATTAGAGATATCTGAAATAGAACTAGAGATATCTGAAATTGAATTAGAGATATCTGGAATTGAATTAGAGATATCTGAAATTGAATTAGAGATATCTGAAATTGAATTAGAGATATCTGAAATAGAATAAGAGATATCTGAAATTGAATTAGAGATATCTGGAATTGAATTAGAGATATCTGAAATTGAATTAGAGATATCTGAAATAGAATTAGAGATATCTGAAATAGAATAAGAGATATCTGAAATTGAATTAGAGATATCTGGAATTGAATAAGAGGTATCTGAAATTGAATTAGAGATATCTGAAATTAATTGTAGATATCTGAAATTCCTGAATCAATGTTAAAACGGTATTCCATAAGGGCGCACATTCTTTAAGAAACAACTATTCCAACACAAATCCAGGCAGCTGACTTGTGTGGAGCAGTTCCTTTCAGCTTTAAGAATCCACTCCCTCACTTCAGTTTGAGGAATAAAATTCCTCACCATTCACCATTAACACTCGCAAGCATTCACTGTGAAAAAAACGTGAGATGATCTAACGTATCTCGCTTAGTCAAAACCATTCCGCCAGTTAGCCACGGGGGGGGTTAGAACCCCCCATGACCCAATCTTGCAATGAAAAACACCTAAAATAGCTGCTTTTTCTCCCCATCCTTAGACTTTTCCCTCATGTCGTGCCCCAACCCCCATGACACCACCCCCCACCCCCCACGTGACACAATCGTGACCACGCGCCTGCCTTCCGCTGTGGCAATTCTTCATTTGAAGAACAACATCGTAAACAAATATTGTCATCGGGTACCGCCGATTCAACTGGATGAACGTTATACCGAATATTTCTTTAAACGTAAAGTATATACAGACGAAGATATGAGCTTTTTTAACGCTGAGTCTGCAAACTCAACATGCGAAGACGGGCTTTTGTTCGCGAAGATTACACTTATGTTGAACGTCCCGATCTTTCAATTTTTAATGACAGTATTGAAAGTTTGTTCAAAGAGATTAGTATCCCTGGTGTATGTAGGAGCGTAGTAGTTGGTGTTGTGTATCGACCTCCTAATGGTAATATTGCTGTGTTCAATGATTGTATATATGACTCACTTTGTAAAATCTCAAATGAAAAGAAATATTGTTTTATTTTAGGGGATTATAACATTGACCTTTTAAGTAGCCGATCTACTGACTTTCTAAACACATTAACTTCATGTGGGTTTAGTCCAACCATTTCACGACCGACTCGTGTTACTGATCATTCTTCTTCTTTGATAGATAATATTTTAACTAATGTAACGTCGTTTAAAGAAGTTGAAGTTCGTGCAGTTGGGATCCTCATTACTGATTTAAGTGACCATTTCCCCATTTATCTCAGCACTCAAATTGGAAATATTATGCAAGTAAATCATGATAATTTGATTCAGAGTTTCTCTTTACGTAACGTGAATAATTTTGTAAATACTATGTCTGCCGTTAATTGGTCTCATGTACTTTACGAGGGTGATGCCAATGTTGCTTTTGATATGTTTTATGATACTTTCAAGAACACGTATGACGCATGTTTCCCTTATGTAAAAATTAGCAATAACAAGAGTAAACAAAATAGGGCTTCATGGATCACTTCTGGTATTTTGAAATCGATAAAGCGTAAAGATAAGCTATATAGGAAATATTTGAAAACCCCGTCCCCAGAGAAATGGTCATATTACCGTAAATATAGAAACAAGTTGAACCACGTCATTAGAATTGCTAAGAAGCATCATTATGTCGAAAAATTTACTGAGTGTAGAAACGATAGCAAAGAAACTTGGAAAACGATTAAAAGGTTTATTAAGGGTGGGAAAAAGTCTACAATGCCTAATACGTTCGTGAAAGATGATTGTAATATTACAGGTTCTGGCAACATTGCTAATGAGTTTAATCAATTTTTCGTTGACCTTGGACCATCTTTGGCTGAAAAAAATTCCACCTGTACCTTTCACTAAACGCTCTATGGGAATTCCAAATCCCTCATCTCTCTTTCTCTTCCCAATAACCGAAGAGGAGGTTATTAAAATAGCTTATGAGTGTCTAAATACTAGAAAAGCTGCTGGGTTTGACTGTATTCGTCCTAAAATTGTGAGAGAGGTCATTCCTTACATTGCACAGCCTCTTACTCATATTTTTAATATTTCTCTTAAGACAAGTACTTTTCCTGATCATTTGAAGAAAGCCAAGGTTGTCCCTATTTTTAAAAAAGGAAATGTAAACAGGTTTTGTAATTACCCCCCTATCTCCGTCCTGACCTGTTTTTCGAAAGTTTTAGAGAGGCTAATGTTTAATCGACTTAACTCTTTTCTCAATAATCACAACACTCTAAGTAACTGTCAATATGGCTTTCGTTCGGGGCATTCCACTGAGTTAGCTTTGATTGATGCAGTGGACAAACTTCACTCTGCCCTTCAAAGTAAAAAACAATCTATTGGAGTCTTTCTTGACTTATCTAAAGCTCTCGATACTATCGACCACCAAATTCTTTTGCAGAAATTATCCCATTACGGAGTAAGAGGCTGTGCCAATCTCTGGTTTAAAAGTTATCTTTCTTCACGGCAGCAGTTCACGTCTGTAAATAATGCTCATTCTAATTTTCTTGACATAACTTGTGGTGTTCCTCAGGGGTCCATTTTAGGACCTTTGCTTTTTATTATATATGTCAATGATATTTGTAATGTTTCAAAGTCATGCTCCTTAGTACTCTTTGCTGATGATACCGACATATTCTTTTCTGATAGTAATGATAATCTAGAAAACACTGTGAATGGTGAATTGAGTAAATTTTATGCATGGTTTATTACCAATAAGTTGTCACTGAATGTAGATAAGACCAACTACATGGCGTTTTCTACAGGTAAAACGTATAATAATTTTAATATTAGTATGGCTAATGTACCCTTAGAGAGAGTGAAGACAGCAAAATTCTTAGGCGTCTACATTGATGACAAACTTTCATGGGGGGACCATATCAGCTATGTAGCAACTCAAGTCTCGAAAAGCGTAGGCATACTAGCTAAACTTAAATTTACTCTGCCTTTAAAGGCACTGAGACTAGTATACTTAACCCTTATTTTTCCCCAGCTCTCATATTGCTGTAGTGTCTGGTCAGGTGCGAATAAATCTACTCTAAGTAAATTATCAGTTCTTCAGAAAAGATCTGTCAGGCATATGACTTGTTCTGCACCACGGGACCCAACCAGTAGTCTGTTTGCCTCGTTGAATCTGCTTAAACTACCTGACATCATTACTCTGAGCTTAGCTATATTTACATACCGTTGTTTGAAAAACTTGCTACCAACTTCTTTTTCTTCCTTCTACACAGTAAAAAGTCAGGAACATTCCTACTATACCAGACAAGCTGCTAATCCCCATCCTGTCTTAGTCAATCAAAATAATCATAAAAGGTGTGTCAAATCTCGTTCAATTTTCATTTGGAACAGGCTGCCCCAGAATTTACGGTCTAAGCCCTCTATAGTGTCTTTAAGGAAAAGCTTACTTTCCTATTTCTTAAGTTCTTATTAACTGTCGTAGATGAGTGGATTAATGGGTGGGTGGGTGGTTTTGGTGAGATGCCCGAGACGGGTTTTCGTCTTTTCTGTATCTTGTCTGCTTTTTTTTTGGAGGGGGGGGGGGGAGGGACTCTTTTGTCTCTTTTGTCTCTATTGTTTTTGTCTTCTTTTTGTTTTTGTTTGGGGGAGTGTTCTTGTCTTTAAGCCCACACTGGTTTTTAAGAATACTTCCTTCTACATCAATCCTTTTCTTGTATTTTCTTTTACTTGTTTGTACTTAATCTATGTGTAAATATTGTTGTGGAAAATCAAAAAAATAAATAAATATGGAAATAAAAATAAATAAATATGGTTCCACATTCGAACTTGCCGTATCGTCGTCTGACGTGCGTATCGTGTATAGCACATCAATACTGGTTGTTAATTATACTTTTCTCCTCCCTACAGAAACAGAGTTCCCAGTGACTCACATCAGTTGTGTAGTAGGCGCAGGCCCTACTACAGTATACACAGTGGCGGAGCTGCCATATTGTCAGGGGCGGTCGCCCCCCCTCCCCCCCCCCCCCAAGGACCAAAATTGACTGTCGGCGCCCTTTTTAGGTTTCTAACATACTTTACTCTTGCACCACTATTGGCAAAAGACATAATTTAATGGTGTTGTTTTTACCCACATAACAAAATGCTCAAACAGCCACCAGTAACTGTACTATCTAACTTTATCTGATGGAAAGGATCATCTTCTGCAATAAAGGGATAGGTTTTGCCGAAACGTATCTTCATGCTTTATACGCACTAATGAATGTTGTCGCTGTGCTAATTCAGTTGCTTTCACACCAAGCGTGATTATAATAAGCTTACAAAGTACACAGACTGACATAATATTCACCCTCCCGGCCAATAAAAGATGGTGCAAAGGGCGCAACAATAACCGTAGCACAAATAGCCCTCTTGTTGTCGGGGATAATTGTCAACATAGACAATAAAAAGAGTTTATAAAGATACCAAAATAGCTTCCACAACATTTTTCAAAATCATTTGAAGAGAACATTCAGGTTAAAATAAAATAAAACTGTTATCATAGTGGTAATGATTTAAGGGTTTTAATGAGCATTTTCCACTTCCCTTTTCTTCAAGTGACCATTGTCATGATGAATGGCTATTTCTGACACTACTATAATCCCATGAAAATGCTTATTTCTCTACTTTCTTGGACTCAAAGGCCAGAAAATTGCATCTAAATAATAAGCCTGGGCTTTGGCTACTTTTATTTATTATGAATTCGGTATCTAGAGAGCCAAGCAGACCTTTTGTCTTGGCTACTTCTTTCAATGTACTTAATTAACGACTATTTCAGAGTGGTCACGTGATGTAAATTACGTCAATTAATGTTTCTTCGTGTACTTATCTTGATTTCCAGATGCCAAAAATGTACACCTCACGGTGACATCCATTACTTTTCCCCCATGTAAGATTGCTTGCTAATAGAATGTGAAAGAGAGGGATAGAAACATGGGCGTCCGCAGGTAGGGGGAACTTGCCCTCCCCTGGAAAATAAAAAACCTGAAAAAACGAAGAAAACATAAAGAAAAAGACGAATAAAGATTAACATCAACATTTCTGAACAGTTCACTCAGTGTTTTCTCTATTTATATGCGGTAAATAGGCTTTAGAAATGCCATTTCCAGCGATCTAAGAAGCAATTTGGGCGAAAATTTCCTTGGCCAACTCATGGTGGGCGGAGCTTTCTCCCCTAAAAGAATTTCGTCCCCCTCCCCCGAATTTTCTTTTGGGGAGGCCCATGGATAGAAACTTTAAACATGTTTTAGTACAAAATACTTGCCGAAGAGAAATGGCAAAGTAGTCTTCTACCAGGTGCGGAAAATCAAATGGAAAGTCTGAAAAGCCTTGGTTTCGATCGTGCCGAGGCTCAGGGTATTTACTCATTCGAAGCGCCCCCGGGACCATTTTCGCCCCCTCTGACCGAAATCCCTAGCTCCGCCACTGAGTATACATACTACATACCATACATGTGCTGTGCAAGTCATTCTGTGTGCACCAAAAAGTACCGTACGTGCTTCCACGCAAAATGCCAGGGTATAAGTCACACTAGCCCAGAATACAGTCCATGTATAGTGGCACTGCACTTTACGCGCACACATATGTAACGCCATTGCTTTAGCATATATACCGTACTGTACGTAATAAACGTACGTGCTGTTTATCGCACTGCCTTTGCGTAACGACTACTGTGCTCTCTTTTTACTTGCCAGCGAACGGGCGGCAGTGATGCTAACTGGGGAGTAATACCACCGACTAGCTCTGATTCTTAGTTCTGATTAATTCGACAAGGCAAATTGAAACATAAGTGCAACTCGGCACTGTGGACCATCCTCTCATAATTCATGAAAATTTCCCCGTATTTACAAAATTCCCCTTCCCGTTTATGTACAACTGCCCCCCCCCCCCATTTACCCCACTTTCCAACTTTCACCCCAGAGAATTTTTGAATACCCCGGTTGAGTTAGTAAGAGGAAATTTTACAGCCCAGTTTGTAACCAATTGGTTTAAGTCGAGCTGGCCAGTGCAGCACCTTTGCAATCGCAGCTCACTGACTTGTTTTACCTACTCCGAGTTGGATATGCTAAGCACCGAGCACAACATATGGCAGTAGGCCCTTTTTAAAGTCTTTGGTATGACCCGGCCAGAAATGGAACCGACCCATGACCTAGCAGCTGCAACGGGGATGATCTTACCACTTTGAAGAACAGTTGAGGTCCAGCTGGCCTTCCGCTGGTCAAGGGTACCCAGGTTGAGCCCGAATGGGAGCACCTGAATAACGCCAGTGGATCCCAGATAAGGTCCAGCAAGTAACCCAGCAGGAGTCCATTTGGGACCAAACTAGGTTAATGTACACATGGAACTCTATACTTATCAGCGAGGGCAGAAGTTTAACGCGTGCTTCATTATTTTACGCTGTAGAATGACTCAGGGTGACGTCAATGAATACGTTTGATTATGGGATATATTGGTTTTGCTTACTACATTCACTTATCTCCTAAGTTTCAAGTAGGTCCATATAATCAAAAATAATTTCCGCTTTTTTCGTCTAGTGGAATAGGCAATAATAATAATTTTGTATAGAGTGTCGTCTTTTTTTTTTTTTCTTCTTCTTCTTCTTCTCAACTTTCATTGAACTTTTTTAACCTGATAGCAACGTCATGTGCGAAATTTACGCAGTTAGTTCAGAAGGGATTGATATGAAGGCGGTATAACACTAATCTCATTAAGTGCACGTGGCATGGTATGGTGACCATTTTAGGGAACCTATTGTGCAGGTAACACACGTCAAAACAGATTGCTCTGTATATAGACGAATGCAGACAGTAAAGTGATGGTCTTATTTTCGTCGGACATAACTGGGGTCCATATATTACCTTTAGTCTTTCAATTTCCTTGCTTACCTGTATCATGGAATGTTGTACACTGAATTGTATCATGATTCCCTCAATTTCACTGAATGTGAGGGTTTATTAAGTAATGTAAAAAAAAAAATGAAGACGGTATAAGGCTGATGGACCCCACTAATGTCTGACTACCGTTACTAAACACAAGCGCCGACCGAATTCGTCTATAGGCTCATTCAGTGTTTACAAACAAATGCCGTCATGGCTGGCGTTAACACACCTGTACGCACATAATAAGGGTTGCCCTCAAACATGGCTGAAACACACCACGTGAAAAGCTCATTTGACTTCACTTGAGGACTATCAATATCGGTTCCGTTACTGATCAAAGCTACTGATAATCGCTTTTTCTAAAAAAAAAATTAAGTTCTTAGGGAAATATAAATTCTTGACTGACTAACCCTCCAAATGATATGAACAAGTCGTTTTTTTTTTTTTTTTTTTTGCGAAAGGAGATAACAAGTAAAATGCACAAACGTTAATTTATTCATGATATTCTTGGAGAAAATTAACCAACAAAAGAATTACCATTTAAATCAAGTAGATTTTATCTTTTCATAAGGTGCAACGAGCTTAGCTTCATGAACTTCTGACCGCTTCAGTCAAACTGTCTTGTAATTTTCCAGCTTAAAAATTAAGCCTCAAATAATCTGCCCTTTCAGTTTCTGAGTAAATAAGTTTGTAAATATATGATAAGCTTAAAGCGCTGTGAACAGGAATTGTGAGGTGAGGAGAAGTTGGCAATGAGTCTCCTTCACTGATGAGGAAACGTGACTACTCAATGGCTACACGCATCATGGTGCTTCCTAATGACCCGATGACGATGGTCAGTCATATTCATGGATCTTCCCCATGGAAATATTATGGAAATTCTTGAAATATCTTCAAAAGCCGTATTTAAAAATGTTTTACTTGGGTTTTTTTTATTTATTTTTTTTATTTACCGGAGACTGGGTTAAGGTTCGTCCAGTACAGCGATTAAATTTTTTATAAAGCATCCACAAATATTTATTACAATGATACAACTTTACCATCTCTTACTTCCTCTAAAGTCCTTCCGACTCTCTGGCAAAGAGCCGTAAGGCGAAATCAAACTATGAATTCAAAGTGATTCACTAAAAGAGTCACAACACTTAACTGACCAACTTCACGGCCCTCAGACCATTTACATCATAGGTCTGTCATGTATGGATGCATTCAGACTGGATGAACAGAACAGAAACTACACATGATCTTAGCCAAAAGGAGTGAAAAGCTTTACCAAAAAAGGGTTCTTCTTATATCAAGCAAGGGACTCTAAACCTCTAATGGATTTGAGATGTTTACTGAGAGTTTCCACTTTTCTTTGATAAGGAATCTACAATCCGCACAAACCTAATGAAAAATTTCAGAATTAGGGAATTTGGAGTTTTTATTCTTTTTTTCTTTTCTCTTTTTATTTTTTAATAATTTATGCTACTTTGGAATGTTCAATTCAGTACTGAATTTTTCACTACGATTCTCCTTTTTTGCTTTCATTTTTCTACTCATAACTTTAAGTAATGAAAATATTAAACTTGACACATTTTAATCATGAAAGGTATAAATTTAACATATCTATTGATAAAATTATTGCTACATGCGTTTGAGAAATCCATAAAAAAAAATTGTCTGCGAAGGGCCAATGTCCCATTTGTGGCCAGAGATCCCGAATTCATTCCCAGCTCGGACGACCATCAGTTCTGTGAAATCATTTGTTGATGTAGCACCAGATGCTCCTTCATAAAATATTTTCGTAAAACTTTACGAGGTTTGGAATTCAATGAAAATGTCGAAAATTTGCCTAATGTCACACCACATTACTAAGTAACATAAGTCCTTTCAATTTATTTATTTTAAAATATCAAATTCCAAATGAAATGTACTCTAAAACAAGCTCTTCATTTTCACATATTTTGTCAAAACTAGGAAGAAGATTTCGGAAACTCTTTAAAAATCGTTGGTAGAGCCTCAATCTGCAGGATTTAAAAGTCAGATAACATTATGCAACATCAGTGATCTCCAGTCGTTTTGCAGTCTCAGATTTGCCACATAGGAAGTGCAGATTCTTCAGTAATCTTCAAACTTTTAAAACTCGAATTTTCCAACAAAATGTTTTTCTTGCAGGAGACCCATGATCATTTTTTTCAATACAAGCTCCATATCTTCAAATATTAGTTTAAAAGATGGAACATTTTCCAAAACTTTGGGCTCCCCATTTTACCTCCTAAGAACAGTCATGTGTACACTTTAAAAAAAAATCTTAAATATTGGGAGCTTGACACCATTTTGGAAACGTACAAGGAAGGGTATAACACTGCAAATCGATGAATTTACTGGAAAAACCTCTTCAGCAATTGTTATGTTGTTTAAGTTGTATCTACAAACAATTTCGTCGTCATCTAAGGCTTATGAATCTTTATGGAAGGGGTTACAGATCGATTGCGCTTATCCTAAATTATTGCTGTAGGATAGAATTTTAGCTCATATTTTAAAACACTTTTAGACGCTAGAGTTGGCAATAAATTTCCCTTCTTGTTGACAGGCTATCTATGGCTAGTTGCTTATAGTAAATGCGGGTGACACCTCCCTGGTTAATCCAACTTTATCACGTGTTTTGGTTAAACTGTTTACAAATACTTTCTGAGCAAACGTTTTAACCCACTAACCTACATTTTATCTTGATTTGTCCGTTATTTTCCTCAATTTTCCTCAATTTAAGCCTCTTCTGTTTTAAATCCGATATTGTATATAAATCAAGTACAGTCGACATGGGTGGGCACTATGAGACAAAGTACACGTTCTGAAGTAACTTTCACTTTCAATTGATAAACGGCACACCTTTACGTGCATTCATTTGGCCAATGAACGACAGTCACCGTTAAATAATCCACGCCTTGCAATTAAAAACCTTAAGAAGATAATGTTCATTGTTTGACAATGGAAAAGATTGAGGATTCTGAGCTAAATTACAAGTAAAGAAGGGGAGTTGCCAAATTAGCAAGCAATAATTTATAAATTTATATGTATAAAAGGAATATTGTGCATTCTGTTTGTGTGAATTGTCAACCAGACAGTGCTCGTTTGCCAATGTAGTAACAACATTATCAGGATTGGATGAAACTTTTTCGAATTTGGGGCAAAAATATACCATATAGGTTAAAGACTATTTATGATGCCGGATTTTAACTGTTTTACATTATTCCTAGCTTGTTCATGTAGATACGTGAGAAGATTGAATTAGGAAAGGTGACATTTCGGTACTTTCTCTGCTTACAAATCACTTCAAACTTCAAAATGAACACTTCAAGCGAGAATACGATTGAAGGAGTGATCAAAGTTACACCCAGTCTGAAAATTGCCGTGGTGCTAACAGCTCTTCCGTTAGTCATCGTTGGATCTTTGGGGAACATTTGCGTGATTATAACGATAATTAGGAAAAGGAGTCTTAGAACGGCATCGAATTATTTCACATTAGGATTAATGTTCTTCTCCCTCCTGCATGTTGCTCTGTCTTATCCTTTGCAAGTGTTAACAGATCTTTCTTTTTTCACCAGGCAGCCTGCTTGTTATCTGGCAGGTAACATTATTGTTTGTACATCCATCCAAATGGTTCTCTACTTGCCCCTTTTGTCCATAGAACGTTATATTACTATTACTCGACCGCTCGTCGCATACAAGCTACAAAATCCTAATGGAGCGATTTTTCTTATTGGTTTTGTAGCGGTGTATGGTCTTTTGGTTTCTTTTGGCGTTGGTGGATTAACGTGGATTGGAAAGAATGATCTTTGGCAGCAGACCAGAAGGTGTAATGTCATTTTCATGATACCATCAAAGAAGGTAGTAATATTCTTAATTTCTCACCACGTCATACTCATACCAATTATGTTTTCAATATACCTTCATTTGTTCATTACAGTAAGGAGACATATTCATGCTATTTCTGTTATACAACGGCCAACGACATCAACTGACGAAACCCAAACAACTGAAAATGTGTCATCTTTGAGCAATAGCTCCAAACCCCGTCGCCAACAGTCAACCAACTATCTTGGTGGCAACCATCTGAGGCGTTCTCCTGTGCTAATACTGCAGGAAGCTAAGTCAGCACTACGCTTGTTCTTTGTGTTGGCTGTGTACATCATGAACTGGGTCCCCGTCGCGGTATTTCTGCTGACGGGTGTTGTCTCAGAGAAAAATATATCGCCATATGTTTATGTACTAATTCATACCTTTGCAAAGACTGCTGTGGTCATTGCTCCGTACATCTATGGCTTTGGAAATAGGAAGATCCGCAAGGAGGCAAAGATGATGCTGTTTTCAAGGTGGCTAAAAACAAAGACTGACGATGCAGGAAACACGGTTTACTTTGTAAACAAAAAACGTAGGATAAAATTGGACTTGCCAGGGAACAGTGAGGACTTATAACAAAGAAACAAACAAAGAAAAAAAAGAGGAAGAAAAATACCCGTTGAACGCTCTGAACACAAGACTGTCAAAATACCTTTCTATCTTTTAAGGTTGATCTTCAAAATGTTTAGACAATGCTGAGTGACAAATGTCAGAGCTTACCGATCTTAATCATGGGCAGCCTCGATTCTGATCTCTCCTGAAATTCCTCTAGGCCTTTCAATGTAAAACATGCGCAATTTTATAAACGGATCACCATTATCAAATGACTCTTTGAAAACCAAGTAATGACTTGACAAAGTTCATCCAATACAGGATATTTAACTCCTCAGACCTTATTCAAATTTTATCTAATGGCCTTTAACGTTAAAACTACCAAAAGAAATGTTCATCTTTAAACGGTACAAAGCGCTACAACTCTTCGGTTTCCTTTTGGCGGTTTTTGTTCATTAATTAAGATCAATGAGGAAAAGACAAATTGTTTGCTCCTTTTTTAGATTGCTTTTGATATTTTCTTTTAAATTCATAAGCCTACACAGGTGAGAAACTGGGGTCTAGAAGACAATTGCATGGTTATATTTCGGAACTTTTCTCTTTCTACGAAATTACCTGATGTCGGAATCTACTTTTCAAAGATCTTTTACTACAAAGAAATAGAAATCAGCTGATGTTGAATCTTTTAATTGGTTGTTGTAAAAGGCTATTTTGAAACTACAATTTCTATGATGAATGTTCAACAATTTTGTCAGAGAAAACATCATCATTTCAGTGGAGGTCAAATGTAATTTTAGGTGAAACGAGATAATACTGAGAAAACTTCCACAAGGAAGTATGAACATTTCTCATGCAACCAATGGGAGACCTTTTCCTATTTGGTTCATGGATTCAACGTGTTGGGTGGAAGTGCCGTCACGGCCATATTAGGGTCGCCGGAGCTCGAATAGCCAAACCGCGAAAAACACTTTGTAAACAAGTGTAATAGAAAATATATTTAAAAAGAAGAACACATTATCAATTGTGTAGAAATTTTCACAGGGAAAAAGGTGGATAAAGACGATGAAATGTATGAAGCTTCGCATTTACATCCATTGATCGGAATGAAATTGCTGTGTAAAGACTTTTATCTTCATAAGTTACATGTCGACTAAGAAATATTGAAAGTTCATGGACTACATTGAATGGAGTAAATGCTGAAAAGGTAAACAGGCATATCCCCACGATTTTTTCACATTATGGTTGCCAGTTTAAGACAACGCAAACAGTTTAAATGATGTTTTTTTTTTCTTTTTTTCTTTTTCGTTTAAATATAGGTGTAGATCTTGCAAAGTATATCCGAGATGTGTTTTAATGGAGCGTTTGCTGAATATCATGACATAAGATATGATTATTTGATATTTCTTTCAAATGTTGACAATGGCAAGTTATTATTTATTAGTGATTTAATTGTGTATTGTAAAAAGTATGTCATTGGTGTGATAGTCAAACCTTTGTCTTATATATGTAACCTGTCATTCCCGACTGGTGCATTTCCAGAGAAAATGAAAACAGCATGGCAATTCCCTCTTCAAATCAGATGAAAGAGAGAAATTGAATAATAGAACGTTTTCAACTCTCCATGTATCGCCCAAAATTTCAGGAAAGCTGTTTGAGGAAAGGGCCGTTGTTTGAATGTTGCTATTAATGTAGTTTACTAGTTGATGGTTTTCGAAGTGGTCGCTCAACTGTCACTGCCCTTGTCGAAGTTGTAGATGTCCTTATGACCCTACTTCAAAGAAAATAAACAAAAACAAAAACATAACCAGGGTAAAATTTCGACGAATGTTGATTACAAAACTTTGGTAGGCAGTTTTTATTCAACTTCACTTTTTAGTTTTGAACAACACTTTGTCCGGTAGAGGGCTTTGGGAGGTTATCAATTGTCAGATTTTGTGGGCTGACTGATAAGTGTGCACGTGCATGAAAAGTGGCTAAGCTAAAGGAAGGAACTGCTTGGGATGTCCCGAATTGTACAGCACTTTGACATCAAAACATAAATGTAGTTTGTGTTTTCCGCGAAATGTACTTCTAAGGATGTGTGAGATGTAAATAAACGTAGAAAAATCAATATTCAATGAAAAAAAAAAAAGACAAACAAACAAAAACAAAAATCGGAAAATAGCCGTATATGATACCAGATCTTTAAATAACACCTGTCATCTACAATGCAGTTTTCTTTCGTAAACTTCCGGAGGCTCCCTCCCACAAATACTGGTGTGAAATTTAAAAAGCAAAGCTTTCTGTGCGCTTATCACCCGGCAAATTGCTGTCACTAGTGCAGTAGTATTTGCTCATCAATACGTTTTGGAAATTTTTCCAAGCTCTGGAATAAAAAATGAAAATTTGCCGAAGGTGTTATCAGATTATCAAGTGACAACGCTCCAACTGTGTTGCCTCCCTCAAATTTCTTTAATGAAATTCCAAATTTTCCCTAGTGTAAACTCTTGATTTCCACATCGTTGTTTTAAACATGCAACAAAGTTTGAAAACAATCGCTGACTCTGGAGATGAAAAAGAAAAGAAATAGGCAACATCGGAAGCCTTTTGAATGTGGTGTAAAGCAATTGAAACATGTTTGACTGGCCTACGTATTAGCTAGCTCCAAATTTTGCGTAACTTTCTTTGCATGTTAATATATCTATTACTGTCAACCAATTAATCAGATGTGAAATGTGACTTAATCAAGTGCCCGTGTAAATAGCTTCAATTCCTCTCTGGAGCGATAAGAGGTAATCAGGCAAAGATGGAGGATGTAAGAAGAAACCTTTCATCATGCCGTGTGTAGTTTTCATTTCCCTTTGGCAAATCCACGGGAAGTGATGTAACTTCCCAAAGTAGCTTGCTTCAGACTTCGTATGGGTTATGTTTGCCTTCCGTGAAATTCCTAAGGTTTTTTTTTTACTTTCCTTGGGATCCCCATAACAAGCCATGCACTTTCCTTGGGAATCTCATGTTTGTGTGTGAGTGTGTTTCTTTTTTGTTAAGGTTGTAGGGTCAAGCAGACCCATAGAATATGGAGGCGTATACGTAACGTCTTCATACGATTTCAGCAAAGGTAATTTGCAACAGTACTAAAGGAATGGGAGCTGGCTGTACAACAGATTAATAATTAATATATTAATCTAAGGAACACTGGAATAGCATCATAGCAAATAGTCACGCAATTCTTTCGTACATTATTCCCTAAGGTACCTAAATCCACATGCATTCCATAACTGAGCTTCGGGTCGGGCACAACTCTGCCTGTGATTGCGTCGTCGCTTTCCTTTTTTTTTTTCTTTCTCCCCCCCCCCTTTTTTTTTTCTTTCTTTCTTTATTTCTTTCTTGTTTGGGGCACTTCGGCTTGGGATGATCGTAGAGGTATAACGAGGGGAGCAAAAACACCCTATCAAATCACACTTTACGTATTGAGAATGTTTTAGTCCCTATATGGTAACTTCGCTTGACAGGTCCTTTCGTTGGTTTGCTAGGCTTTTTTGACTGAACTGCCCTACTAAGAGTAGGATCCCTTTTCTCTAACAACAGACTTCACAGTCACATTGGATCTTGGGTTCCGTCAAGAGTGAAATTTTCGTAAGTCTGCAAGTCTATACGATTGTCAATGCACTTTTCAGTGGTTAAAGTTCCTTGTTATTTTAATTTTCTTAATCAGTTATAGTTTATTAGAGAGTCTTACTTGAATTGAAACATCTGCCCATGTTTGGTCAATTAATTAATGCTGTGTTGAACCCTTAAAAGCACCGAGCTCTCTCGTACTTTTGTGGAGTAATTTTTGTTTTCTTTGACAAATGCGGCTAAAGTGAGGTAATAGGTGGAACCATGCCAAAAAGTGTTTGAGACATACGACAACAACAATTTAAGTCACTCCCTAATACTTTTATGTCGTGTAGGCCTACATTGTTCAAGAGCAAGACAATAAGGAGTATTTTAATCGGCACCCATGATAGTTTCAGAGGAAAAGAGGAAGCTTTCGCTCCATCCGTGATACCTTAATGGACTCAGAATGGTCAAAACGCCCTTCAATGAAGAAATGCTGGATTTTCATGCCAGTCGGGCCTTTTTCCTGTCGGTTCAAATTCAGTGAGATCGCCCAAACAGACTTCTGTTTCGGGTGGGAGTGTTTTTTTTTTTTTTTCCGGTTATGGGCGGTCTGTGTGCAATGTTTATAGTGGTAGGAAGGAAAGCTCACTTGTTATTCTACATAAATTGAAAGCAGTTTTGGGAAATATACCTTCCATGAGTCCAGGACCCGTTTGAAAGGAGCAGTTCCACACTTGTATAAATGACTTACATTCCCAAGTGTTTGACAGGTGTTTCGACTAGGCTGGTGTTCAGGGCCAGGATTTCCGTATTTCCGTGTTTGCCTAGGCACCATTAGCACCACTTCCGCGGATCTTTAGCAAATTGCCAAAATATTTGCGTGTCCCGCTCTCTTACGGTATGTTTAATGCATTCATTTTTAGACTCGTCCACGGACTTCCTGTACATGGATAGAGCATGCTATGGTACATTGTCGCTACCGTACGTGTAAGAAAAGCACACCAAGGTGGCCGTCTGCCAAGGTTTTGTGTTAAAGTTTGGACTTCTTAAAGAAAATAAACAGATTTTTTCAAGAAATTTCAGATATTTCCGACATAATGTGAGGTAAGGTCAAAATCACTACACGTATTGCAGGAATATGATATTGTTTTTCATATCCCAAAATGAACTTTTGTTCACAATATTACAAAGTCGTCGTCAAATCAGACGATTTATAGCTTCACGGCAGCCATCTTGGTACGCCTCTTTTCGTCCCAATCCGTGGCGCCAATGTACAGATAGGACGAACGCGTTACATGCTCTGTCCATGTATATATACTGTATGGGAAGTCCGTGGTCTCGTAATAAGCATTCGCGTAATTTCATATTCCTGTTGTACAATGATCATAGGTTAAACAGTGCGAAACGAGACGAGCATACGCGACAGGCTTGTGGTAGTGTTTCATCAGAAATCATTCAGTTTGATCACACGAGTTGCATTCAGACTGTACCAGGGCATCTTCAGTTTTACAAATTGCGATTGTCAATTCCAAGGGGAACCTGCTCTCATGTTTTTTTTTTTTTTTTTTCAGTGAAATTGCCCCCTTGTCCAATTTGTACCTGCGGACGCCTACTGGTTACTACAACTCATTAAAACGTAATCAGGGACTGCGGAACCCGAGGGGTTGGCCCTTAACCCATGTAGAAAAAGTAGTGGAGCTTAGCTCCCCTTCTCGATATTTGCGAATTGCTCCACTAAAGTTGGGGTGAATTTCGAAGTGGTGAACATATTCTTTGTTGGTCCGCAATGCACATCCAGTTTAGAACACATGCAAAGTTCCGTTTCCTCATAGATGCTTTGTGAAGCCAGTATTTCCAACTTGCCCCCCCCCCCCCCCCCCCCGCAGTCCCGTGACACACTGTTGAAACACCCTTTTTCCGCCTTTATGCCATGTTCAATGACCCCTTTTCCATTCTCCTTTCACAAGTACAGTCCCCATACCACCTGAACAATGTGTTTTCCTAACAAAATGGTGTGTGCAGAACTGAACTTGCGGAGATGTAAGGGCATACCACCTAGTTTTGTCACCCATGAGATTGTAGTTTGCATGGCCGTTATGAGTATATGGCGCCTATGAGCATCTGCAGTAAATGATAATCGTTTTCCGCTAAATTGCAACGGTCATTTGTACAAGGCCGAAGGATGTTACGTAACTTTTGCGTGTGGTATGGACACTTGATACACAGTACATTGTTTATCTGTTTCCGTTAAGGAACATAGTGTGTATAGGAAGCTGAACTGGGTATATAGTACACATATCAACTGCTGTGTGATACATGGCGAACGGCTAACAAAATCAAACGGGGACTTACTCCCGTTGCCTATGTGCAGTCTGTCTCGATTACAGTATAGGCGTCAGACGAAGAATGGAGAAGGGAGAGGGCGAACTGTTTCCTCCGTCGGGATTTGTGTTTATCGAAAGTAAGTACAATTTTACCAAATTAAATACCCACTAATCTTACTGTACGCTATACTAGTGTAGCATACCTGGAGTCAGTATATGTGTAGGTCATTATATAGGGCCCTTGGTTTTTTAATAAACACTAGTCTACTCGGGAAACTCGAGAAAATGGCAATAGCTCAAAACCTATCAACATGCAAACGTTAGTCACATTATTAGAAGTAGTATGACCAGCCCTGGGATCCATCCTTAGGTTTCTAGGTTAGGCTTCAGACATGACCGTAAAAAATTGTAAAATATTCTTCTGGGCCATTCATAATAATGGTCTTCCACAGTTCGATGACTTTTCTTTATTTTGAACATTTCATTTTATTCGGATGTATTTCAAAGCCGCTCTTGTGGTTCTAGGAAACATTTACTGGAAGTGACCGATTCACAGTACACTTCTTGAACCAAATGCATAAGTTTTCTGAAACTTCGGTTAGGACTCAAATGCCTTCGTTCTTTAAATAAACGTCGGTTCACAAAATACACTCTTACTTGGGTGGATTATTAGAAGGAAGGTTTAAAGGAACATATGCTTAAGTATGACAAAGTAAGACTGATGTTTTCTACATTGCCCTTCTTCTTCTTTCGATAGGCAGTACAAACGCCTGATACAGTAGGCTATCCCGTACTGATAATTACTAGGCTTTGGGAGTCGGATGACGCAAATAGTACATAGGCCTACAGTACTAACAATGCTGAATATTTAGGGACAAAAGGTGGCTCTTGAAAGAATTTGCCCTTTGATCGATACATCGATACAAGTGTTTCAGGCATCTCCATTGGGGGGGGGGGGGGGGGGGAGCCATCTCCCCCTTTTTATTACCAAGTTCATTACACCATTCCCTACGTTGACAGTTGTTTAATGTTGGTTGTCAGTCAATTTTGGTGCACTGGAAGCTTAACCTGCATTATCAAGTTCATATTGCATGCCAGTGATAAATTTATGCTTTGTTGTATCTGCTTTCTTCACCTTCCTGAATAGAACGGGTTTGTGAAGGCCAAGGTCCGTTTATAATACTGAAGTTACAGAGTAATACCAACTAGAATGCGACCTAAAATCAACTACCCCTACCAAATACCCAACTATGTCGGAGATTAAATGTATGCTTTACACCGCACGACAACCGGGTTAGGAAAGTCAATTGGGGCTAACGAAGTGTTGGTCAAAGAGAGTGGGTCCACGATTGACTGTCTGTATAGAGCTACTTCAAATAAATTGCAATCTGACAAAAGCGTGCTGCAACTGCATTTTTGGCACACTGTAACAGGTTAACAGCAGCCTCTAAACCTTAGTAACAGTTTGAAAAATCGGAAGAAAAATCTAATAACGGATGGAGTGATGACAAAACATTAAATATTGATTAAAGAATATTTATTTATTTCTTTGCTCCACCTATTTGCGCTACTTTTTTAATTGAGTTCTTTGATCATCTAATTTGCTTTAAATCTTGCATTGCACAACGTGCCACTATTTATGAAAATGAATGTCATTTTTTCATTTCGAATCGCTGGGAAAAGTAGTGTGATTCGGATCCACAAATTATAAATTCCAACAAAAACTAGGATAAATGCTATAAACTACCCCATACTATGGATCGAAAGCTGGTGCGTTCAAGTTTCAATCGTCACAGTTCTGTCAGTGAAAAACTAAAAGTTTACCTCAAGTCAACGCAATACATGTATTAAACAGCATGGAAATGAATTCTAACAGTCCAATTCCAGCTTCATAGAACATTCTTGAGCCGAGATATAAAAACTTATTTACTTAAAACAAATTAGGCCAATACCGTAATTTGTGACTTTCTTCTTTCTTCTTTAATGTACACCTCACATTACCCGCTTTGTTTCCTTTTAAGATTGAAATTGTTTTTATGACCTTGAACACTTTCAGTTTGCTTGCACAGCATTTTGCGCAGAGAGAGCTTAATCAATTAAAAGAATAGTCTAAAGCCAAATTTATTTTTGATAAGTTAAAGGGTAACATACAGTATTCTAAGCATTCTGGTAAAAGTTTTATTCATTTTCCCTGTTCGGTTCTCGAGATATTAGCGATGGGCAAATGGGGCAAATTTTCTACATAAAATGAACTTGGAGCAAGCAGGCGTGATGCCATGGCTTCACATTGTCGGCCAATGGTTTGCATTTATAATTTACCACCAATTTTATGCGACAAATATGTATAAATATCATTGGTGCTTCCTGAGCAATGGGAGTTTAAGAATTTCATGTGCCTTAGGGGTAACTTAAGGTCAAACTAACAAGAAGAAAAATAAAAGAAAAACAAAACATTCGCCAACAGTGTGAATCCATGACATTACACCTGCTTGCTTCAAGTCCACTTAGGAAATGTGTTAACTTCAATTGCTAATATCTTGATAACCGAACATGGGAAATGAATGAAACTTTTACCAGAATGCTTAGAATATGTTCCACTTTAACATATGAAACATAAATTTGGTTCTGGACCATTTTTTTAAATCACCCCGTGAGAGTAAGGGTGCTATCACATCTTTATGCAATTCACAGTTACTTAGAGTAAAGCAAAGAAATACAACGATTGTAATGTGAGTAGAATAACAATGGTATCACAAATTACTGCGCAATGTACCATCTAATTTGAGTGAATATATCCTATATTCATGATGTTCGTAGGTCGAATACCCAGTGTGCACAGAGCGCACTACAGCAAATACGACTTATGTAAAAGGGCATTACTGAAAGCTGTTCATTGAGTTGATCGAAAGTCAACAAAATTTTCCAAACTTGTTAAGTTGTCTTCACATACCAATGAGTAAGGGCCAAACTGAGACAATCCCGATATCCTACATACTGTACAAATAACTGTTGTATGAGGAAGAACCTAACGGTTTAATTCGGTTTTAAAAAAAAACGTGAGGAGGCACTCTTACTAATTATGCACTAAACCGTTTCAAGTCAGAACAAAAAAAAAAATTATAATATTATAACTTTTACCGTAATTCCTGGATATGAAACTTGACTCATTATGCTAATTAAAAGCATTGTCATGTGGCAGTGCGTGACACTTTCAAACTCTGTTTAAGTACGTTATCGAAATCAACTCAATAAGCCCCTTTAAATGAAAAGAGGATTGGCGTCATTTTAGCGAACTTTCAAAAGTGCTTTCATATCATTTTACAGCCTGGCCGTTTTCGCTGTATGAGGAAGGTGACTGGGCCAATATTATTACTGGTACCATCGAACGATGATCATCCTTGAAGCGGGGAACCCGGTCTTGACATACTGTACAGTGTTGTTACGCACATAACTTTCATCTATGACGCTTGCACATGTGTGAAAAGCCTGTAGGCAGTTATTCGTCCTGTTTCTCTTGGTAACTATTGGAGACATTCAAAAGAACGTTGTACAAAGTTACCTACGTCATTCTTATAGGAAAGTTCTTTTACCCTCTGTCACAACACAGTATGTTACAGTATGGCACTGGATTGTTATGATCTACGGTATGCAATCATACAGTATACGTCGCTCATATGAGAAAAAGGATAAAGTAGTTAATCAGTCCACAACTAATGCTAATGCTGCAATATGTACTATTCGTTCAGTTTTTCAACCTCTGTCTCTGTTCTTATTTCATAATGGATACGACTTTAAAAACAATTTGTCATCTTTCTAGGTAATATTTGAGTTCTGGGGCCCGTTCCACAAAGAGTTACGCACAATCTTAAGTATGATTTACTGTTGACTTAAGTATGGGGAATCAAACTTAAGATTGTGCGTAACTCTTTGTGGAATGGGCCCCTGGACATACAAAGCTCACAGCCCTCCGTTATGAGCTACGTAAATTGGCAGAGGTTGAAAAACTTATATCAGAAATCGGCTGATGCTGCAACATGTTTTATTCTCTCATTTTTTTTTTTTTTACCTCTGTTACTGTACGTAGTTCATGATGGATTTGACATAAAAATCAAATTCTCATTGTTCTCGGTAATATTTGGATTTTGGCATACGACGTTCGTTATGAGCTACGTACATTGGCAGAGGTTGAAAAATTATATCAGAAAACGGCTAACGCTGCAACATCTTTTTTCGCTAAGTTTTTTTCAACCTCTGTTTCTGTAAGTAGTTCATGATGGATATGACATTTAAAGCAAATTCTCATGTTTGGGGGTAATATTTGGATTCTGGGCATACGAAACTTAAAAACCTTCGTTATGAGCTCTGTACGTTGGCAGAGGTTGAAAAAATTATATCAGAAATCGGATAATGCTGCAACATGTATTTACTACTCACTCGGGTTTTCAACCTCTGTATCTGTACGTAGGCCATAATGGATATGATATTAAAACCAAATTCTTACGTTTATGGGTAATTTTTGGGTTCTGGGCATACCAAGCTTTCAAACCTTCGTTATGAGCTACGTACATTGGCAGAGGTTGAAAAAATTATGTCAGAAATCGGATAATGGTGTAACATGTTTTATTCGCCCAGTTTTCTCAACCTCTGTTTCTGTACGCAGTTCATAATGAATATAATATTAAACCCTTCGTTATGAGCTACGTACATTGGCAGAGGTTGAAAAAATTATATCAGAAACCGGCTAATGCTGCAACATGAGCAAGCACTGCTGACACACCAGTCTTAACCGCAGTGACTATTAAAATAACTACGACCTACGCATACGTACCGAGGTCGAGGCTTTACTGTTCATTTGTGTGTAATCATGTTTGCAGCAATGGGAAAAACATTTATGAGCTACGTACATGTACATCGCTCATGGTTGTTTTGCTGTTTTCTTGATGTTTTCATGGCTAAATTGAAATTTGAAATAACTACGACCTACGTATACGTACAGAGGTCGAGGCTTTACTGTTCATTTTTGTGTTATCGTGTTTACAGCAATGGGAAATCATTTATGAGCTACGTACATGTACATCGCTCATGGTTGTATTGCTCTCTTTTTAATGATTTCATGGCTAAATTAAAATCTGAAATGATTACGGCCTACGTATAGGTACAGAGGTCGAGGCTTTACTGTACAATTTTCTGCTATCATGTTTGCAGCAATGAGAAAAACATTTATGAGCTACGTACATGTACATCGCTCATGGTTGTTTTGCTTTTTTATGTTTTCATGGCTAAATTAAAATTTGAAAAGACTGCGACCTACGTATACGTACAGAGGTCGAGACTTCGCTGTTGGTTTTTGTGTGACCATGTTTGCAGCAACGTTGCGTTCTTTCTAACTTTTATCAAGTTAAAATGTAAGCTAGGTTTAAGTTTTAAGTAGAAGAATGGAATAGGGGCAATTTTGATAAGGTAATATTGAAAAAGACACTATTTCAATGAAAAAGAAGTTTTTACCGTTCTACAAATGAAGTTGTTGTTCATTGAAAAAAGCATAATACAAGAAATATAGATCTCATGAAATGGTCTAATTTTGTGTTTCTTCCGTCTGTCTTGAGATTTAGTTTGAAATATTGACCTTGTTATTAGAAGTTACCTGCATCAAGTCATTAATTGTTAGTGAATTTTGTGGAAGTTATTTTAAATGAAATTTTAACTGCAATCCTCACAAGGACAAAAGGAAAAAGGAAGGAAAATATCAAGGAAATCCTCATTTTGGACTGTATGTTTTCACTTACACTATTTCCTATTTTTTGGAAATGTTTCCCAGGGCTTTCTTACAATAAACTTCCAGATTTCCTACGAACCAGAAAGATTGTGACGTTTCTGTAACATAAGCCTCCATTTGGAGCCGAAATGAGAAATATTAAGAAGAAACATCAGTAGTAGAGGAAATCTTGTCAAGAAACATGCAAACATAATTAAAATTTTTATCTAGAAATATTTGATAAACATAGTCCCTTTCTGCTAACACTACATCTGGCTGAAATTTGTACTTTGAAAATTCCACGCTAACGTGTGATAGATAGATGCAGGTGTTCAAGCTATATAAGACATCCTCTACTATAACCTGCGCGGCACGCTGACGCCAAACCGGACGGTAGTGTTCACACATGGTCCTACTCTGATTGCACTGGGAGGCGAGTAGTGTTCCTCCCCAATGTATCGCCGGTCCTTGAGGGGAGTCCCGAGGAAAGATTGCATCCTATACAAAGCACAATGAGCGTCACTGTATGCAGAAGGGTACTAGAGAGGCGCCTGAGTTGGTTCTCTGTTGTAGTTGACAGGATACATAACCAGCCAGAGACCTTGAACGCTTGGCTTCAATCTTTTGTTTTATTTTGTTTTTTGTTTGTTTGTTTGTTTGCTTTTTTTTTTACATGAAAGGCGCCACCTTTTATAAAATCTGAAAACTTCTGGTAGCGGGCCACTAATTGTAAGTCCCATTAACTTACACACTAAATTAGGCTACTTCCATGTCCCCTAGCTCCCAGTAGACGTGTGGAACAAGGGTAAGATATAAAAAATGATAATTAGTTGGGATCGAGGGACGGTTAAATCGAGCAGGTTTCTAAACTCTAAGGCCGAAGGTGAACAGTTTTTCGTGAAATGTAATGGAGCTAGTGCATGGCCAGCTACCAGAAGCACGATAAGAGAAAAAGACAAGAACGCCCCCAGTTTAAATTGAAAACTTTTTATGACACTCTTAAGCAGGTGTCTAAAGGCGAAGGTAAACAGTTTTTCGTGTTCGTACGTAATGTCACCGTCCTCGGCTACTGTCTCAGCTCGATATTTGTATCTCTTTTTTCTCGGAAGCACCTTACTCGACAAGCTCTCTGGGTTGTGGCTTCTGTTCTATTCAGCCAGTCTAGAGCAGGACCACCCAGTGTTTGCCCTTTGGAGGGCGTACTTGTCCTTTTGGGACGTTAAGCTCCTTCAGGGAGCAGAACTCCTCCGGGAGTAATTGTTTGGTTTTCGCCCCTTGGCTCTTCGCCAGAGAGTCGTGGGGACTTTTAGAAAAAAGCTCTCTGGGTACTTCAGAGTGCTTACCCTCACAATAACTTCGAATTATAACGTTCCATTTCTATTTGTGTAAGCTGTTTATGAATTACTTTCAAATATATGAAACCCAGTAAATGAAAAGAAATGCAATCATGGATCAGCTTATAGTGACCTTCAATTTCGGACTTCGAGTCAGCCCCACTCCATAGTTTTTCGCGCCGCACTTTACACGAAATGATAGAATAATCGAGCGAAAGAGCACAAAAATAAAAATGAAAAAAAAAAAAAAAAAACAGACAAACAAACAAACAAAGAAACAAACAAACAAACAAATCCGGGACGCTTTTATTTGCAATATGACGGGCAGACTGTGCAACTGGGAGACTGGTACATATCATGTATACGTCTAAATGCTTTAAAATATTTGCCCGAAAAGTGGTAGTACTGTAGCCTACATTCGATCTATTGAAGTGTACCTTAAGTCAAATAATTCAAAAATATAATTTTAACAGCATGAAAAATGAGTTTTAATCAGTTCAACTCCTATTTTCATAGGACTTTCTTACAACGAGATATAAAATATTGAAATTTATTCACTTATTTAGTCTGTCACGTGAGACTTCATCTTTCTAGACTTGATGAAAAGAACAAATACTACACGTGATCTCAGCCAAAAAGTTTTTCTTAAGTCCTCCCAACCCTCTGGCAAAGGGCCGTTCGGCGAAACCAAACTTGAAACTGATTCCAGAAGAAGAAGCTACTACGCCCACTGAAGGACAGCACTTAAGGACCAACCCCACGGCCTTCAGACCATTTACATCATTGGTCTGTCATATATGGTTCCATCATTCTAGACTGGAAGAAAAGAACAGAATAATACTGCACACGATCGTAGCCAAAAGACCTAGAAGCGATCTCTTCAAGTTGAGTTCAAACCTAGGAAGACCAGCAGAGTTGTTCCCCTGCAAAACAAGTCAAAACCCCCAGAAGCCCTAAACATTTGGGGATAGCTGTTCCCAGCCTTCTGTGAGCAAATTTACCTGCGCCACAAAATGGACCTTGACCCAGACTTAGCAGCCCAGCACAAAATGACCTGATCTATTACACTAATAGGGATGATTATTTTAATTCTAGTTATTTTAGTTGTAAGTGTTGTGTCGTCCTCAAAGAAACCCGTTTAGAATTACATTTCAACATTTATTAAAATAGTTGGTAACACCTTTTGAGATCGCCTTCCTTTCTATCATTACAGAAATGAGTAAACAGTAAGATATTCCTTAATAAAAAGTGAGAAATTCTCAATAATGCAAATCAGGAAGACCTGAGACAAGATCCCAGAAAATGTTTCAGTGATAAAATGACATAAACATTGAAAACTGTAAAAAGAAACATTGGCTCAAGTTAAAGTTACCACAGTGTTTTTAACTGTCCTCAATGAAAATTATCCTACAACACGTACTGTACAATACGAACCAGAGAGATTGTGACGTTTCTGTGACCAGGTGACATAAGCCGCCATTTGGAGCGAAAATGAGAAATATTAAGAAGAAACATCGAAACATCAGAAGTAGAGAGAGATATCGTCAAGAAACATGTTAAAAAATTTTTTTAAAAATTATCTACAAATATTTGATAAGTATAATCCCTTTCTGCTAACACAACATCTGGCTGAACTTGAATTTGTACTTTGAAAAGTCCACGCTAACGTGTGATAGATGCAGATGTTCAAGCTATATAAGACATCCTCTACTATAACACTACGCGGCATGATGACGCCAAACCGGACGTTAGTGTTCACACATGGTCCTACTCTGATTGCACTGGGAGGCGAGTAGTGTTCCTCCCCAATGTATCGCCGGTCCTTGAGGGGAGTCCCGAGGAAAGATTGCTGCCGTATACAAAGCACGCTGAGCGTCACTGTATGCAGAAGGGTACTCAGTAGAGAGGCGCCTGAGTTGGTTCTCTGCTGTAGTTGACAGGAAACATAACCTGCCAGAGACATTGAACGCTTGGCTTCAGTCTTTTGTTTTTTTGTTTGTTTGTTTTTTTTTTTTTCAGTAAGGTGCCACCTTTTATAATATCTGAAAACTCAAATACCTGTAAATACCTGTAAATATATTAATTCTTCTACCTCTGTATGTTTTTATATGCTCAGGATGAAAAAAGTTCTTCCTTCAAAAAAAAAAAAAAAAAAATCTGAAAACTCAAGAAGCTAGCGGGCCACTAATAATTCACATGAAGTTGGCTTTCACACTAAATTAGGCTACTTCTTTACCCCCTAGCTCTCAGTAGAAGTTTTCAAACAGGACATGCCACCAGTATGATGCCAGTGACCCCTCTGATCTAAGCTCACAGTATGGGCTTTCATGGCGTAGACATAAGTATTCAGAAAATTTTGAAAAAAACCCGCAACCCCTCATAAAGCAGAAAATGGCATTTCCCCAAGTGTTATTGCGATATTTGCCATTGGAAAGGGAGAAAATTACTGCCAGTTTCTTGTCACCGTCCCACGTAAGGAAGAAGTGAATCTAAAGATTTCTTAGTCCCACTGACTCTGACTAAACTGAGAAGACATATCGTTTTTTGAAAAACTCAAATCTCAATTGGGAGGTTGGCACACGATTTTTCCCGTGGAACGTACCCCCGGTCCCCTCCTGGAGCGACGCCACCCCTCCAGAAGTTAGGATGCCCCCTCACAAAAGTTACTAAAGTCGGTGGGTTGCCTAGTGACTCCTGCTAGTGAGCCTGATTCAATTGCATGTTTGCGGTCTCCATAATATATTTAAAAAAAAAAAGTGTTTTAGCGCCCTCTATCAGGAACCCCCCCCCCAAAAAACACTGCTAATGAAAATGGCTGCCCACTTGGGTTGAATATCAAAACCTCAATTACGCCTGGCATAATCATTGCATGATTGAAGCGGAATTAGATTTTAACTGATAACATTACATCGTGAGTTGATCTCATTGTATACTTGTTAAAAACTGCAAAGGTCTATTTAAATAAACAATTTCATGTTTCTGTTTATTACCGGTTTGGGTCTAGTAATACTGTTAAGAGTGTAAACGGTATGTACCAGTTTCGCGAAACTATAGCATTGATGTAGCTAAGTTATGGTAGGTGGCGCACCACCATTAATTGTTGCCATTGACTTACACACTAAACATGCTTGGTTATTCTGCCTCTAATTCCTTGTCAAAGTTTTCAGTGCCAGTGTGTGTACCATCAAAGCGAAGCTGACGAGTTGTTTATTAATGGCACATAAGAATTCCTATAGCATGACCATTGACTTTTTGAGCTACAGGCGTATGAATAAAAAAGTAGTGATTCGCCCCCCTTGTCACTACCCAGCATATGAGATAGGTCCGCTGACATTCCGAAGCCTCTCAGTCAGCTCAGGTGTAACCAATTTCAACCATTTTCTTACAAAATAATCTCCAACCCGACCACTACCAAAAACATGCAACAAACCATTCACAGCTTTCTTTAAACACGTTGAAAAATTAACCCAAACAAAACTTTTAGGGACTACGGCCAGAGGGCATGAGGCTAGAATTCAATAGGAGGATTTAGCCATCAGGTGACATAAGACATCTTTATATTTCACCCGAGAAAATGGCCTTTTCCGGGGGAAGTTTGACTAAACGACCCCATTGAATTCTAGCGGCATGCATGTTCACCTTTTGCCCAAAGTGCAATTTTAGGTAATGGTGGTGCGCCCCCTTAAGGAGGGGTAAGGTTGAGATGCAGACCCTACACTTGGAGGTATGTGTCAGAGAACATTACTGTTCCATATCTGGATATGCACCCTACCCAAAATCTGGAAAGCACAGACCTATCTTGGAAAACGTCCCGAAGCAATTCCCTGCACCCTGAGCTCAATTTTACAGTGTGTTCTTTCAGTTCACTGAGGGGTTCTCATACTGGCCTGCAATTCCTTTAGATCACTTTAATTGCCACCAGAATCTGTTACTTTCCCAAACCCAAACACATAATATCCAATGGATGCTCATACTTAGGAAAATGCTCTCTGGTCAGTATACATCTTGAAGAACCAATAGTTTGGAAGCAAACTGTGTGCTACTGCTGGGTATAATGGTCTGTGTAATTCCATCAAACTGCTTTGTTTTGGCAAAAAGACCTACAGGGGGAGAGGGAGGGAAGAAAAAGCATGAAAAAAAAAAAAAAACACTAAAAAGCAGGTAAACAAATATAAAAGACTCTACCAACTTCCATTACTGCAATGCCCTTGTGTTTATCTGCTCAAAGAATACCTTTCCTAACTGTTTAAGCCAATGAGAAAAGTTTGTGGCAAAGTGAGGGCGCTCTGTGTTGATATGACAGTAGTAATTGCCGCAGTACATGCCTGAATCAACTCAGTGTAGCATGTATTTACATACACACATGCATTTATCATGCTTCTGTGACTACCTTGATTTCCTGCAACTAATTTAGAAGCAACTAGCCATGCTCATTAGGCCAGTGAGAAGTGTATCTTGCATTTGAACAGCAGTCTGATATATTTTTGGTGGCAACTTTTAGTAGTAGGTTTCCTAAAATTAATGCAAGAAAATTGACCCCCAAATCAAAGTCTGTATGAAGCATTAGTCATGTCCACAAGGAGATCTATTGCATAAAGGCCAGTATTATTGCTACAGTACAACCTACAGGAAAAGAACAAGTTTAAACCATTATTGCATTTGACAATGCATCAAGAATATGGAAAGATGTTTCAGTGGCAATCACTGGGGATGCTCAAAAATTAATTTCATGTCATAATGCAAATAAAGTTACAGATTCCCATATATTTAATGACATCTGAGGACTCCTTCAAATAAAGGGGGATAACAAAATGAAGCTATGTACAAAGAACTTTGCAGAAGAGAATAAGCAGAAGCATTTTACATGCAACTCATTTTGGCAGTTCGGGAGAAACATGTCAGCCCATTGACAGTGCTCTCAAAACAATAATCCAAAATATTCCGCAGATTTCCCCAGAAATGGAAGATTCGGTGATCACAGTGCAATTAATCCACATGCTCAGCAATGGTCTCAGGGAGTCCATTGCCATAAAAATGGTGGTTTGTGACTCCCCTTCTACACTGAGATTGCTTCAAAAGTTATTCCATTTCCAACAGTGCCCACAAAAGAAGCAATGGCACAAAGGCTAAGATAACTTTTCAGTTGCAGAACAAATGGATTAAGGGGGCAAGCGAGCATCAAAGCTGCTACCACAAGGATCAGATTTTTCACCAAATAAGTCAACAGGACTACAGATATGCCACCACAAATTGACTCCAGTGATCCTTTCTGAAAATTTGCCAAACATTTTTTTCTTATGGCTACTTTATCTGTAAATTTAATCAATCTGTTTAGGCCCTAATTTTCATACAGGCTATAGTACTGACAATTCCTAGGCTCGCCTATATATTTCACATTTAGCTAAACGATGAGCTATCACTTTTCAACTAGTGTGTAAAAGCCTAGTGTGCATTGCTCTTACCTGTGTAATTAGTGAGAAAATAAAGGAAGGGTATTCGCCATGACCTCCAAAACACCTGCTTTCTTCCTTGAATGTACACTTTTCTGTGGTCCTTTATTAACGTGGGTTCCCTAGCTATTAAGATGGGAAGCTACATCAACACACAAACTATTATGACATAAATGTGATTTGCCAAAGTTAACATCATTTATGCCAAAATTCATCTGTGGGTGGGCAGCCATGTAAATTGGTTTACCATGAATATGTCTTCTTTTCGATGAAAATGGAGGCTGGACAAAGGCTGGCTAGGCCCAGCATCGTAACGGTGTAGCCAGCATGCTGGGTGACTTTTGGTTTTGTCCCCGTCCATCTCTCTGGCAACCGCTGCTCGCACGCATACTCCTTGATCGAATCTTCTCGAAAGCCTTAAGGGCCCACTTCTCCCTAAATAGAGCTTGAATTTGATTCCATAACTGAAAAACTGCTACCCTTGTTGAAATGAACTAACCTGAGTGATAGTAATGAAGCCTAACGTTACGCTCTTCTCCTTTACTTTAGATATGATATGATTCAATGAGCTATTACGCAGATAGATAAACACGACACTTGTTCACCACCTGTACCGTACAATGCAGAAATGTATGCACGCGCTTCATTATGCACTGTACATATGGACCGAGCGAATTCTTGTTTACAAACATTTTCGTACCGATGCCTCTAGGCTCTATCAAGCATACGTGTTGAAAGATTGTATTTACTTCACATTTTTTAAGAAAAACACTAAAGGTCATGTCAACACTTCTCTTTACGTTCTGTTCAGTTTTTGAGGAAAAAAGTTTTTAAATGAAGTATGCATTGAAAAGTATCACTTCTATTGGCCCATCAACAACATTCAACCACCTGCCCCCGCCCCCCCCCCCCCACCGGCCTTAAATCTGCCCCAATTTCTGTCATGATAGGCTGCCTCTCAGTCCTTGCCAGCCCTATCTCTACGAGCAAAGATGCCACAGCGATTGTTTACAACCAAAATACACGTTTTGTAAAAAGGAAATGTTGTGAGAGCTCATAAACTGTTTCTCAATAGAGGTCCCTTAAGGTGGCGCACCACCATTAATTGTTGCCATTGACTTACACACTAAACATGCTTGGTTATTCTGCCTCTAATTCCTTGTCAAAGTTTTCAATGCCAGTGTGTGTACCATCAAAGCGAAGCTGACGAGTTGTTTATTAATGGCACATAAGAATTCCTATAGCATGACCATTGACTTTTTGAGCTACAGGCGTATGAATAAAAAAGTAGTGATTCGCCCCCCTTGTCACTACCCAGCATATGAGATAGGTCCGCTGACATTCCGAAGCCTCTCAGTCAGCTCAGGTGTAACCAATTTCAACCATTTTCTTACAAAATAATCTCCAACCCGACCACTACCAAAAACATGCAACAAACCATTCACAGCTTTCTTTAAACACGTTGAAAAATTAACCCAAACAAAACTTTTAGGGACTACGGCCAGAGGGCATGAGGCTAGAATTCAATAGGAGGATTTAGCCATCAGGTGACATAAGACATCTTTATATTTCACCCGAGAAAATGGCCTTTTCCGGGGGAAGTTTGACTAAACGACCCCATTGAATTCTAGCGGCATGCATGTTCACCTTTTGCCCAAAGTGCAATTTTAGGTAATGGTGGTGCGCCCCCTTAAGGAGGGGTAAGGTTGAGATGCAGACCCTACACTTGGAGGTATGTGTCAGAGAACATTACTGTTCCATATCTGGATATGCACCCTACCCAAAATCTGGAAAGCACAGACCTATCTTGGAAAACGTCCCGAAGCAATTCCCTGCACCCTGAGCTCAATTTTACAGTGTGTTCTTTCAGTTCACTGAGGGGTTCTCATACTGGCCTGCAATTCCTTTAGATCACTTTAATTGCCACCAGAGTCTGTTACTTTCCCAAACCCAAACACATAATATCCAATGGATGCTCATACTTAGGAAAATGCTCTCTGGTCAGTATACATCTTGAAGAACCAATAGTTTGGAAGCAAACTGTGTGCTACTGCTGGGTATAATGGTCTGTGTAATTCCATCAAACTGCTTTGTTTTGGCAAAGAGACCTACAGGGGGAGAGGGAGGGAAGAAAAAGAATGAAAAAAAAAAAAAAAAAACACTAAAAAGCAGGTAAACAAATATAAAAGACTCTACCAACTTCCATTACTGCAATGCCCTTGTGTTTATCTGCGCAAAGAATACCTTTCCTAACTGTTTAAGCCAATGAGAAAAGTTTGTGGCAAAGTGAGGGCGCTCTGTGTTGATATGACAGTAGTTATTGCCACAGTACATGCCTTAACCAACTCAGTGTAGCATGTATTTACATACACACATGCATTTATCATGCTTCTGTGACTACCTTGATTTCCTGCAACTAATTTAGAAGCAACTAGCCATGCTCTTTAAGCCAGTGAGAAGTGTATCTTGCATTTGAACAGCAGTCTGTTATATTTTTGATGGCAACTTTGAGTAGTAGGTTTCCTAAAATTAATGCAAGAAAATTGACCCCCAAATCAAAGTCTGTATGAAGCATTAGTCATGTCCACAAGGAGATCTATTGCATAAAGGCCAGTATTATTGCTACAGTACAACCTACAGGAAAAGAACAAGTTTAAACCATTATTGCATTTGACAATGCATCAAGAATATGGAAAGATGTTTCAGTGGCAATCACTGGGGATGCTCAAAAATTAATTTCATGTCATAATGCAAATAAAGTTACAGATTCCCATATATTTAATGACATCTGAGGACTCCTTCAAATAAAGGGGGATAACAAAATGAAGCTATGTACAAAGAACTTTGCAGAAGAGAATAAGCAGAAGCATTTTACATGCAACTCATTTTGGCAGTTCGGGAGAAACATGTCAGCCCATTGACAGTGCTCTCAAAACAATAATCCAAAATATTCCGCAGATTTCCCCAGAAATGGAAGATTCGGTGATCACAGTGCAATTAATCCACATGCTCAGCAATGGTCTCAGGGAGTCCATTGCCATAAAAATGGTGGTTTGTGACTCCCCTTCTACACTGAGATTGCTTCAAAAGTTATTCCATTTCCAACAGTGCCCACAAAAGAAGCAATGGCACAAAGGCTAAGATAACTTTTCAGTTGCAGAACAAATGGATTAAGGGGCAAGCGAGCATCAAAGCTGCTACCACAAGGATCAGATTTTTCACCAAATAAGTCAACAGGACTACAGATATGCCACCACAAATTGACTCCAGTGATCCTTTCTGAAAATTTGCCAAACATTTTTTCTTATGGCTACTTTATCTGTAAATTTAATCAATCTGTTTAGGCCCTAATTTTCATACAGGCTATAGTACTGACAATTCCTAGGCTCGCCTATATATTTCACATTTAGCTAAACGATGAGCTATCACTTTTCAACTAGTGTGTAAAAGCCTAGTGTGCATTGCTCTTACCTGTGTAATTAGTGAGAAAATAAAGGAAGGGTATTCGCCATGACCTCCAAAACACCTGCTTTCTTCCTTGAATGTACACTTTTCTGTGGTCCTTTATTAACGTGGGTTCCCTAGCTATTAAGATGGGAAGCTACATCAACACACAAACTATTATGACATAAATGTGATTTGCCAAAGTTAACATCATTTATGCCAAAATTCATCTGTGGGTGGGCAGCCATGTAAATTGGTTTACCATGAATATGTCTTCTTTTCGATGAAAATGGAGGCTGGACAAAGGCTGGCTAGGCCCAGCATCGTAACGGTGTAGCCAGCATGCTGGGTGACTTTTGGTTTTGTCCCCGTCCATCTCTCTGGCAACCGCTGCTCGCACGCATACTCCTTGATCGAATCTTCTCGAAAGCCTTAAGGGCCCACTTCTCCCTAAATAGAGCTTGAATTTGATTCCATAACTGAAAAACTGCTACCCTTGTTGAAATGAACTAACCTGAGTGATAGTAATGAAGCCTAACGTTACGCTCTTCTCCTTTACTTTAGATATGATATGATTCAATGAGCTATTACGCAGATAGATAAACACGACACTTGTTCACCACCTGTACCGTACAATGCAGAAATGTATGCACGCGCTTCATTATGCACTGTACATATGGACCGAGCGAATTCTTGTTTACAAACATTTTCCTACCGATGCCTCTAGGCTCTATCAAGCATACGTGTTGAAAGATTGTATTTACTTCACATTTTTTAAGAAAAAACACTAAAGGTCATGTCAACACTTCTCTTTACGTTCTGTTCAGTTTTTGAGGAAAAAGTTTTTAAATGAAGTATGCATTGAAAAGTATAACTTCTATTGGCCCATCAACAACATTCAACCACCTGCCCCCGCCCCCACCCCCACCGGCCTTAAATCTGCCCCAATTTCTGTCATGATAGGCTGCCTATCAGTCCTTGCCAGCCCTATCTCTACGAGCAAAGATGCCACAGCGATTGTTTACAACCAAAATACACGTTTTGTAAAAAGGAAATGTTGTGAGAGCTCATAAACTGTTTCTCAATAGAGGTCCCTTAAGGTGGCACACCACCATTAATTGTTGGCATTGACTTACCCACTAAACACGCTTGGTTATTCTGCCTCTAATTCCTTGTCAAAGTTTTCAATGCCAGTGTGTGTACCATCAAAGCGAAGCTGACGAGTTGTTTATTAATGGCACATAAGAATTCCCATAGCATGACCATTGACTTTTTTAGCTACAGGCGTATGAATAAAAAAGTAGTGATTCGCCCCCCTTGTCACTACCCAGCATATGAGATAGGTCCGCTGACATTCCGAAGCCTCTCAGTCAGCTCAGGTGTAACCAATTTCAACCATTTTCTCACAAAATAATCTCCAACTCAACCACTACCAAAAACATGCAACAAACCATTCACAGCTTTCTTTAAACACGTTGAAAAATTAACCCAAACAAAACTTTTGGGGACTACGGCCAGAGGGTTCACCTTTTGCCCAAAGTGCAATTTTAGGTAATAGTGGTGCGCCTCCTGTAGAAAACCTGACGTTATGGCCTATAATCACATCATACTCGTGGTCTAATTGAAAGAAATGCTGTACAGTAGTTTAACCAGATATGAAATTTAAAGGTTGAAGAATTTATGTCTGGCGTCTGTTAAAAAATAATCCTTGGCCAAGTTTGTGATTCAGAGTTGTAGGGTAAGAACCTTAATAGTGACTAGCCTAGGCCTACAGTAGATCAGTTCATTTTAGTTGGATAGGATCCATAGGCTAGGCCTACATCAACGCGAATACTGTATATGTCAAGATATGATACTGGAGAGCATAGTTGTGAATAACTATGCACTGCTGTAGTTTTTAAAGGGACAATCATTCATATCAGTTTCTCCATTCATTGTGCATGACGAAATGGTTACGGTAAAAAAATACGCTTGATTTCCTTCCTTGCCCAGTTACACAATTTGATGATTGACAGACAGTAATACTCCATGCAAAGACATTTAATCCAAGGCAAGAAACCCTAGCCACAGTATGCAGAGCACATAGAGGGGGTTTTGATTACAATCCTGCCCAAAGAACTGTGTAATTTTTTGCAACCTAAGTGGACTAGAAGCTCGGTGAAGTGATAATAATAGACCTCCAGCAGTAGGTTTGGAAACTTGATATACCTCAGTTGAACAATAGATTACTGAGGTTAGAAAATCAACTTTTTTACCGCAATCGAAACAGCATGTGTTTATTAGTATCATAATACTGTACATAACAGAGATAAATATTTGACCACACAACTTGTACATGCAAAGTAATTACGGTTTTTCTGCCAAAATGTTTGTTATTTACAGTAGGGCACCAAAATGGGACATAAAAATGAGTGTTGCAGATAACTCACATGTTTTCCTATCTTACTAACAGCATTGATGTGTTCTCATAATTGTCTTTTTTTAAAGAGTAGCCTACTCACCCACACTATTCATGAATATACTGTATGCTCAATGACTAAAAAAAAACTATCAATAACATTTCATTTAACTAATGTTACTCTTGGTGTCCACTGGCCTTTTATCCGTTAAATGGGGTAAATTTCCTTCTAACTAACTACTAACTTCAAACTCAAAGTGACATACTGTACAGTATCATTAAGCAGAAATCTGGTGCACTGTCAACAGTGTGACCCTTAAGTTCATATTTATTAATTGATAATTTATGAGTTTGTTCAGGCCCAAAAAACATAATTACTGTATCTAGAAACAAATAGTGTTTTCTGTTTGTTGTCTACTCCTTATCCATTAAACACTGATTGCAGGTAACCATTTTGTCACTCTTCAGTAGCATGACATTAAATGATTTAAGAGGACAACAGGGAATAATTTATCCAGTATCGCATCGCAATTTGCTACACAAACATTCCAAGTTGCTACACAAATGAAAAATTGTGTAGCAATTGAAAGACCCCCTAAATCTTCAAAACTGCTACACAAAATTTGAAAGCTAAGTCATTCCCTGGACAAGGTAAGGATCCAGTAGGTATGTGTAGTGATGATAAATTATGGGGATTTCCAAAATCTTCAAAATCTCATGACACAGCCAGCAATCAATGATGTTTGGTGTCCACTTGTCAGACAGTGTTACACTTACATCCTTTAAACATCACTGAGTGAACCATTAAAAAAATCAAGTAAACTTGCCTATCCTGATTCTGTTGATATGTTTCATCCACTAGACATGTTGCAAACTCTTTGCACTTTTAACAGAAATAAAATTTCCATTTTTAAGAGATGTCTTAACGTACAGTACAGCAGGTAATGGTGTCTGATCTTTGGTGTCTTTTTGTACTGTATGTACGTTAAAAAATGCAGTTTGATTCTGATCAAAAAAGCAGGAATACTGATTTTTGCTAATTTAGAAGTCCTTTGCTGACAACATTAAAACAAATAAAATGTAAAAAGCTCCCAAAGTCCCTTCTGGTGCTAGGGGAACAACATTTTATCTTTATTTGCAACCACGCTTTTAACGATTGTACTGTAATGGTGTCCAAAGAAATAATTATCCATATTACTCCTTAGTAAAAGTGATCTTAAATGAACCTATTTAGTTTCCTCATTAGCAGATATGTTCTGAAAAGTTAAACTTCACTTCCTTTTTTGAATTATGGCCAAGAAAGAATTACGAGTCCATACACAAATTTGGACACCAAGTTACTGTACATGCGTTAACTGTCACATAGTTCATTTTAGCCCCTCATGTCAACTTCCTGATACTTTTTAATCCTTCAACTAAAGTTTGGATTTCATTTATGATAAAAAATACTTCAAAGAGTGATTTAGGGATTTTCAATTTTTCCCCTGCACGTCACAGGTTTGTTACCCAGTATCATATGTTACGTATATACAGTAGTGCCATAGAGTTCAAATAGTAGCAAGTCCCTTGGTCATCTCCTACAAAAGGTAGGGATACTACTCTATGGGTATATTCTACAACTCCAATCCCACAAAGAGGAGAGTGACTTTCAGAAAATATTTACATGTGAGACCTGTATTATGTACAGTATTTAACCATATAAAACTCCATCTAACTCCACCCCACATTTATCCACAACTCTGTCCACATGTTTCAGATAATAATTGCCCATGTTGAATTTCCCTGCCTATAAAAACTCTGTCCACACCTTTTTGCTTCAGTGAACAAAGGTCAATAAAAACCAGATAAGAAATGGCCCTACTGCTTTACTTTCACACACTCGCAAACACTGGCACATCTGGCTGGTATTATTCAGCCTTTGTTCACATCTTCCTCTAGCTGCCTCTTATCAAGTTTGTGGTTTCTTGGAGCTTGCTTGAATGAGTTTAGCAGGAAGTCGGGTAAAATTTGATTACCCCACCAAACCTCCCTTTTGGTGGGGACTTGGGTGAAATAACTAATAGGGTAAGAAATTCCTCATGCCATTCATAAATACTTTTTGAGAATGGTGGCTTGTGATTGGTCAGTTACCCATGTTCTAATCCAGTGTAGACACATACTGTAGGATGTACAGTATGGAGAGCAACTTTTTGATCAACATGAGTATAAACACAGTTTGCTGACACAGAGTGTGACAGTGTGTAGACTCCATACTTTAATGTGACATACAATTTATCAACAGTTTAATATACAGTACAGTAGCACTGGCCCAATTAACTGCTTTCATAGAGTGATTGACATTTTTAACAGTTAAGGCATACCACTTAATTTTCCCCCTAACTGACCAGGTTAAAATGTAAATATTTTCTGTTGACTGCAATGTTGTGTGTTCTACTAGGCCCAGGCCTGATCAAATTTCAGACCTTTGACGGAATATTAAGTTACAGTAGGCCTAGGCCTACAGTACTTGGTCTTTTTATGAACAAAGTTCACATAGACGTACTGTACATATATTTGTGTAATTGATATGGTTCACTAGTACTGTTGAATAAGAAAAAGGATTATAAATGGAACTAGGCCTACATGACTTCAGTTAGACTCTACAGTGAATCTTTCTTTGGCACAATGAAAAATGCAATTCCAAAATGAGTGCTCTGAAAGTAATGTTACTCACTAACCTTAAAAGCTCATCTTGCATTTTCCATAAATAAGGCTTTGGCTGAGTAGTCTGTGCACCATTAGCTATTTAAAGAAATTTAGCAATGGAAATTCCAAGGGAATTGCAGGTGTGATATTAAGACTGTACAGGTGCGTATAGCCAGGATTGTTGCATGTGCGGGGGGGGGGGGGGGGGGGGGGTACAGTACGTGGGATTGGTGTCAGGTGTCATGGGGGGTGGGATGTTTGGGGCATGACATGAAGGAAAAGTCTAAAAATAGAGAGGAAAAACTGCTATTTGAGGTGCTTTTTGCATTGCAAGGTTTATGTTATTGGGGATTCTGCCCCCTCCCCACCCCTTTCACCCCAGTTTACCCTGACATTTTGTTATTAAATTTTCAGGCCTCAGAGGCTCGGCTTCACACCTCTCCCTAAGTGTCATCAAGCATGAAGTTACTGTAAGATAATTTTGCTTATTCTGACCATAAGTGTGGCAGATACAGTATTTGCCCAGTAATTTCTATATCTTTAGAGGAGTATGCTTATTTCAAAATGGCTGTCATCATGAAAATTAGTGGTCACAACTCAGGATCATAGAAAATGTGCCCTTCAGGAATGCATGTCATCCATGAAACGGGTGTCTCCACGACTCTGTCTAGTATAGTACACATACTGTAGCCATACTGTAGCCATACTGTATATTATTTTTACACCATCTGCATCTTACATTGCAGAATTATGCCCTTGTGGCATTCCATGTTTAATGCTTCTGCTCTTCTAGCTAGAAAAATATAAATACTGTGTCACATATTGTTTTCTCATTTTGTTTTTACAGTTTTGTCATGACAGCCATCAAAAATGAACCTGAAGATTATTCAGGTTGGGAGGAAGATTACTCAGGTTGGAAAGAAGAAAGCAGCCCTGATGAGAAAACCCTCACCTTTGGCAATACTGAAATGCATTACCAAGGAAATGCAGGTATTCACTAGGGTTGGGGGGTATACCGGTATTGATTTGAATACTGGTACTGGTGGTGGTATCGGTAAAAATATAACAAAGATATTTCCTGTTTTGCTAAGTGTACAGTATAAAAGGCTTTTGAAAAACTTACTGCACCAGTACTGGAAAAAAAACTCAATCAGCAATAAACATAGGTCTGTTAGGATGTGTAGATGATTAAAATATTTCAGATATACCCAAACATCAGTACCCAGGAACATAGGCGTACAGGAGCATTTCAGTTTGGGGAGGCAGAGGATTCTCTGCCCGAAAAATGTAATTCTGCCCGAAAGACTATCTAAGCGGAGCGCCACCATCGGTTGGCGCGGAGCGCACAGAGCAACCCCTCAGACAGCCGGAAATGGCTTTTCCCAGGCTTATAAGCAGAATCAAAGCCGTCGATATTTTGAACTTTCGTTTGCAATAAAATTTTCACCAAAAATGAGCAAATCTACAAAAAGGTCAGAAAACTCCCAGATGAAATGTACCACTACCATTGGATGACTACATTAAGCCGTAATCATTGGAAAATGAGTTTGTTTGCGCGTTCTACAAACTATTTTACATCATGCAGCATGAGATACTCATCAATACAATTTTGAAAATTGAAAAACTTCAGAAACCCTCGAAAATCCTAAGGCTTCTCAACCTAGAGGGAGGATGGCATTGCATCGCATTCCGGCTGCCTATTAAATATAAGTTTCGTCGAACTTTACAAGGATCCCAAGCGTTTTAGCAGCCTGTTTAGCTCAGATTCAGAGGCCCGAATTACCTGAGTGGGGATGCCATGCTACAAATTGGCCCTTAAAAACCAATTAACTCAATGCTGCCCAAATTCCTCACTACCAAGTACGTTTCAGCCTTCCAGTGACTATTGGTGATTGTCATTTAGTAATATGGTGCATCACAAGATAGCTTTTGATTGATCTGTTCGGACAAAATTTTGGGGATTGTATACATCCTCTCTCCTCTTGTAATCTGGCAATTAAAAATATCCCAGAACTTTTTTGCAACTTTTGCCCAAATATTGTGTCATTTCGGGCAAAAGGTTTGCGCAAGAATATGAAGTGAGGCTGACGAAAAATTGTTTTTTCATAAGCTGCTTGAATGTGTCACGCATTTTGGTATCTTTTAGAGTTTTCAGGAAAATTGTACCATGACTATGATGCTTTTTTATTATTTTTTCGACCAAGTGTTTGAAGGAATTCGGGCGCGCCTAGGAGTTTTCTGTGTAAGAAGAAACAAACCAGGTTGTAAGACTCAAACGGCTGCCCAAATTTTTTCCAGATCCCTGCCCAAATTTTAGGTCTTGAGAAAATTTGGGGGGGCAGCCTCCCCCCCCCCCCCCCCGCCTCGTACGCCTATGCCCAGGAAGAAACTTAAGTTAAATAATCTCTTTTCCGTCTAGCAATATCGTTATACTGTATGTCAGCCTACACAGTAGGGTACAAATAAAATCAAAGCAGAGATTTCTGTACCTTGATTAACATGCTGTAATCATACTGTACCTCCAGTTGCATTACTTTACAGGATTACGCGGCTTAGGCACCTTCTAGAAGATCCCTCCTAACTTTCCTAATTGTGAGTTGAGAACAGATACTGTCCACAAAACTGGTCCGGTGTGCTTTTTGGTACAGGTACCAATACAGTATGTCATGAAACCACCCAGCCCTACTAATCACCTCATCTAAAGATGTTTAAAGTTTAATTTGCACAATTTTTGCCTCATATAACCCCCAAAATATTAAACTGAATTAATGTCTCCAAACTACTTTTATATGTAGGTGACAATATGAAAACAGAAGAGGAAACAGATGTGGTAGTAAAGAAAGAAGAAGGCGCACTGTGCCAGGAAACAGGTCAGTTACCTTTTAAGGAGTTGTAATGTCACCCTAGTCAAAGTTTTTGCCGGAAACTCAAAAGAGAGATTTTTTAAAACTGAAGTCCAACTTAAAGGGCAGGAGCAGTCATCCAAAATTGAAGAAGTGTAGTAGACTGTCCAGTTTTGTGATTGGTTGTTGGGAGTCATGTGACAATGTTTTTTACCTTCAAATGTGAAATTTACCAGAAATAACTGCTTTGTTTACCTTGAATATGCAATATTAAAGTCATAAAATGTAATGAAAGATACTGTGAAGAGAAATAAGATGAAAATTGTGTTATTTAGCTTTTTCTTTTGAATAAGTTTGGGGGGACTGCTCTTTACCTAAATGAGTGGTTTTCGGGTGCACAAAAATTTGCCTCGAGACCCTTGTAAGGTGCAATTTGAAGGGTTTTAAAGTTCATTTATTTGTGTAAGTTAAAACATTTAGCACTGCAAAAGTATCTTCTTAAAATTAAAAACCAAGGTATTGACAATTTTTGAACTGTAATGTCACACTAGTCAAGGATTCTGCTGGAAACTCAAAATGATGGAGATTACATATTTCTAAATCCAAAAGTGATGGAAACCTTTTTTTCACCCTTTACCCTTGTTTGGGTCCTTTTGGACCCAGACGGAGAGCGCCGCTGTCACCCATCTTTACTGTTTCACGCAGAGCTGGAAACTGCAAGTAGCTACCCAAAAATTCGGCCACAACAACCAGAGAGACAATAGTTTAAGGTCACGGGGTCAATAGCCTACGGAAGCTGATGGGGGGCGTGCTATGTCCGCTTTTCCGTCCACTCCTGAGGGGTGCAAATATGCCCCGACGATTGGAGCACAACGGTAAAGGGTTAAGTTATGAGTGGTTTTAGGGTGGACAAAAGCATGCTTCAAGAACCTTGTAAAGTTTGATCTGAAGGGTTTTAAAGTCCATTTATGTGTGTGTTGTAAGTTAAACCATTTAGCACTGCATAAATATCTTCTTTTAAAAGTGAGAAACCAAAGTACTGTACAGTACAGTATTTACAATTTCCTAATTTTTATGGAAATAAAAAGGGAGGGATTTTATCCCCTTTTTTGTGGATAGAGGGGTGCAATACCCCCTTACCCCTCTCTGGCAGAAACACTGGAAAGGGATAATTTGATTCATGATTTTCCAGTACATGTAAATAATGCATATTATATGTGCATCACATCCCCATTCGCATTGCCACCCCCCTCCCCCACAAGAGGTCTGCCCTCTAAATGTTCCCTCTAAAAGGGTGTTAACCTGTACTCTAGTAGGATACACCACAATGTTAGCATTGGCTGACAGTATGCAGCATGCCTCAAAATTCACAAAGACCATAGAGACCATGGCTGCTGTAAATTAAATTTTGTTTTGGTCTTTGTCAGGCATTTTTCAGACACTTATCGAAGGCCACTTTTGGCAGACCATGTGTCAGTCAAGTTACTCTGTACATGTTGAACTACAGTAAATTTATACCAAGTGTAATTCCCTAAAGATTTCATTTTTTAGGAGCATTCATCACAGTGCAGCCTAATGAACCAATATTTTTTTCACTTTGTTACTGTTCTGTTGATATTTGATTCACATGCTATGCAAATCAATCATTCATAGCCCATTGTAAAATCCCTTGTTCTGTTCTTATTTCAAGTGTTTTACATTTTGGCAGTGGATGAGAGAATTTTGGGCTTCCTTTGACCAAAAAGTTGTTGGTTACAAAGGCTATTTTGGCCTTAGAGTTGGAAAATGGAAGTTTGAGGCCTGTCCAGAAGTTTCAATTATACTGCATTCTTATGGGTGGTCACAGTCACGCTCTCGGTCAAGGCCACGGCCACGGACACAGACACAGTCACGATCATAGTCATGGTTATGCATGGTCATGGTCATCAATGGCTCTGCTAGGTGCAGTAGATACATTAGTTCTACAAAACAAAAATTGAACTGCAAAATATTGAGAACTGCCAGGTTAAAGGTAAAGAGCAGTCTCCCCCCCCCCCCCCCCCAACTGGAGGTATTGTTGTAGACTATCCTGTTTCATGATTGGTTCAAGATTGAGATTCATGTGACTATATTTTTTCTCCTCAAATGTGAAATTTACTAAGAGTTACTGCTTGGTTTACCTTGAATCTGAAATACTGAAGATCTTTAATGTTATTAAAGATACTTTTATAACTAGAGAAATAACGAGAAACTTTTGAGATTCAGCCGTTGCTTCAAAGTAACTTTGGGGGCGACTGCTCTTGCCCTTTAAGGTGAGGTTTAAGTAAGTTTGGACTGGGTGAGAGTGTTACTGTACAGTAAGTCAATCTTTATGGAATGTAGCATAGTACAGTAGCTGTGTGGCTTGAGTTTATTACTTGATACAGTACACTGTTGGGAAACAATTTCACTAAACTTTGGGGTAAATGTAACAGTGTGTTAGGATAAAGTTTGGTATCATGTTTTGGTGACACATACTGTTTGTAATTAAAACATAAGGCCCTCTCTTCTCTGTTGTTTTTTTACCCCTTTCCCATGCCTAGTTTTGGGGTAAATGAAACAAAAAACAAAAAAAAGAAGAAACAGAAAACAGAAAAAGAAAAAAGTTGGTTCATAGAGAAAGGGAAATGGTGGGAATAAGTACTGTACAGTAGATGACCTGATAGCAAATTTTGGAAAACGGTACTCTCAGTATTAGCTCTGAATTTTTATTTTGGAAGTCATGGTGTTCAGTTAAAGGTCTGTAAATTACCTTAAAATTAAACAGACAAATAGGGGTAAAACACTGTATACAGTTCACAAGAATTAAAGGACTATGGTTTGCAGATTTTGGGTGGGACTGATCTATTTTTTTTTTTTTCTATCCCTTCTTTTTTACTGACTTACTGTATATTGTTACAGTAGACCTGTAAATCCGTGATAGGAACAAACATATTCAAATCTTGTTACAAACTGTCTGCAAAGGATTGAAAAGAACTGAGGAAATCTTAGATATTATAAACTGTAATATTAAGTTTAGAAATAAAAAGTAAAAAAAAAAATAGAGTCATGGGAGCTGCAAATTGTGGGAGCGAGGTTCAGGGCTAAAATTAAGGAACACATTCTATGGACTATTGAAGGTTGCTTTCTCTTCTAAAACCTTCCAAAGTCAACATTGAGAATAGTGATACTGTAAAATAACGTTACCTTTAGGGTTTTCAAGGCCTTGAAGGATTTAAATAATTGCCGCTAAAAGTGCTTTTGCTTTCTGTAATACAATTGTTTTCAGAGGGATGGGTTATTAGCCCATTACCTAACCTCCACTCTTTGGGCAGGGAGACTATTCTTCTTCTTGCTACCAGAGCATTAAATGCCAGATGGCATACTGTACAGTACCTCTTCAGGTCACCTACTGTACATTTAGCATGCTAGCACCCTCACCAACAATAAGTTGATGCGTAATAGTCTCACAAGGGTGTAACGTGGTTTTTACTGTATCTTACACTGATGGCCTCTTGTACTGCAGACTTGCCTTAAAATAGCTCAGGTTTTCTCAACTACGTAATATTTACTAAAGTGCCACTTGGTCAAATACAAAGGACTAGGAGTGCTTCCATTTAAAAATGCAGTCTGTTGTTCGATTGCCTTCCTGGAGGAGACTTCTAAGGGGATGGGGAGTTGCCCTCCTCTTTCCAATCTTTTAAATCTTGTTGTCTTTATATGCAGTTTGGTGCCGCAGACAGTATGCTATGCGTTGAAGACATTTTTCTGCACTTTGTGTAACTATATTTTTAATTATGTGAGGAGCTAGAAAAAAGTTGTCAGTGAGGGGGTTTGCTCAATGTCTGCTATTTGTTGCAGCTCATTGAATGTGCCAGCTTAATGTACAGTACACACACTACAGCGATAAGATTTTCACAGGTCTTCTCTCCCAGGGGCCCTAGAACATATGCACTCTTTTCTGTGGGAGTCCCATTCGAAAAAATTTAGGTATCTGGCCAAGCCTTCTCTTAAACTTGAGTCTTTGCAGTGGCAGTATTGTTGGTGATGCTTGTCTGAATTTCATGCACCAACATAATAATTTTCAACATGTATCAATATAGCACTGAGAGAAGCAGAATATGGCATGATTTGCATTTAAGTCTTTTGACTCCTTACATTCCTAACCTGGGACAGTGCTCTAAAGTGGAAACCATGAGTGACCCCCTCCCCCCCCCCCCCCCCGTCAACACACATGCACATACTCTATACACATCTGCATCGGCAAAAAGACTTGCTAGGTATCTGCATATTCCTTGCTGATTTTCTGATTATTTGGATGTGCTATTTTTTTTAAAGAAACATTGACAAGTTGAAGTTGAAGTTGGAAAACTTTCCCATGAATTTCATCATAAAGTAATCAAAAATTGCTGTTTATTTTATTTTTGTAAGAGGAGGAAGACACTTCAATTCAAGTGACTGTTCACATTAAAGATGAAGATGGATTCACTCAGGAAGAAGAAGGAAACAAAAGTGCTGTGGCAATCAGGATGAAAGACATAGACCTTCAACACTATGGTAATGTATTGTTTATTAAATTGTTTATGAATCAAATCAAACCAAATCCTTTTAAGAGGGGGACTGGGACTGTACTACAAAAAGTTAGGGCTGTCAATTTGTAGCAAAATGCTGTAATTGTCTGACAGTTCAGGGATTAGTTACAATTACCTGTCACAACAGACTCTGTGTGAGCCCAGGACACGATGAAAATTGATAGCTTTTCAATGGGAATTTCACCAACTTTAAGTACAATTTACCCAGAAATGTGTTGTTATGCCAAAAATTAGAGCTCATTTGCACAGAACAAATGGTAAAACAAAAAGCTTCAGGCCTAGTACAGTATTTTTTTCCTGTTTATACTTGGCCATTTTGCGTCATCCTGGTGTAGTGCCTGCATGTAAACGTATATTGTTTGAGAGATTAGATATGCACCACTGCACAACCTTTCAGAATAAACATTACTAATGAACTTAGCCAAAAAAACTCTCAGAGACAGCCACACACTGGAAATTTGAGTTTCCAGAAGGTGCTGTATTTCAGTAAAAGGGTATTGTAGGAGCATACAGCATGATAATCCTCTCCTAGTCTGGTAAAATGAGGGCACAAAAGATGTACCAGCCAAATAAATTGTCAATAATTATACTTGGTTGCAAATACTTCTGAGCTCCCACATTATTCGTCTGTAGTTACATACACAACAGTGCTACAGCTACGTCCCATACAGGTGGACAGGTACAATGCCCCCCAAGGCTCTAAAGAAGAAAGGCTTTAGAAATTTGCCATATTGATACCACATTATCAAGTAAATTGAACATCAGTCAAGCCAGCTGGTGGATGGTTTTCTCAACTTGAATAATATCCAGATTTCTCTCCAATACAAGCTCCATATGTTTGAATAATTGTTAAGTACTAGGAAAAGTTTGCATCATGCTTTGTCCATCACAAATACTGTAGCAATCTAAAATGTAGTAATGCTAACATGTTAAAACACAAATTTTTGCAAACTTGCCAAAGCACTGCAAGCTTGAACTTTGTGCCATCAAATCAATAGCCAAACCTGTCAACTGGAGCAGTGTTGTTCTAAACTTTCTTTCATAAAATCCCAGATTTTGCCCTTTATAACATCTTGATATGCAAATTTATCTTATAAAAGACAACAGCAATGTTTTAAATGTTGTGTATAATCTACAGGCCTAACTAACACACAGTTTTCCACAGCAGTATTCTGTTGTGCAATCTGAGAATGGCTAATAGAAAGTGCAATTTCTCCAAAAATTTTAAGTCTTCAAATTACACAGATAACCCAGAATCCATTTTGTTTTCTTTGAAACACTACCACTGTCTTTACAGATGTCTCATATTTTCAGAAACCTTGGCATTGCTCAAATTGTGTTCATAAGACAGTACTGGGTGTATTTTTCTGAGACTCCCCCCCTCCACCTTCACCTCACAAAAAAGGTCTATGCAGCTAGCTATGCCACTAGTATGCAGTAAGGATTTATGAAGTATTAAAGGCTGCCTGTAGATATAAACTTGCCAAATGAAGATGTTTGCAAACACTTACTGGAGTCTCTATCAAAAGCATATACTGTAACCACAGAAGGAAAATAAGTGAGTGCTAATAGCTGCACTTCATTAAATGAAGTTGTTTGTTGTTCAAGTAGGGTTGCCCTTTTAAAGCTTAAAAAGTTAGTTAGTTGATAAGGTAAAGTTTTATGGCCAAGTTTCCAACCTATTGATTCAAGTCGAGCCGTCCACGAAAACGTTTGCAGCTAAAAAATGAAAGATTAATGGCAGAAATGTGCTTGTTACTGTAATTTCTTATTCCCAGTACAGTTTGCAGTTAACCTCTCATATTGGCTTATTACATTTCAAGCTTTGTGCATTAACTTGTTGAACACAGCATCATTCATGTATTGTATTATTCGAATGCATAAAGTTTTATAGCAAGTGAAATGTGTACACAGCATAGACTGGAAGAGTACACACAAAATAGCACAAAATATATTATGATATAATGCAACTTCGCAATATTCATATATTTTCCATTCCAAAAGCACCCAAGTACAGTATTTACCTATACTGGCATAGTTAACAGGAAAATTGCAAGTGGCTATTTCAACACACTGATTTGACATGCACTGGCTATATGAAGAATACAGTGCAGAGTGTACAGTCAAGGAAGTTTACCCACTTTTAGGAAACATTGTCATTGGAGGGGCACTGTCTTTATTTTATCTTAGGTACCGGTGCTGTATTCTTGTGAATTGACAACCAGTGTATTTGCATTTGAATCTGCCAATCCTACAGCAGTTCAGTATGGTAAACAAACAGTAAATTGCTGTTATATCTTGCAAACTTAAAACAGAAGCCAAACAATGTACAGCTGGTTGGACAAATAAGTTTTCATTCATTTACTTAAAACTGTTAACATGCATGGCACCTCACGAATGAGGTGCATGTAGTACCCCTAACAGATAAGTAATTTTACACAAATTCAAAGGAATCAGTCTCTTTGCCACAAATACTGACAACCTTAAGGATGTGATTGCTTTGTACCAGGTGCACCAATAAACACTTCCTTATTGTACTTGCCCACCGTAGCTGGAACCTGGAATGTCTTAGGGGAGAGTCATTTATATAACCAGCCAGTATGGGTAGGTGGGCAAAGGAAATACATAAGTGACTTGGCAATAACTGCCAGTTAGATAAATGACTCTGGCCTTACCTCACTCACACAGAGGTCATAACTGGGGTAGCTATCCAAAAATTTTGTCACTTTGATGAGGTCTGGCATTTGGTTACCCAGAGCCCCCACTCATTCATGTGCTGCATGTGCTAATCGCTAAAGGGAAATTTTGATGGCTTCCTTATCGGGAACTGTTGTTATGGACAGATCAGGCACTGGGTGTGGGTATGTGCTGTGTCAAAAGTCATCTCATGTACTAGCTTTCAATCATATCTATTTGATACATCATGTGTATATAAGGAATGTCCATGATCTGGTTATGTATAGGTATCAACAGAATCCATACTGACACTGGTAGGCATATTTCTCATGAAAATGCTTTATTTAAAAATGATATAATACTTCAATATCTTTTTTTTATTCAAGGTGATACCCTTCCATCTTCAATGGAACAAAATGGTCAGCAGGTGCAAATCAAAGGCAATCAACCACTATCTCTTGGTGAAGCTTTGTCATTGGATAAGAGGAGCTCACACATATCTTCCTGTGACTCTTTCTCAAACACAAAACACCTTCACTCGCACCTGACTCCCAATCAAAGTGATGATTTTAAAAATGGCATTCAGAGAAAGAAGAGCTTTGTGTTACAGTCTAGAGATATTTTTGCTGTTAACCAGGAAAAAACCCAAAGTTATACCTCTGAAAACTTTGGTAAAGAATTTTTGGTTACAGAAGAAAGAAACACACACAATGAAGCCTTCAATTGTCATTCTGATGGGACATTCCATTTGAAACAGAGATGTGAAACCCTGGATAAGTCAGTCATTGATAATGATCTCTCTAAATGTCAGCTTTGTAGAAAATCATCCAAACAGAAATGTAGTTGTGAACCAAATGAGTTATGTTCAGGTGAGAAAATATTAAAATGTGAAGATTGTGGAAAGTCTTTTATGACAAGATGGTCTTTGAAATTGCATAGAAGGACACATACAGGAGAAAAACCCTTCAAGTGCCAGTTTTGTAAAAAGATGTTTTCCAGGAAATATGTCTGTGAAAGACATGAAATGACACACACTGGTGAGAAACCTTTCAAGTGTCAGTTTTGTAAAAAGACATTTGTTGAGAAAAGTAAATGTATACAACATGAAAGGACTCACACAGGTGAAAGGCCCTTCAAGTGCCTTTTTTGTGAAAAACAGTTTAATAGCAAACAGGACTGTAAGTCACATGAAATTGTTCATTCAGGAGAGAAACCCTTCAAGTGCCAGTTTTGTGAAAAGGTGTTTGCTAGGAAACAGGTTCGTAAAATACATGAAACCATACATACAGGTGAGAGACCTTACGAGTGTCAACATTGTGGAAAGGCATTTGCTCAAAAAACTAGATGCAGACAGCATGAAAGGGATGCACACTTATGAAAATCTTGTTTAGTAACAAACAGTGCTTTCAGACATGTGAAATGGTGGATACAGAAAAGAAAACCATCAAATGTCAGATTTTCAAAACTATTTTAATAGAAAACAGGACAGTAAAAGACCTAAACCTAAACAAGTGTCGGTTTTAAACAAATACGGCTGTTCATAAAAGTAGATATTCACAGCACAGTAGGATGTACAGTACACAGATGAACAATCCCTCAAAACCCACTTACAGTAAGTGAAAAACTACTTTGAAACAAACAATACTGCAGTTTGTTAGTTAGATGAGATTCAACAACAAACCCGTTACACAGTGTCAGTCAACTCCATAAAAAGCCCCAAGTTTATGTCCAAGTATGGTTAAAGTTCACGTTTGGTTTCCCTTTGTTTGTCTTTTACGACGGAAAAATATCGTGGGCGTATTCTACTACCCCGGCCACAGGGGCTGAACAATATTGCAAAACACAAACAATACTGTAGAACACATGCAATGGTGCATACAGGATAGAAACCTGTCAGATGTAAGTTTTGTGAGAGGTTGTTGCATGATAAACAGAGCTTGTATGCTCATGCAAGGATTCATACAGGGGAGAAACCTTGTACTGTAGATATCAATCCTGTTGAAAGATCCCATTCGAAAGCAGGTCCGCCAGTTGCTTTACGTGAGCAGAGACAACCAGGCAAGGGACCCTTCATGTGGCAGTATTGTAAGAAGACATTCAGTAGTAAGAGTCTTCTAAAGGTGAGAGAAACCTTCCAACTTACAGCTTTGTGAACAAATGTTTCCTAGGAAGCACGCCTGTAAAGTGTTTGTAAGGACATATACTGGTGAGATACGCTTCAAATAACAGTTTTGTAAAAAGAAATTTCCTTAAAAAAAGTAGCTGTAGATACTGTTACAAGAGAGGATACACAGGTAATCCCTTCACATATCAATTTTGCAACAAGTATTTTACAAGTAAATGTCTGGTACATCTGGTACATGCAGTGCAGCACAGTATAAGAAAACTCACAAGTGTTTAAATTGTGACAGAAGCCTTTAAATTGCAGGAAGCTCTCAAAAATAACATGAAAGAACACTCACAGTTATTCCTGTAAAATGCATGTAAGGACCCATACTGGTGAGAAACCCTCCAAGTGACAGTTTTGTATAAAGAAATACAGGTCATAATCTCTTCACGTGTCAATTTTGCAAAAAGTTGTTTATAAGCAAAAGCCCCCATAAGGAAAACCTGGTATATATAGTAGTATCAGAAAACTCACAAGTGTTAGTTTTGTAAGAAAAGTCATTCAGTTGCAGGAAGCCATCATAAATAGCATGCAACAACACATACAGTTGAGAAACCCTGCACGTGTTAGTTTTGTGAGAAGGGGTTTGCTCATAAACACAACCATACTGTACTGTAGCTCACACAAGATCACCGATGCAAGTTTTGTTTAACTTTTGGGGGGATCTGTTTCATTGTAAACAGGTGTGTATAAAGTACGAAATGTCATAACCTCTTTAGAAGTCAGTTTTGTGAAATGCCCTCAGGAAAAGAGGGCCCAACTGAAAAGACCTCAAATAACTTGTTGAATAGTGTATAAGCTGTATTTCATACCCCATTGGTCACATTTCAATGGTCACGAAATTTGAATTTTAAATTGTATGAAAGAACAAAGAAAGGGTCGGTATAATACTAAAGGTGACCATGGAATAGGCCTAGAAAATGATTAAGATAACGGTGGTGAAACGTTTTGAAATGTACTGAGGGATAAAACTGTAAAAAGGTGTATTAATCAGTTTAAGAAATTAATTAAACAATCAATTTGCATGTCATTAAGAACTCCACCTCCTACATGCATAATGCGCATGATTATTTCGGAAACTGTATTTTTTTATATGTTCAGTATCATGGCTGAAGTGCTCAATCATTCACTAAATCATGTAAGCGTTCTTCTAACTTCATTTTTGATTGATGTTCAATTTACAGACAAATAGTTTTCTCCTTTTGCAAAGTGTGATTGATTTAATTAACGGTAGGACTTTGTTCAGGGATGAATTGACATTGGAATTTTTTTATGCTGATAAGTTAACAAATATCAGAAAGAGGTCTGTAAGACTCCATTTGTACATTGGTAGTTTACTGTACTCACTCGTACTGTAGTATACACTTTTAATATGGCTCAAACAAAGAGAAATAAAATAGTATTGCAGCTACCGTAGGAGGCAGTAGGCAGAAAACACTATTGACACTTAGTATTTGTGAAAGCTGCCAGACCTATTTCCATCAGAAGAGATGGTACTGAATTTAATTTGCAACAAAATGACATTCACTGTTAGTTTCTGACTGCATGGTTGAAACTTCTTTGATTGTTGCATGCATTTCATACTGTAGATACAGTGTAGTAGCCATTAAAACAACAAGATTTATATTAACTCATATTGCAAAATCAAAATGTGCTTTCCAGACAGTGGATTATGAAATCATGATGATGCTTATGATGTTGATTGTGACATTTGACCTCAGGTAGAGACATAATAATGTATTGATACATTATCTATCCATAGTTTGAGTTAAAAGATCAATTTATTTCAAAATAATTTTACGATATTGGAAAAATACAGTGATCAAATATGGTTAAAGATATATTACTGTAGCATTATAAAAAATAAAAAATGATAAAGATTGTAATCACAAAGTATTGCAATGTCGGCCTTCCTGGGTTTCCTTTGTAAAGAAAATAAGCAAAACGTATGCATTTTATGATGGCATGTGTGAGTACAGTGTGTGCAGGTAACTACTGTACTTGTATGTGTCTGCTTTGTGAAGTTTTGCTTATTAACTTACTATTTCAAGAAAGAAATGTTTCACCATTTTCAAACGTGGTACATAGATGACTCATATTTAAGACAAATGAACATTTTGTTTTTGGTGGAGGTCAAATGTCATTTGGGGTCATTGAGGTCAAACTGCATGCTGTGGAAATTCCCATATACAGTAAGCTTACAATCCTGTGTAGTCCTGCATAGTTTGGAGTAGTAATATTAGTGATGGTTAGTGGCTTTCACATTATAAGGGTCTAGTCTAACAAGTTGTATCATCACAAAATGTGCTTGAACGACAAATGATCCTGCAAAGCAGTAGGGTACCCACTGGAACCCCCTATTAAGAGATGCAAGTCATTATTTGCTTGAGTGCACATTTTTCTGACTGAGTTGGGCATTAATCACCTTGGCTGTGGTTGAAGTGATAAACTGGTCAGTGTTTTCAAGACTTTTCTTCTAAAGGCACTTTTAACTGGGTCAAAATATGAAAGATTTTTTACATGATTTTTGTAAGTTTGGGAATTTGGGTTGGTTTTAAAATTGATATGCAGAAGCATTCTGCTCAGAAGATGATCTCTTCATCTGCTTGTGGTGAACGTCAAGGGTCATCTGGGTCATCAGGTGTCCAACTCTGGAGATGTTACTACCACAATATCTGGTAGGATGCTTGGATAGAATCCATACTTGGTTTGTACTGCAAATAATATCCATAAAGACAAAAAAGCATGCCTGTGTTGTTTTTGATGGAGGTCATCTATGATTATCAACTGTAGCAGTCTTAAAATTTGTTCCCATAATATTTCAAGGTGTAACCTAAGATAGATGTCATTCTTGGTACTGTACGTATGTAGGTGCATTATTGTGAGAAGAAATCCCTTTTGGTCAAAGGAAAAACCAAACTCTAATGGAATTGATGAATAATTGAAATTCATTAAAGATGTATTTATATGATATGATACTATGTGGGAACACTTTTCAGTCTTTGAAACATTTTGCTAATTTAGCTGTAATTAATACTGATTGTGATGGATCAAATCCAGAAGTCCCAGTGGTAACCCTGCATAGAAAGACCAATGTTGTGTGACATTTTAAAGTGGTGTCTAATCAGCCAAATTTTAGGGATGAATGAAATTTAAAATTAAATTGTATGAGCGACTTAACTGGTTTACTACCCATCTATTTCATTCCAATACCTTCTTTTTTATTTTTGATTCCTTGCCGAAGGCAGGCAAGGAATCTATGCGATGGTGATGTCGTGTGTATGTGTGCGTGTGTGTGTATGTGACGCTTTGGCTTGTAAACACGATATCTCAAGTAGGGTAAGTGTGACTAACCTCGTATTTGGTGTGTAGGTTGGTCATATTGAGTAGATGATCCCTATTGTTTTTGGTGGAGATCAAAGGTCATTTGGTGTCACGAGAGGTCAAAAGGTCAAAACCTTGTAAAAACGATATCTCGAGAACGGTACATGTGACTTTGCTCATATTTGGTGTGTGGATTGGTCATATTGAGAAGATGATCCTTATCGATTTTCGTGGAAGTCAAAGGTCATTTGGGGTCACGAGAAGTCAATAGGTAAATTCCTTAGAAATTGCTTGGTAAACACGGTATCTCAAGAAGGGAAAGTGTGACTAATCTCATATTTGGTGTGTGCATTGTCCATATTAAGTAGATGATCCCTATTGTTTTTGGTGGAGATCAAAGGTCATTTGGGGTCACGAGATCAAAGGTCATTTGGGGTCAGGAGAGGTCAAAAGGTCAAAACTTCGTAAACACGATAACTCAAGAACAGTACATGTGACTATGCTCATGTGTGGTGTGTGTATTAGTCATATTGAGTAGATGGTCCCTATCGATTTTCGTGGAGGTCAAAGGTTATTTGGGGTCACGAGAGGTCAATAGGTAAATTCCTTAGAAATTGCTTGGTAAACACGGTATCTCAAGAAGGGAAAGTGTGACTAATCTCATATTTGGTGTGTGCATTGGCCATATTGAGTAGATGATCCCTATTGTTTTTGGTGGAGATCAAAGGTCATTTGGGGTCACGTGAGATCAAAAGGTCAAAACTTCGTAAACACGATAACTCAAGAACGGTACATGTGACTATGCTCATTTTTGGTGTGTGGGTTGGTCATATTAAGTAGATGATCCGTTTTGTTTTTGGTGGAGATCAAAGGTCATATGCGGTCATGAGAGGTCAAAAGGTCAAAACTTCGTAAACACGATAACTCGAGAACGGTACATGTGACTATGCTCATATTTAGTGTGTAGGTTGGTCATATTGAGTAGATGATCCCTATCGATTTTCGTGGAGGTCAAAGGTCATTTGGGGTCACAAGAGGTCAATAAGTAAATTCCCTAGAAATTGCTTGTAAACACGGTATCTCAAGAACGGTAAGTGTCACTAATCTCCTATTTGGTGTGTGCATTGGCCATATTAAGTAGATGATGTCTATCGATTTTCGTGGAGATCAAAGGTCGTTTAGGGTCACCAGAAGTCAAAAGGTCAAAACTTTGTAACCATGATAACTCAAGAACGGTACATGTGACTATGCTCATATTTAATGTGTGGGTTGGTCATATTGAGTAGATGATCCCTTTTGTTTTTGGTGGAGATCAAAGGTCATTTGGGGTCACGAGAGGTCAAAAGGTCAAAACTTCGTATACACGATAACTCGAGAACGGTACCTGTGACAATGCTCATTTTTAGTGTGTAGGTTGGTCATATTGAGTAGATGATACCTATCGATTTTCGTGGAGTTCAAAGGTCATTTGGGATCACTAGAGGTCAATAGGTAAATTCCTTAGAAATTGCTTGTAAACACGGTAACTCAAGAAGAGTAAGTGTGACTAATCTCATATTTGGTGTGTGCATTGGCCATATTGAGTAGATGATCCCTATTGTTTTTGGTGGAGGTCAAAGGTCATTTGTGGTCATGAGAGGTCAAAAGGTCAAAACTTCGTAAACACGATATCTCAGGAACGGTACATGTGACTGTGCTCATATTTGGCGAGTGTGTTGGCCATATGGAGTAGATGTTCCCTATTGTTTTTGGTGGAGGTCAAAGGTCATTTGGGGTCATGAGAGGTCAAAAGGTCAAAACTTCGTAAACACGGTATCTCAAGAACGGTACATGTGACTGTGCTCATATTTAGGTGTGTGGATGGTCATATTTTGTTGATGAACCCTATTGATTTTCCCAAAGGTCAAAGTTTATTTGGAGTCAGCATGTTCAAAGCCTGACAAGCTTTCCTGCACAGTCTTTCAAGAAAGGTCACTTGTAGGGTCCTGTGACTTGTCATGTAGATGGCACATAGTGAATACACGGTCCCAGAAGTTTTTGGTGGAGGTCAAATGTCATTTGGGTTCACGACGGGCAAGGGGGATCTCAAGATTGGATGCCTTGCATGTGTACTTTGAAAAAGCAATGTCAATGTGAAAAAAGGCCTTACATTTCAGCCGCAAGGAATCACTAAGCCTTTTGGCTTACTGGTTTTAATTGTGCTAGGGAAGTTGAATGAAAAGCTTTACTAAAGTTAAAATTTGCTGTCCCCATTGAACCATTTGAGCGATCTGAAAGAAAGACTTAACATACCCCTCAGAACCTGTTGTTAAGTTGTTATAACCTATCAACATTTTCCAATTACCCAATGTTCATATTCAAATCTGTCATTGTATGTGTTGATTTCCATAAATTAAAAACAAAGTACAATTTTAAATCACTGTTTCCTTCTTTTTTTTTCATAGTTCCTTTTGAGCTATCATATTGTTTAGAGAAAGAGTTGATACAACTCTATGGTATGATTGCATGCATTTGATTTGAAATTAATAATCAAAAATTAAATTTCAAATCCATAAAGGAGGAAAGCTTTTTGAGCTTAAACCAACAATGTGGATTGAGATACGAAACATGGCCACATTGTTCATGAAGGGAAGGGGCATAAAAGTGTTCGAGGAGTTCAGGGTCAAAGGTCGTCTAGGTATCAAGTTCAGTCATTTGTTTTGAAAGTTTGCAGTTTTATATCTCCATACATATTAATTTGGATTATCATGATATTTGGCGAGTATCATTGTTGACTAGTGATTCCTATGGGGTGGTCAGGCCAACTAGTGGCCACGTTGGTAAAAAATGACATTTTTACAGTCAAGTGAAGAAATGCATTTTCTTCTACAAATTAAATGATTCAAAGTCAACTCTTTGTTACTATACTACTTCGAAAGCATTATGTTTGTTGTGTTCAGCAATTTTTAGGATCCAAGGCTTCACATTGATCATATGCAGGTTTCATTGGAACACTAAACATGTTTTTTTTTTTTCTACAGATATGCATGTGCGGATCCAGGCATCCCCAAAAGGGGTGGGGACTGACTTAAGAGAAAAGCAAGGAAGAGACGGGGTTGCACTGCTTATTTCTCGTATGTTTTATTGTTGATCTGGCCAAAAAGGGAGGACTGATGCCTGAAAATCCCCCCCCCCCTTGGATCCGCGCCTGGAATGGATCTAGGCCATCAAGTAAGGTCGAAAATTGGAAGTCAAATGTCATCTTTGTACCATAAAAAGTTACTTTGTTTTGAGCTGACTGCTGCACCCTTGGTGCTCTCATTTTTGGTTTCGATGATAAGAGAAACCTATGCATTCATGATGGCGTGTGTATGTATCTGTGTATGTGTGGATGCGTTGACAATTGATGCAAACCGTGGACTAAAGATTGACTTCATACCTGCGAACCGTGGACACACCTGAAACCGAGGACGGTCCACGGTTATGCCAGCATGCTAGCAACACTCCTTTCATTAATTTAGAGGTGCTATAGTGATATCTCATGGATATTTCGATAGTCCACGGTTACCTGCAGAAAATCATGTGGTTTGTGTATGGCGAACAAAATTGGAACTGATTGTGTATGCATGTGACCCACAGGCACAAATCAGTTAGTGATTTGTGGATACGTAAACAAATGACATAACCTACACTATACAGCATTGGTTTATATCTCATTATAGCCATATTAGAAGGGTGTCCTCGGTTTGTAGGTTCCAGTCAATTGGTCCACGGATCGTGACATTTGCCTGTAATGGTGTGTGTGTGTGTGTGTGTGTGTGTGTTTGTGACACTTTGCTCGTTAACACGATATCCTAAGTTAGGAATATCTGACAGCTTGTAAACGTGGTACATAGATGAGCCATATTGAGAGGAAGAACCCTATTGTTTTTTGTGGAGGTCAAAGGTCATCTGGGGTCAAAGGGGGATCAAAGTCTGAAAACCTTGTTTACGCAATATCTCAAGTTAGGAAGCTTGGATAGATTTCATATTTGATATGTGGATGTATTATAGTCAGAATATGGTCCCTATTGTTTTTGGCCTAGGTCAAAGGTCATCTGGGGTCACTGGGGGCCAAAGTCTGAAAATCTTGTTAACACAATATCTCTAGGTAGGAAACTTGTATAGATTTCATATGTGGTATGTTTGTGTTATAGTCAGTAGATGGTCCCTATTGTTTTTGTTGGAGGTCAAAGATCATCTGGGGTCACTGGGGGTCAAAGGCTGAAAATCTCGTTAGCACAATTTCTCAAGGTAGGAAACTTGTATAGATTTCATATTTGGTATGTGGATGGGTTATAGTCAGTAGTTGGTCCCCTTCATTTTTGGCGGAGGTCAAAGGTCATCTGTGGTCACGGGGGGTCAAAGTGGAAACCTTGGTAGTGCAATAGCTCAAGGTAGGAAACTTGTATAGATTTCATATTTGGTATGTGGATGCGTTATAGTCAGAAGATGGTCCCTATAGTTTTTGGCGGAGGACAAAGGTCATCTGGGGTTGTCGGGGGTCAAAGTCTGAAAATCTTGTTAACATAATATCTCAAGTTGGAAGATTGGATAGATTTCACATTTGGTATGTGGATACGTTATGTCCAGGAGATGGTTCCTATTGTTTTGGTTGGAGGTCAAAGGTCATCTGTGGTCGCCTGGAGTCAAAGTATGAAAACCTCGTTAACACGATATCTCAAGGTAGGAAGCTTGAATAGGGGGTATGTGGATGCATTATGGTCAGAGGATGGTCCCCATTATTTTTGGTAGATATGAAAGATCATCTGGGGTCTCCAGGGGTCAAAGCCCGGAAACCTTTTTAAATATGATCTTTCAAGATAGCCGTTTGTCCATTTGTCTGTGTGTTGTTTGTATGTCTAGCTATGCATGGCTTTTTATGAAGGTCGTAAGGTCATCTGGAATGACAAAATTATAAAATCTAATAACATTTGAATGAGAAGATAATGGTGCTTGATGGCACTCTTTGAAACGGAACATTTATGTATCATGGAAACCTCAATGCATTTTTGCATTCTGGTTAAACTAATTGAAAGTTGAAACCGTAGCCAGGAATGTGTCATGGTGCGGGGTGGGGTTGGTTGGGAGGCACGACATGAGACAAAGTCCAAGGATAGAGAGAAAACACTGCTATTTTAGTTTTTTTTTTCGCATTTCACGGTTTGGTCATGGGGGTTAGTCTATCCCCCCCCCCCCCCACCGTGGCTAAGCCACTGGTTGAAACTTTAGCTTAATATCAGAACTGATTGTTGCGTGTCAGAGTATCATGTATCAAGTTCTTCCATTAACGTCAACACTTTCTCAAATAGTTGGAAGGGGATATGGCTTTGAACTTCATGGGAAAACTGCCGTTACCTAGAAGTGACTGTTGTCTTGGTTGACTTGTAAAATAAAACAATGTAGCCTACGTTTAAACATTTCTATGTCTGCTATGAGGGTAGGAGAAATTGTGGTATTTTTGTAGTCTACAGAAATTTTCAATTGGCAAAGCTCTTTGATTGACAGCAATTTCAAAATATGCGAAGTAGTTTAGCTCATATAACGCAGCACGTACTTAGAGTATTTTGATTACACATTCGGGTCTTGTCTACTCATCCAGAAGCAGTGAAGTGATGTTGTGTCTGGAATAGGATTAGTTTTAGGCAGTTGTGGGAGGGGCTAAAGCAAATAGGTGAGGAAAATTGAAACTGTTGAGAGTAAGAGGATAAGGCCTTTAATTACAGTCTTCGAATTAAATTAGGAACCAGCAGAACAGTTTGTCACTAAATCTTTTCTTGCTTACAATTATTCTGCCCAACAACCATGCATCAATGTTCCTAAGGTTCGATGTTCCTCGTTTTCGTGTTATCTCCATGCATGATTTGGCGATGGTTACAAGGTTCGTTTTCGTCGAGATTCCTTGTTCCCAAAAGTGCAGATTTTCCCAAGATTGGAGAGCGTTGAACCTCGGGAACAGTAAACCCAGGAAACATTGCAAAGCCGCAAATCAAGGGCCTGACTTGTCGCTCATCTATTGGAAGTATTCCTTATCTTACTCGACGTGAATTTTGAGAACAGCGTTTATTTTTGATTCCTTGCCGAAGGCAGGCAAGGAATCTATGCGATGGTGATGTCGTGTGTATGTGTGTGTGTGTGTGTGTGTATGTGTGTGTGTATGTGACGCTTTCGCTTGTAAACACGATATCTCAAGAAGGGTAAGTGTGACTAACCTCGTATTTTGTGTGTAGGTTGGTCATATTGAGTAGATGATCCCTATTGTTTTTGGTGGAGATCAAAGGTCATTTGGGGTCACGAGAGGTCAAAAGGTCAAAACCTTGTAAACACGATATCTCGAGAACGGTACGTGTGACTATGCTCATATTTTGTGTGTAGGTTGGTCATATTGAGTAGATGATCCCTATCGATTTTCGTAGAGGTCAAAGGTCATTTGGGGTCACGAGAAGTCAATAGGTAAATTCCTTAGAAATTGCTTGTAAACACGGTATCTCAAGAAGGGAAAGTGTGACTAATCTCATATTTGGTGTGTGCATTGGCCATATTCAGTAGATGATTCCTATTGTCTTTGGTGGAGATCAAAGGTCATTTGGGGTCACGAGAGGTCAAAAGGTCAAAACTTCGTAAACATGATAACTCCAGAACGGTACATGTGACTATGCTCATATTTAGTGTGTAGGTTGGTCATATTGAGTAGATGATCCCTATTGATTTTCGTGGAGGTCAAAGGTCATTTGGGGTCATGAGAGGTCAATAGGTAAATTCCTTAGAAATTACTTGTAAACACGGTATCTCAAGGAGGGTAAGAGTGACTAACCTCATATTTGGTGTGTGGGTTGGTCATATTGTGTAGATGATCCCTATTGATTTTCGTGGAGATCAAAGGTCATTTGGGGTCACCAGTGGTCAAAAGGTCAAAACTTCGTAAACACGATAACTCAAGAACGGTACCTGTGACTATGCTCATACGGTGTGTGCGTTGGTAAAATTGAGTTGATGATGCCTATTGTTTTTGGTGGAGATCAAAGGTCATTTGGGGTCACGAGAGGTCAAAAGGTGAAAACTTCGTAAACACGATAACTCGAGAACGGTACCTGTGACTATGCTCATATTTAGTGTGTAGGTTGGTCATATTGAGTAGATGATTCCTATCGATTTTCATGGAGGTCAAAGGTCATTTGGGGTCACGAGAGTTCAAAAGGTAAATTCCTTAGAAATTACTTGTAAACACGGTAACTCAAGAAGGGTATGAGTGACTAATCTCATATTTGGTGTGTGGGTTGGTCATATTGAGTAGATGATCCCTATTGTTTTTGGTGGAGATCAAAGGTCATTTGGGTCACGAGAGGTCAAAAGGTCAAAACTTCGTAAACATGATAACTCTAGAACGATACATGTGACTATGCTCATATTTAGTGTGTAGGTTGGTCATATTGAGTAGATGATCCCTATCGATTTTCGTGGAGGTCAAAGGTCATTTTGGGTCATGAGAGGTCAATAGGTAAATTCCTCAGAAATTGCTTGTAAACACAATATCTCAAGGAGGGTAAGGGTGACTTATCTCATGTTTGGTGTGTGGGTTGGCCATATTGAGTAGATGATCCCTATTGATTTTCGTGGAGATCAAAGGTCATTTGGGGCCACCAGTGGTCAAAAGGTCAAAACATCGTAAACACGATGACTCAAGAACGGTACCTGTGACTATGCTCATATTTGGTGTGTGGGTTGGCTATATTGAGTAGATGAGCCCAATCGATTTTTGTGGAGGTCAAAGGTCATTTGGGGTCACGAGAAGTCAAAAGGTCAAAACTTCGTAAACATGATAACTCCAGAACGGTACATGTGACTATGCTCATATTTAGTGTGTAGGTTGGTCATATTGAGTAGATGATCCCTATTGATTTTCGTGGAGGTCAAAGGTCATTTGGGGTCATGAGAGATCAATAGGTAAATTCCTTAGAAATTGCTTGTAAACACGGTATCTCAAGGAGGGTAAGAGTGACTAACCTCATGTTTGGTGTGTGGGTTGGCCATATTGAGTAGATGATCCCTATTGATTTTCGTGGAGATCAAAGGTCATTTGGGGTCACCAGTGGTCGAAAGGTCAAAACTTCGTAAACACGATAACTCAAGAACGGTACCTGTGACTATGCTCATACGGTGTGTGCGTTGGTAAAATTGAGTTGATGATGCCTATTGTTTTTGGTGGAGATCAAAGGTCATTTGGGGTCACGAGAGGTCAAAAGGTGAAAACTTCATAAACACGATAACTCGAGAACGGTACCTGTGACTATGCTCATATTTAGTGTGTAGGTTGGTCATATTGAGTAGATGATTCCTATCGATTTTCATGGAGGTCAAAGGTCATTTGGGGTCACGAGAGGTCAAAAGGTAAATTCCTAAGAAATTACTTGTAAACACGGTAACTCAAGAAGGGTATGAGTGACTAATCTCATATTTGGTGTGTGGGTTGGTCATATTGAGTAGATGATCCCTATTGTTTTTGGTGGAGATCAAAGGTCATTTGGGTCACGAGAGGTCAAAAGGTCAAAACTTCGTAAACATGATTACTCTAGAACGATACATGTGACTATGCTCATATTTAGTGTGTAGGTTGGTCATATTGAGTAGATGATCCCTATCGATTTTCGTGGAGGTCAAAGGTCATTTTGGGTCATGAGATGTCAATAGGTAAATTCCTCAGAAATTGCTTGTAAACACAATATCTCAAGGAGGGTAAGGGTGACGTATCTCATGTTTGGTGTGTGGGTTGGCCATATTGAGTAGATGATCCCTATTGATTTTCGTGGAGATCAAAGGTCATTTGGGGTCACCAGTGGTCGAAAGGTCAAAACTTCGTAAACACGATAACTCAAGAACGGTACCTGTGACTATGCTCATACGGTGTGTGCGTTGGTAAAATTGAGTTGATGATGCCTATTGTTTTTGGTGGAGACCAAAGGTCATTTGGGGTCACGAGAGGTCAAAAGGTGAAAACTTCGTAAACACGATAACTCGAGAACGGTACCTGTGACTATGCTCATATTTAGTGTGTAGGATGGTCATATTGAGTAGATGATTCCTATCGATTTTCATGGAGGTCAAAGGTCATTTGGGGTCACGAGAGGTCAAAAGGTAAATTCCTTAGAAATTACTTGTAAACACGGTAACTCAAGAAGGGTATGAGTGACTAATCTCATATTTGGTGTGTGGGTTGGTCATATTGAGTAGATGATCCCTATTGTTTTTGGTGGAGATCAAAGGTCATTTGGGTCACGAGAGGTCAAAAGGTCAAAACTTCGTAAACATGATAACTCTAGAACGATACATGTGACTATGCTCATATTTAGTGTGTAGGTTGGTCATATTGAGTAGATGATCCCTATCGATTTTCGTGGAGGTCAAAGGTCATTTTGGGTCATGAGAGGTCAATAGGTAAATTCCTCAGAAATTGCTTGTAAACACAATATCTCAAGGAGGGTAAGGGTGACTTATCTCATATTTGGTGTGTGGGTTGGCCATATTGAGTAGATGATCCCTATTGATTTTCGTGGAGATCAAAGGTCATTTGGGGCCACCAGTGGTCAAAAGGTCAAAACATCGTAAACACGATGACTCAAGAACGGTACCTGTGACTATGCTCATATTTGGTGTGTGGGTTGGCTATATTGAGTAGATGAGCCCAATCGATTTTTGTGGAGGTCAAAGGTCATTTGGGGTCACGAGAAGTCAAAAGGTCAAAACTTCGTAAACATGATAACTCCAGAACGGTACATGTGACCATGCTCATATTTAGTGTGTAGGTTGGTCATATTGAGTAGATGATCCCTATTGATTTTCGTGGAGGTCAAAGGTCATTTGGGGTCATGAGAGATCAATAGGTAAATTCCTTAGAAATTGCTTGTAAACACGGTATCTCAAGGAGGGTAAGAGTGACTAACCTCATGTTTGGTGTGTGGGTTGGCCATATTGAGTAGATGATCCCTATTGATTTTCGTGGAGATCAAAGGTCATTTGGGGTCACCAGTGGTCGAAAGGTCAAAACTTCGTAAACACGATAACTCAAGAACGGTACCTGTGACTATGCTCATACGGTGTGTGCGTTGGTAAAATTGAGTTGATGATGCCTATTGTTTTTGGTGGAGATCAAAGGTCATTTGGGGTCACGAGAGGTCAAAAGGTGAAAACTTCGTAAACACGATAACTCGAGAACGGTACCTGTGACTATGCTCATATTTAGTGTGTAGGTTGGTCATATTGAGTAGATGATTCCTATCGATTTTCATGGAGGTCAAAGGTCATTTGGGGTCACGAGAGTTCAAAAGGTAAATTCCTTAGAAATTACTTGTAAACACGGTAACTCAAGAAGGGTATGAGTGACTAATCTCATATTTGGTGTGTGGGTTGGTCATATTGAGTAGATGATCCCTATTGTTTTTGGTGGAGATCAAAGGTCATTTGGGTCACGAGAGGTCAAAAGGTCAAAACTTCGTAAACATGATAACTCTAGAACGATACATGTGACTATGCTCATATTTAGTGTGTAGGTTGGTCATATTGAGTAGATGATCCCTATCGATTTTCGTGGAGGTCAAAGGTCATTTTGGGTCATGAGAGGTCAATAGGTAAATTCCTTAGAAATTGCTTGTAAACACAATATCTCAAGGAGGGTAAGGGTGACTTATCTCATGTTTGGTGTGTGGGTTGGCCATATTGAGTAGATGATCCCTATTGATTTTCGTGGAGATCAAAGGTCATTTGGGGCCACCAGTGGTCAAAAGGTCAAAACATCGTAAACACGATGACTCAAGAACGGTACCTGTGACTATGCTCATATTTGGTGTGTGGGTTGGCTATATTGAGTAGATGAGCCCAATCGATTTTTGTGGAGGTCAAAGGTCATTTGGGGTCACGAGAAGTCAAAAGGTCAAAACTTCGTAAACATGATAACTCCAGAACGGTACATGTGACTATGCTCATATTTAGTGTGTAGGTTGGTCATATTGAGTAGATGATCCCTATTGATTTTCGTGGAGGTCAAAGGTCATTTGGGGTCATGAGAGATCAATAGGTAAATTCCTTAGAAATTGCTTGTAAACACGGTATCTCAAGGAGGGTAAGAGTGACTAACCTCATGTTTGGTGTGTGGGTTGGCCATATTGAGTAGATGATCCCTATTGATTTTCGTGGAGATCAAAGGTCATTTGGGGTCACCAGTGGTCGAAAGGTCAAAACTTCGTAAACACGATAACTCAAGAACGGTACCTGTGACTATGCTCATACGGTGTGTGCGTTGGTAAAATTGAGTTGATGATGCCTATTGTTTTTGGTGGAGATCAAAGGTCATTTGGGGTCACGAGAGGTCAAAAGGTAAATTCCTCAGAAATTGCTTCGTAAACACGATAACTCGAGAACGGTACCTGTGACTATGCTCATATTTAGTGTGTAGGTTGGTCATATTGAGTAGATGATTCCTATCGATTTTCATGGAGGTCAAAGGTCATTTGGGGTCACGAGAGGTCAAAAGGTAAATTCCTTAGAAATTACTTGTAAACACGGTAACTCAAGAAGGGTATGAGTGACTAATCTCATATTTGGTGTGTGGGTTGGTCATATTGAGTAGATGATCCCTATTGTTTTTGGTGGAGATCAAAGGTCATTTGGGTCACGAGAGGTCAAAAGGTCAAAACTTCGTAAACATGATTACTCTAGAACGATACATGTGACTATGCTCATATTTAGTGTGTAGGTTGGTCATATTGAGTAGATGATCCCTATCGATTTTCGTGGAGGTCAAAGGTCATTTTGGGTCATGAGATGTCAATAGGTAAATTCCTCAGAAATTGCTTGTAAACACAATATCTCAAGGAGGGTAAGGGTGACTTATCTCATGTTTGGTGTGTGGGTTGGCCATATTGAGTAGATGATCCCTATTGATTTTCGTGGAGATCAAAGGTCATTTGGGGCCACCAGTGGTCAAAAGGTCAAAACATCGTAAACACGATGACTCAAGAACGGTACCTGTGACTATGCTCATATTTGGTGTGTGGGTTGGCTATATTGAGTAGATGAGCCCAATCGATTTTTGTGGAGGTCAAAGGTCATTTGGGGTCACGAGAAGTCAAAAGGTCAAAACTTCGTAAACATGATAACTCCAGAACGGTACATGTGACTATGCTCATATTTAGTGTGTAGGTTGGTCATATTGAGTAGATGATCCCTATTGATTTTCGTGGAGGTCAAAGGTCATTTGGGGTCATGAGAGATCAATAGGTAAATTCCTTAGAAATTGCTTGTAAACACGGTATCTCAAGGAGGGTAAGAGTGACTAACCTCATGTTTGGTGTGTGGGTTGGCCATATTGAGTAGATGATCCCTATTGATTTTCGTGGAGATCAAAGGTCATTTGGGGCCACCAGTGGTCAAAAGGTCAAAACATCGTAAACACGATGACTCAAGAACGGTACCTGTGACTATGCTCATATTTGGTGTGTGGGTTGGCTATATTGAGTAGATGAGCCCAATCGATTTTTGTGGAGGTCAAAGGTCATTTGGGGTCACGAGAAGTCAAAAGGTCAAAACTTCGTAAACATGATAACTCCAGAACGGTACATGTGACTATGCTCATATTTAGTGTGTAGGTTGGTCATATTGAGTAGATGATCCCTATTGATTTTCGTGGAGGTCAAAGGTCATTTGGGGTCATGAGAGATCAATAGGTAAATTCCTTAGAAATTGCTTGTAAACACGGTATCTCAAGGAGGGTAAGAGTGACTAACCTCATGTTTGGTGTGTGGGTTGGCCATATTGAGTAGATGATCCCTATTGATTTTCGTGGAGATCAAAGGTCATTTGGGGTCACCAGTGGTCGAAAGGTCAAAACTTCGTAAACACGATAACTCAAGAACGGTACCTGTGACTATGCTCATACGGTGTGTGCGTTGGTAAAATTGAGTTGATGATGCCTATTGTTTTTGGTGGAGACCAAAGGTCATTTGGGGTCACGAGAGGTCAAAAGGTGAAAACTTCGTAAACACGATAACTCGAGAACGGTACCTGTGACTATGCTCATATTTAGTGTGTAGGATGGTCATATTGAGTAGATGATTCCTATCGATTTTCATGGAGGTCAAAGGTCATTTGGGGTCACGAGAGGTCAAAAGGTAAATTCCTTAGAAATTACTTGTAAACACGGTAACTCAAGAAGGGTATGAGTGACTAATCTCATATTTGGTGTGTGGGTTGGTCATATTGAGTAGATGATCCCTATTGTTTTTGGTGGAGATCAAAGGTCATTTGGGTCACGAGAGGTCAAAAGGTCAAAACTTCGTAAACATGATAACTCTAGAACGATACATGTGACTATGCTCATATTTAGTGTGTAGGTTGGTCATATTGAGTAGATGATCCCTATCGATTTTCGTGGAGGTCAAAGGTCATTTTGGGTCATGAGAGGTCAATAGGTAAATTCCTCAGAAATTGCTTGTAAACACAATATCTCAAGGAGGGTAAGGGTGACTTATCTCATATTTGGTGTGTGGGTTGGCCATATTGAGTAGATGATCCCTATTGATTTTCGTGGAGATCAAAGGTCATTTGGGGCCACCAGTGGTCAAAAGGTCAAAACATCGTAAACACGATGACTCAAGAACGGTACCTGTGACTATGCTCATATTTGGTGTGTGGGTTGGCTATATTGAGTAGATGAGCCCAATCGATTTTTGTGGAGGTCAAAGGTCATTTGGGGTCACGAGAAGTCAAAAGGTCAAAACTTCGTAAACATGATAACTCCAGAACGGTACATGTGACTATGCTCATATTTAGTGTGTAGGTTGGTCATATTGAGTAGATGATCCCTATTGATTTTCGTGGAGGTCAAAGGTCATTTGGGGTCATGAGAGATCAATAGGTAAATTCCTTAGAAATTGCTTGTAAACACGGTATCTCAAGGAGGGTAAGAGTGACTAACCTCATGTTTGGTGTGTGGGTTGGCCATATTGAGTAGATGATCCCTATTGATTTTCGTGGAGATCAAAGGTCATTTGGGGTCACCAGTGGTCGAAAGGTCAAAACATCGTAAACACGATAACTCAAGAACGGTACCTGTGACTATGCTCATACGGTGTGTGCGTTGGTAAAATTGAGTTGATGATGCCTATTGTTTTTGGTGGAGATCAAAGGTCATTTGGGGTCACGAGAGGTCAAAAGGTGAAAACTTCGTAAACACGATAACTCGAGAACGGTACATGTGACTATGCTCATATTTAGTGTGTAGGTTGGTCATATTGAGTAGATGATTCCTATCGATTTTCATGGAGGTGAAAGGTCATTTGGGGTCACTAGAGGTCAAAAGGTGAAAACTTCGTAAACACGATTACTCGAAAACGGTACCTGTGACTATGCTCATATTTAGTGTGTAGGTTGTTCATATTGAGTAGATGATTCCTATCGATTTTCATGGAGGTCAAAGGTCATTTGGGGTCACGAGGAGTCAAAAGGTGAAAACTTCGTTAACATGATAACTCGAGAACGGTACCTTTGACTATGCTCATATTTGGTGTGTTGGTTGGTCATATTGAGTAGATGATCCCTTTCGATTTTCGTGGAGGTCAAAGGTCATTTGGGGTCACGAGAGGTCAAAAGGTAAATTCCTTAGAAATTACTTGTAAACACGGTAACTCAAGAAGGGTATGAGTGACTAATCTCATATTTGGTGTGTGGGTTGGTCATATTGAGTAGATGATCCCTATTGTTTTTGGTGGAGATCAAAGGTCATTTGGGTCACGAGAGGTGAAAAGGTCAAAACTTCGTAAACATTAAAACTCTAGAACGATACATGTGACTATGCTCATATTTAGTGTGTAGGTTAGTCATATTGAGTAGATGATCCCTGTCGATTTTCGTGGAGGTCAAAGGTCATTTTGGGTCATGAGAGGTCAATAGGTAAATTCCTCAGAAATTGCTTGTAAACACAATATCTCAAGGAGGGTAAGGGTGACTTATCTCATGTTTGGTGTGTGGGTTGGCCATATTGAGTAGATGATCCCTATTGATTTTCGTGGAGATCAAAAGTCATTTGGGGCCACCAGTGGTCAAAAGGTCAAAACATCGTAAACACGATGACTCAAGAACGGTACCTGTGACTATGCTCATATTTGGTGTGTGGGTTGGCTATATTGAGTAGATGAGCCCAATCGATTTTTGTGGAGGTCAAAGGTCATTTGGGGTCACGAGAAGTCAAAAGGTCAAAACTTCGTAAACATGATAACTCCAGAACGGTACATGTGACTATGCTCATATTTAGTGTGTAGGTTGGTCATATTGAGTAGATGATCCCTATTGATTTTCGTGGAGGTCAAAGGTCATTTGGGGTCATGAGAGATCAATAGGTAAATTCCTTAGAAATTGCTTGTAAACACGGTATCTCAAGGAGGGTAAGAGTGACTAACCTCATGTTTGGTGTGTGGGTTGGCCATATTGAGTAGATGATCCCTATTGATTTTCGTGGAGATCAAAGGTCATTTGGGGTCACCAGTGGTCGAAAGGTCAAAACATCGTAAACACGATAACTCAAGAACGGTACCTGTGGCTATGCCTATAGGGTGTGTGGGTTGGTCATATTGAGTAGATGATGCCTATTGTTTTTGGTGGAGATCAAAGGTCATTTGGGGTCACGAGAGGTCAAAAGGTCAAAACTTCGTAAACACAATAACTCGAGAACGGTACATGTGACTATGCTCATATTTAGTGTGTAGGTTGGTCATATTGAGTAGATGATTCCTATCGATTTTCATGGAGGTCAAAGGTCATTTGGGGTCACTAGAGGTCAAAAGGTGAAAACTTCGTAAACACGATTACTCGAAAACGGTACCTGTGACTATGCTCATATTTAGTGTGTAGGTTGTTCATATTGAGTAGATGATTCCTATCGATTTTCATGGAGGTCAAAGGTCATTTGGGGTCACGAGGAGTCAAAAGGTGAAAACTTCGTTAACATGATAACTCGAGAACGGTACCTTTGACTATGCTCATATTTGGTGTGTTGGTTGGTCATATTGAGTAGATGATCCCTTTCGATTTTCGTGGAGGTCAAAGGTCATTTGGGGTCACGAGAGGTCAAAAGGTAAATTCCTTAGAAATTACTTGTAAACACTGTAACTCAAGAAGGGTATGAGTGACTAATCTCATATTTGGTGTGTGGGTTGGTCATATTGAGTAGATGATCCCTATTGTTTTTGGTGGAGATCAAAGGTCATTTGGGTCACGAGAGGTGAAAAGGTCAAAACTTCGTAAACATTAAAACTCTAGAACGGTACATGTGACTATGCTCATATTTAGTGTGTAGGTTGGTCATATTGAGTAGATGATCCCTATCGATTTTCGTGGAGGTCAAAGGTCATTTGGGGTCATGAGAGGTCAATAGGTAAATTCCTCAGAAATTGCTTGTAAACACAATATCTCAAGGAGGGTAAGAGTGACTTATCTCATGTTTGGTGTGTGCATTGGCCATATTAAGTAGATGATCCCTATTGATTTTCGTGGAGACCCCAAATGACCTTTCACCTCCATGAAAATCGACAGGAATCATGTCCCTACAATGACCAACCTACACACTAAATATGAGCATAGTCACATGTACCGTTCTCGAGTTATCGTGTTTACGAAGTTTTGACCTTTTGACCTCTCGTGACCCCAAATGATCTTTGATCTACACGAAAATCAATAGGGATCATCTACTGAATATGGCCAATGCACACACCAAACAGGAGATTAGTCACACTTACCCTTCTTGAGATACCGTGTTTACAAGCAAATTCTTGGGAATTTACCTATTGACCTCTCGTGACCCCAAATGACCTTTGACCTCCATGAAAATCGATAGGGATCATCTACTCAATATGACCAATCCACACACTAAATATGAGCATAGTCACATGTACCGTTCTCGAGTTATCGTGTTTACGAAGTTTTGACCTTTTGACCACTGGTGACCCCAAATGTCCTTTGATCTCCACGAAAATCAATAGGGATTATCTACTGAATATGGCCAATGCACACACTAAATATGAGATTAGTCACTCATACCCTTCTTGAGATACCGTGTTTGCAAGCAATTTCTAAGGAATTTACCTATTAACCTCTCGTGACCCCAAATGACCTTTGACCTCCATGAAAATCAATAGGGATCACCTACTCAATATGACCAACCTACACACTAGATATGAGCATAGTCACATGTACCGTTCTGGAGTTATCATGTTTACGAAGTTTTGAAGTTTTGACCTCTCGTGACCCCAAATGACCTTTGACCTCCACAAAAATCGATAGGGATCATCTACTCAATATGATCAATCTACACACCAAATATGAGCATAATCACATGTTCCGTTCTCGAGTTATCGTGTTTACGAAGTTTTCACCTTTTGACCTCTCGTGACCCCAAATGACCTTTGACCTCCATGAAAAACGACAGGAATCATCTCCTCAATATGACCAACTTACACACTAAATATGAGCATAGTCACATGTACCGTTCTCGAGTTATCGTGTTTACGAAGTTTTGACCTTTTGACCTCGCGTGACCCCAAATGACCTTTGATCTCCACCAAAAACAATAGGGATCATCTACTCAATATAACCAACCCACACACCAAATATGAGCATAGTCACAGGTACCGTTCTTGAGTTATCGTGTTTACGATGTTTTGACCTTTTGACCACTGGTGACCCCAAGTGACCTTTGATCTCCACGAAGATCAATAGGGATCATCTACTCAATATGGCAAACCCACACACCAAACATGAGATCAGTCACTCTTACCCTCCTTGAGATACTGTGTTTACAAGCAATTTCTGAGGAATTTACCTATTGACCTCTCATGACCCCAAATGACCTTTGACCTCCACGAAAATCGATAGGGATCATCTACTCAATATGACCAACCCACACACCAAATATGAGATTAGTCACTCATACCCTTCTTGAGTTACCGTGTTTACAAGTAATTTCTAAGGAATTTACCTTTTGACCTCTCGTGACCCCAAATGACCTTTGACCTCCACGAAAATCGAAAGGGATCATCTACTCAATATGACCAACCCACACACCAAATATGAGCATAGTCACATGTACCGTTCTCGAGTTATCATGTTTACGAAGTTTTCACCTTTTGACCTCTCGTGACCCCAAATGACTTTTGACCTCCATGAAAATCGATAGGAATCATCTACTCAATATGACCAACCTACACACTAAACATGAGCATAGTCACATGTACCGTTCTCGAGTTATCGTGTTTACGAAGTTTTCACCTTTTGACCTCTCGTCACCCCAAATGATCTTTGATCTCCTCCAAAAACAATAGGCATCATCTACTCAATATGACCAACCCACACACCCTATGAGCATAGTCACAGGTACCGTTCTTGAGTTATCGTGTTTACGAAGTTTTGACCTTTTGACCACTGGTGACCCCAAATGACCTTTGATCTCCACGAAAATCAATAGGGATCATCTACTCAATATGGCCAATGCACACACCAAATATGAGATTAGTCACTCATACCCTTCTTGAGTTACCGTGTTTACAAGCAATTTCTAAGGAATTTACCTATTGACCTCTCGTGACCCCAAATGATCTTTGACCTCACGAAAATCGAAAGGGATCATCTACTCAATATGACCAACCTACACACTAAATATGAGCATAGTCACATGTACCGTTCTGGAGTTATCATGTTTACGAAGTTTTGACCTTTTGACCTCTCGTGACCCCAAATGACCTTTGACCTCCACAAAAATCGATAGGGATCATCTACTCGTGGAAGAAGGAAGGTTAGTAGTAGTAGCCATTCCGACTCTAAAGTTGTGTAGCATCACACAAATAAACAGGAGAACCACTCGCAATTTCATGTTACTCTCTTTATTAATTTTCGATCTGACCTCGATCATCTTCAGACATAGACTACAATATGAATACAGAATACACAAGGTTATATTACTACACAGTACAGAAGAAGAGAAAAGAAAGCTGGTATACAATGGCCTGGTCAAGGGTGACTAAACAGGTAGACAGTCAGTGAGAGCAAGCAGTAAGAAAGGACCACTGGAAGAAACTACGGTTGAGTAGTTCTATTCTTGAGAAGTCTGCCAGTGGCCCACTCTTCCTTTCGATTTAGCTTAGGGGCGAACTCATTAATGCAAACAGCTTCAGAAACTTGCCTACGCATAGGGTCGCCGATATGTGTATAAAGGACGCTAACCATGTAATTAAAATTCAGCCCTCTGTGACATTGAGTTTTATGGTTAAAGAATACTGACTGCTTGTCATTCATACTCGCCAAATGCTCATCAAACCTTTCTCCTAGACTTCTTGAAGTTTCTCCTATATATTTAAACTCTCCTTCACAATCTTTACACTCAATGCAGTAAACCACTTCCCTTTTCTTACATAGCCCCGCCTTTATTTTACACAAATTGCAAACGGTGGAATCTAAACACACATCTCTGTCAAATGGATTGGATTTACAGAGTAAATCTTTCAATCGAGTACCAGACCTTTCTACAACTTTTATTTTAAGTTCGTTATCATTAACAATTCTCTCAATATTTTTGTGTAGCGCACTGTTAGGGGTGGCTTCAACAAAAAGAACTGCTTCAGGATTACTTTTGTGATCTTTAAACCAGGTATACTTTTTGTTAGATTTTTTCAGGGCACGTTCGTCCTGTTTCCAAAACTTGGGTCTGAACAATGGTACTACTTCATTTCTGTCATCTTCAATCATTTTACCGAACCGTTTCTTTGCCCTGGAATAGACCTCGTGACGCTCGTCCCTAGAGTAGCCACTATATTGCATTCGGTCAACAAAGCTTTGCACAGCCGTAGTTCTTTCATGCTCTGGCAAACTGACCAATGGACCAATAAATCCCTGAAATGGATCCCATATGAATTTAATGAGGACTACCACAAAACCATCAATAATGAAATTCGTCACCAAAAACAAGCGTTCTTCGTACACTATAATAAAAGATTGGACTGGATAAGAAAGAAAGATTCAATTCTAAGTAGTAGCCCTACTCCAGAGGTGGTAGATGGTGTCAAGTTCTGCGATCGTGAACTGAACGAGAACTCTGGAGGAGATACCCTTATTAGTTATGGTAATATCGAAATAAGTGCAGAGGAAAGGAAAGTGTTGACAATGCACCCAAAATTTCCTGTATACAACAAAGTAAGTGTTATCAATCAACTTACTGAGGTAGAAAAAGCATGGGAGAAGCTAAGGTGGGAAAACTACAAATCCGAATCCTTGAAAGAGAGCAACTCTCCAGAGGACAATTGCAGCAATTCAGACAGTACTGAAGAAAATACTGTACCTTGTAACCAATTCTACAACAGAACTAGTAGAACCCTTAATCTGTCAATTGCTACCCCTACCAGTCTCCCATTCAACAAATGGGTATACCGCCCCCCTCCACACAAATCTGAGACAGAAGCACGTATGATCTATGCTAAACAGAAAATCAAGGAAGAACTTATCAATTACAATCGAAAAGGACAAAACAACATCAGCAAAGAAGCAAAAGTAGGACTTAAGAGACTAAAAGAAAGAGTCAAAAATGGGGAGATTGTCATCTATCCCACAGACAAATCAGGAAAACTTTCAATCGGCACCAAACAAAACTACACCAAAGCAATGGATGAACACTTAGTGAATATGGAAACTAGTAACATTGAAGGATACAGAGAAATTGAAAGGAAAACTAACGCACTAGCGAACTTGTGGAGCTTTGCATGGCAAGCTAACTACAGAGTTAGAAATAACCTTAACACTACCAATAATGATGTTCCGCCCCTTTATGGCCTTAGAAAAGATCATAAACCAAGTAAAGAAAGTTTAGGAGGCCCGCCTTTAAGACCAGTGTGTGGCGCAACCACGTCGTGTAACAAGAATCTATCATACATACTATCCCAGTGCATCAGACCACTGGTCGCATCAGCACCCGAAATCTGTGACAGCACCGAAGATCTTTTGTCTAGAATTAGGGAGATTAATACGAAAAAGGATAAGGGATTTGTTGTCGGCAGTATGGACGTTACGGCTCTATATCCTTCTATCGATGTCGACTTTGCAGTCGGAAAATGTTGTGATCTGTTAACAAATAGTGATATCAATTTTGAAGGGATAGATCCCCACGAACTTGGCCTCTTCCTAAGAGTAATCGAAATCGAAACAGGCCAACAATTGCCTGAGGACATACTACCGTTTTGTCCAGTTCGATCTACCAACAGAGGAAGAAAACCCACTGCTACAGGAAATGTGTCCAGCTCCAATACTGAAACTATGTGGAGTAATTGGATTAAACCACTTAATACTCCTAGCAACGTAACACTAGGAAAAATGGTTGTTTATGCCCTAGAATACACCATGAAGTTTATAATGAAGAATCATGTGTGCCAGTTTAACAACAAACTATACAAACAAAAAAGTGGGGGCGCAATCGGTGTTTCACTAGCTGGGGATGTAGCTCAAGTGTTTATGATCTGGTGGGACCGAGAATTGAAGAAGAAGCTTGCGCTAGAAGGTATTAATTGCCTAATGTATACTAGATATGTTGATGACATATTGTTGGTTGTTGAGCATAATAGAGAATATAACTCTGATGTAAAGGCTATGGGTAAACTCTCCGTGTTAGCTAACGCTATTCACCCTAGCATACAAGTTACGTATGATTGCCCAAGTCTCAATGCTGACGGAAGAATGCCAGTTTTAGATCTAAAAGTTTGGCCTGTAGATATTGTACATGATAATGCCCACTTCACCATAATTCAACATACATATTATGCTAAACCTATGAGCAGTAAACACGTTTTGCATAGAGATGGTGCCTTAAATATGAAAACTAAGATGTGCATTCTAATTAACGATCTCGTCAGAATTATGAGAAATGTATCCCTCAGTTTGCCAGAGCATGAAAGAACTACGGCTGTGCAAAGCTTTGTTGACCGAATGCAATATAGTGGCTACTCTAGGGACGAGCGTCACGAGGTCTATTCCAGGGCAAAGAAACGGTTCGGTAAAATGATTGAAGATGACAGAAATGAAGTAGTACCAGTGTTCAGACCCAAGTTTTGGAAACAGGACGAACGTGCCCTGAAAAAATCTAACAAAAAGTATACCTGGTTTAAAGATCACAAAAGTAATCCTGAAGCAGTTCTTTTTGTTGAAGCCACCCCTAACAGTGCGCTACACAAAAATATTGAGAAAATTGTTAATGATACCGAACTTAAAATAAAAGTTGTAGAAAGGTCTGGTACTCGATTGAAAGATTTACTCTGTAAATCCAATCCATTTGACAGAGATGTGTGTTTAGATTCCACCGTTTGCAATTTGTGTAAAATAAAGGCGGGGCTATGTAAGAAAAGGGAAGTGGTTTACTGCATTGAGTGTAAAGATTGTGAAGGAGAGTTTAAATATATAGGAGAAACTTCAAGAAGTCTAGGAGAAAGGTTTGATGAGCATTTGGCGAGTATGAATGACAAGCAGTCAGTATTCTTTAACCATAAAACTCAATGTCACAGAGGGCTGAATTTTAATTACATGGTTAGCGTCCTTAATACACATATCGGCGACCCTATGCGTAGGCAAGTTTCTGAAGCTGTTTGCATTAATGAGTTCGCCCCTAAGCTAAATCGAAAGGAAGAGTGGGCCACTGGTAGACTTCTCAAGAATAGAACTACTCAACCGTAGTTTCTTCCAGTGGTCCTTTCTTACTGCTTGCTCTCACTGACTGTCTACCTGTTTAGTCACCCTTGACCAGGCCATTGTATACCAGCTTTCTTTTCTCTTCTTCTGTACTGTGTAGTAATATAACCTTGTGTATTCTGTATTCATATTGTAGTCTAAGTCTGAAGATGATCGAGGTCAGATCGAAAATTAATAAAGAGAGTAACATGAAATTGCGAGTGTTTCTCCTGTTTATTTGTGTGATGCTACACAACTTTAGAGTCGGAATGGCTACTACTACTAACCTTCCTTCTTCCACGAGTAGATGATCCCTATCGATTTTTGTGGAGGTCAAAGGTCATTTGGGGTCACGAGAGGTCAAAAGGTGAAAACTTCGTAAACACGATAACGCGAGAACGGTACATGTGACTATGCTCATATTTAGTGTGTGGGTTGGTCATATTGAGTAGATGATCCCTTTCGATTTTCGTGGAGGTCAAAGGTCATTTGGGGTCACGAGAGGTCAAAAGGTAAATTCCTTAGAAATTACTTGTAAACACGGTAACTCAAGAAGGGTATGAGTGACTAATCTCATATTTGGTGTGTGGGTTGGTCATATTGAGTAGATGATCCCTATCGATTTTCGTGGAGGTCAAAGGTCATTTGGGGTCATGAGAGGTCAATAGGTAAATTCCTCAGAAATTGCTTGTAAACACAATATCTCAAGGAGGGTAACAGTGACTTATCTCATGTTTGGTGTGTGGGTTGGCCATATTGAGTAGATGATCCATATTGATTTTCGTGGAGATCAAAGGTAATTTGGGGTCACCAGTGGTCAAAAGGTCAAAACATCGTAAACACGATAACTCAAGAACGGTAGCTGTGACTATGCTCATATTTAGTGTGTAGGTTGGTCACATTGAGGAGATGATTCCTGTCGTTTTTCATGGAGGTCAAAGGTCATTTGGGGTCACGAGAGGTCAAAAGGTGAAAACTTCGTAAACACGATAACTCGAGAACGGTACATGTGACTATGCTCATATTTAGTGTGTGGGTTGGTCATATTGAGTAGATGATCCCTTTCGATTTTCGTGGAGGTCAAAGGTCATTTGGGGTCACGAGAGGTCAAAAGGTAAATTCCTTAGAAATTACTTGTAAACACGGTAACTCAAGAAGGGTATGAGTGACTAATCTCATATTTGGTGTGTGGGTTGGTCATATTCAGCAGATGATCCCTGTCGATTTTCGTGGAGGTCAAAGGTCATTTGGGGTCATGAGAGGTCAATAGGTAAATTCCTCAGAAATTGCTTGTAAACACAATATCTCAAGGAGGGTAAGAGTGACTTATCTCATGTTTGGTGTGTGGGTTGGCCATATTGAGTAGATGATCCATATTGATTTTCGTGGAGATCAAAGGTCATTTGGTGTCACCAGTGGTCAAAAGGTCAAAACTTCGTAAACACGATAACTCGAGAACGGTACCTGTGACTATGCTCATATTTGGTATGTGGGTTGGTCTTATTGAGTAGATGACGCCTGTTGTTCTTGGTGGATATCAAAGATCATTTGGGGTCACGAGAGGTCAAAAGGTGAAAACTTCGTAAACATCATAACTCCAGAACGGTACATGTGACTATGCTCATATTTGGTGTGTGGATTGGTCGTAATGAGTAGATGATCCCTATTGATTTTGATAGAGGTCAAAGGTCATTTGGGGTCACGAGAGGTCAATAGGTAAATTCCTTAGAAATTGCTTGCAAACACGGATTCTCAAGAAGGGTATGAGTGACTAATCTCATATTTGGTGTGTGCATTGGCCATATTGAGTAGATGATTCCTATTGATTTTCGTGGAGATCAAAGGACATTTGGGGTCACCAGTGGTCAAAAGGTCAAAAAATCGTAAACACGATAACTCGAGAACGGTACATGTGACTATGCTCATATTAAGTGTGTGGATTGGTCATATTGAGTAGATGATCCCTATCGATTTTCATGGAGGTCAAAGGTAATTTGGGGTCACGAGAGGTCAATAGGTAAATTCCCTAGAATTTGCTTGTAAACACGGTATCTCAAGAAGGGTAAGTGTGACTAATCTCCTGTTTGGTGTGTGCATTGGCCATATTCAGTAGATGATCCCTATTGATTTTCGTGTAGATCAAACATCATTTGGGGTCACGAGAGGTCAAAAGGTCAAAACTTCATAAACACGATAACTCAAGAACGGTACATGTGACTATGCTCATATTTGGTGTGTCGGTTGGCCTTATTAAGGAGATGATTCCTGTCGATTTTCATGGAGGTCAAAGGTCATTTGGGGTCACGAGAGGTCAAAAGGTGAAAACTTCGTAAACACGATAACTCGAGAACGGAACATGTGATTATGCTCATATTTGGGTGTGTAGATTGATCATATTGAGTAGATGATCGCTATAGATATTTGTGGAGGTCAAAGGTCATTTGGGGTCACGAGAGGTCAAAAGGTCAAAACTTCGTAAACATAATAACTCCAGAACGGTACATGTGACTATGCTCATATTTAGTGTGTAGGTTGGTCATAATGAGTAGATAATCCCTTTCGATTTTCGTGAGGCCAAAGATCATTTGGGGTCACGAGAGGTCAATAGGTAAATTCCTTAGAAATTGCTTGTAAACACGGTATCTCAAGAAGGGTAAGTGTGACTAATCTCCTGTTTGGTGTGTGCATTGGCCATATTCAGTAAATGATCCCTACTGATTTTCGTGGAGATCAAAGGTCATTTTGGGTCACCAGTAGTCAAAAGGTCAAAAATTCGTGAACACGATAACTCGAGAACGGTACATGTGACTATGCTCATATTCAGTGTGTGGATTGGTCATATTGAGTAGATGATTCCTATCGATTTTCATGGAGGTCAAAGGTCATTTGGGGTCACGAGACGTCAATAGGTAAATTCCCTAGAAATTGCTTGTAAACACGGTATCTCAAGAAGGGTAAGTGTGACTAATCTCCTGTTTGGTGTGTGCATTGGTTATTGTCAGTAGATGATCCCTATTGATTTTCGTGTAGATCAAACATCATTTGCGGTCACGAGAGGTCAAAAGGTCAAAACTTCGTAAACACGATAACTCAAGAACGGTACATGTGACTATGCTCATATTTAGTGTGTAGGCTGGCCATATTAAGGAGATGATTCCTGTCGATTTTCATGGAGGTCAAAGGTCATTTGGGGTCACGAGAGGTCAAAAGGTGAAAACTTCGTAAACACGATAACTCGAGAACGGAACATGTGATTATGCTCATATTTGGGTGTGTAGATTGATCATATTGAGTAGATGATCGTTATCGATATTTGTGGAGGTCAAAGGTCATCTGGGGTCACGAGAGGTCAAAAGGTCAAAACTTCGTAAACATGATAACTCCAGAACGGTACATGTGACTATGCTCATATTTAGTGTGTAGATTGATCATATTGAGTAGATGATCCCCATCGATTTTTGTGAGGTCAAAGATCATTTGGGGTCACGAGAGGTCAATAGGTAAATTCCTTAGAAATTGCTTGTAAACACGGTAACTCAAGAAGGGTATGAGTGACTAATCTCATATTTGGTGCGTGCATTGGCCATATTAAGTAGATGATCCCTAATGATTTTCGTGGAGATCAAAGGTCATTTGGGGTCACCAGTGGTCAAAAGGTCAAAACTTCGTAAACACGATAACTCAAGAACGGTACCTGTGACTATGCTCATATATGGTTTGTGGGTTGGTCATATTGAGTAGATGATGCCTATTGTTTTTGGTGGAGATCAGAGATCATTTCGGGTCACGAGAGGTCAAAAGGTGAAAACTTCGTAAACATGATAACTCGAGAACGGTACATGTGACTATGCTCATATTTAGTGTGTAGGTTGGTCATATTGAGTAGATGATCCCTTTCGATTTTCGTGGAGATCAAAGGTAATTTGGGGTCACCAGTGGTCAAAAGGTCAAAACATCGTAAACACGATAACTCAAGAACGGTAGCTGTTACTATGCTCATATTTAGAGTGTAGGTTGGTCACATTGAGGAGATGATTCCTGTCGTTTTTCATGGAGGTCAAAGGTCATTTGGGGTCACGAGAGGTCAAAAGGTGAAAACTTCGTAAACACGATAACTCGAGAACGGTACATGTGACTATGCTCATATTTAGTGTGTGGGTTGGTCATATTGAGTAGATGATTCCTTTCGATTTTCGTGGAGGTCAAAGGTCATTTGGGGTCACGAGAGGTCAAAAGGTAAATTCCTTAGAAATTACTCGTAAACACGATAACTCAAGAACGGTAGCTGTTACTATGCTCATATTTAGAGTGTAGGTTGGTCACATTGAGGAGATGATTCCTGTCGTTTTTCATGGAGGTCAAAGGTCATTTGGGGTCACGAGAGGTCAAAAGGTGAAAACTTCGTAAACACGATAACTCGAGAACAGTACATGTGACTATGCTCATATTTAGTGTGTGGGTTGGTCATATTGAGTAGATGATTCCTTTCGATTTTCGTGGAGGTCAAAGGTCATTTGGGGTCACGAGAGGTCAAAAGGTAAATTCCTTAGAAATTACTTGTAAACACGGTAACTCAAGAAGGGTATGAGTGACTAATCTCATATTTGGTGTGTGGGTTGGTCATATTGAGCAGATGATCCCTATCGATTTTCGTGGAGGTCAAAGGTCATTTGGGGTCATGAGAGGTCAATAGGTAAATTCCTCAGAAATTGCTTGTAAACACAATATCTCAAGGAGGGTAAGAGTGACTTATCTCATGTTTGGTGTGTGGGTTGGCCATATTGAGTAGATGATCCCTATTGATTTTCGTGGAGATCAAAGGTCATTTGGTGTCACCAGTGGTCAAAAGGTCAAAACTTCGTAAACACGATAACTCGAGAACGGTACCTGTGACTATGCTCATATTTGGTATGTGGGTTGGTCTTATTGAGTAGATCACGCCTATTGTTCTTGGTGGATATCAAAGATCATTTGGGGTCACGAGAGGTCAAAAGGTGAAAACTTCGTAAACATCATAACTCCAGAACGGTACATGTGACTAGCTCATATTTGTTGTGTGGATTGGTCGTAATGAGTAGATGATCCCTATTGATTTTGATGGAGGTCAAAGGTCATTTGGGGTCACGAGAGGTCAATAGGTAAATTCCTTAGAAATTGCTTGCAAACACGGATTCTCAAGAAGGGTATGAGTGACTAATCTCATATTTGGTGTGTGCATTGGCCATATTGAGTAGATGATTCCTACTGATTTTCGTGGAGATCAAAGGACATTTGGGGTCACCAGTGGTCAAAAGGTCAAAACTTCGTAAACACGATAACTCGAGAACGGTACATGTGACTATGCTCATATTAAGTGTGTGGATTGGTCATATTGAGTAGATGATCCCTTTCGATTTTCATGGAGGTCAAAGGTCATTTGGGGTCACGAGAGGTCAATAGGTAAATTCCCTAGAATTTGCTTGTAAACACGGTATCTCAAGAAGGGTAAGTGTGACTAATCTCCTGTTTGGTGTGTGCATTGGCCATATTCAGTAGTTGATCCCTATTGATTTTCGTGTAGATCAAACATCATTTGGGGTCACGAGAGGTCAAAAGGTCAAAACTTCATAAACACGATAACTCAAGAACGGTACATGTGACTATGCTCATATTTAGTGTGTAGGTTGGCCATATTTAGGAGATGATTCCTGTCGATTTTCATGGAGGTCAAAACTCATTTGGGGTCACGAGAGGTCAAAAGGTGAAAACTTCGTAAACACGATAACTCGAGAACGGAACATGTGATTATGCTCATATTTGGGTGTGTAGATTGATCATATTGAGTAGATGATCGCTAAAGATATTTGTGGAGGTCAAAGGTCATTTGGGGTCACGACAGGTCAAAAGGTCGAAACTTCGTAAACATAATAACTCCTGAACGGTACATGTGACTATGCTCATATTTAGTGTGTAGGTTGGTCATAATGAGTAGATAATCCCTTTCGATTTTCGTGAGGCCAAAGATCATTTGGGGTCACGAGAGGTCAATAGGTAAATTCCTTAGAAATTGCTTGTAAACACGGTATCTCAAGAAGGGTAAGTGTGACTAATCTCCTGTTTGGTGTGTGCATTGGCCATATTCAGTAGATGATCCCTAGTGATTTTCGTGGAGATCAAAGGTCATTTTGGGTCACCAGTGGTCAAAAGGTCAAAAATTCGTGAACACGATAACTCGAGAACGGTACATGTGACTATGCGCATATTCAGTGTGTGGATTGGTCATATTGAGTAGATGATCCCTATCGATTTTCATGGAGGTCAAAGGTCATTTGGGGTCACGAGACGTCAATAGGTAAATTCCCTAGAAATTGCTTGTAAACACGGTATCTCAAGAAGGGTAAGTGTGACTAATCTCCTGTTTGGTGTGTGCATTGGCCATATTCAGTAGATGATCCCTATTGATTTTCGTGTAGATCAAACATCATTTGCGGTCACGAGAGGTCAAAAGGTCAAAACTTCGTAAACACGATAACTCGAGAACGGTACATGTGACTATGCTCATATTTAGTGTGTAGGTTGACCATATTAAGGAGATGATTCCTGTCGATTTTCATGGAGGTCAAAACTCATTTGGGGTCACGAGAGGTCAAAAGGTGAAAACTTCGTAAACACGATAACTCGAGAACGGAACATGTGATTATGCTCATATTTGGGTGTGTAGATTGATCATATTGAGTTGATGATCGCTATCGATATTTGTGGAGGTCAAAGGTCATCTGGGGTCACGAGAGGTCAAAAGGTCAAAACTTCGTAAACATGATAACTCCAGAACGGTACATGTGACTATGCTCATATTTAGTGTGTAGATTGATCATATTGAGTAGATGATCCCTATCGATTTTCATGGAGGTCAAAGGTCATTTAGGGTCACGAGAGGTCAATATGTAAATTCCTTAGAAATTGCCTGTAAACACGGTATCTCAAGAAGGGTATGAGTGATTATCTCATATTTGGTGTGTGCATTGGCCATATTGAGTAGATGATCCCTATTGATTTTCGTGGAGATCAAAGGTCATTTGGGGTCACCAGTGGTCAAAAGGTCAAAACTTCGTAAACACGATAACTCGAGAACGGTACATGTGACTATGCTCATATTTAGTGTGTAGGTTGGTCATATTGAGTAGATGATTCCTATCGATTTTCATGGAGGTCAAATGTCGTTTGGGGTCACGAGAGGTCAATAGATAAATTCCCTAGCATTTGCTTGTAAACACGGTATCTCAAGAAGGATAAGTGTGACTAATCTCCTGTTTGATGTATGCATTGACCATATTCAGTAGATGTTCCCTATTGATTTTCGTGGAGATCAAACATCATTTGGGGTCACGAGAGGTCAAAAGGTCAAAACTTCGTAAACACGATAACTCGAGAACGGTACATGTGACTATGCACATATTTAATTTGTAGGTTGGTCATATTGAGGAGATGATTCCTGTCGATTTTCATGGAGGTCAAAGGTCATTTGGGGTCACGAGAGGTCAAAAGGTGAAAACTTCGTAAACACGATAACTCGAGAACGGAACATGTGATTATGCTCATATTTGGGTGTGTAGATTGATCATATTGAGTAGATGATCCCTATCGATATTTGTGGAGGTCAAAGGTCATTTGGGGTCACGAGAGGTCAAAAGGTCAAAACTTCGTAAACATGATAACTCGAGAACGGTACATGTGACTATGCTCATATTTAGTGTGTAGGTTGGTCATATTGAGTAGATGATCCCTTTCGATTTTCGTGAGGCCAAAGATCATTTGGGGTCACGAGAGGTCAATAGGTAAATTCCTTAGAAATTGCTTGTAAACACGGTATCTCAAGAAGGGTAATTCGGCTAATCACCTGTTTGGTGTGTGTATTGGCCATATTCAGTAGATGATCCCTATTGATTTTCGTGGAGATCAAAGGACATTTGGGGTCACCAGTGGTCAAAAAGTCAAAACTTCGTAAACACGATAACTCGAGAACGGTACATGTGACTATGCTCATATTCAGTGTGTGGATTGGTCATATTGAGTAGATGATCCCTATCGATTTTCATGGAGGTCAAAGATCATTTGGGGTCACGAGAGGTCAATAGGTAAATTCCCCAGAAATTGCTTGTAAACACGGTATCTCAAGAAGGGTAAGTGTGACTAATCTCCTGTTTGGTGTGTGCATTGGCCATTGTCAGTAGATGATCCCTATTGATTTTCGTGGAGATCAAACATCATTTGGGGTCACGAGAGGTCAAAAGGTCAAAACTTCGTAAACATGATAACTCGAGAACGGTACATGTGACTATGCTCATATTTAGTGTGTAGGTTGGTCATATTGAGTAGATGATCCCTATCGATTTTTGTGAGGTCAAAGATAATTTGGGGTCACGAGAGGTCAATAGGTAAATTCCTTAGAAATTGCTTGTAAACACGGTAACTCGAGAAGGGTATGAGTGACTTATCTCATATGTGGTGTGTGCATTGGCCATATTGAGTAGATGATCCCTATTGATTTTCGTGGAGATCAAAGGTCATTTGGGGTCACCAGTGGTCAAAAGGTCAAAACTTCGTAAACACGATAACTCGAGAACGGTACATGTGACTAATCTCATATTTAGTGTGTAGGTCGGTCATATCAAGTAGATGATCCCTATCGATTTTCATGGAGGTCAAATGTCATTTGGGGTCACGAAAGGTCAATAGGTAAATTCCCTAGAATTTGCTTGTAAACACGGTATCTCAAGAAGGATAAGTGTGACTAATCTCCTGTTTGGTGTGTGCATTGGCCATATTCAGTAGATGATCCCTATTGATTTTCGTGGAGATCAAGCATCGTTTGGGGTCACGAGAGGTCAAAAGGTCAAAACTTCGTAAACACGATAACTCAAGAACGGTACATGTGACTATGCTCATATTTAATGTGTAGGTTAATCATATTTAGGAGATGATTCCTGTCTATTTTCATGGAGGTCAAAGGTCATTTGGGGTCACGAGAGGTCAAAAGGTAAAAACTTCGTAAACACGATAACTCGAGAACGGAACATGTGATTATGCTCATATTTGGTGTGTAGATTGATCATATTGAGTAGATGATCCCTATCGAAATTTGTGGAGGTCACAGGTCATTTGGGGTCACGAGAGGTCAAAAGGTCAAAACTTCGTAAACATGATAACTCGAGAACGGAACATGTGACTATGCTCACATTTAGTGTGTAGGTTGGTCATATCGAGTAGATGATCCCTTTCGATTTTCGTGAGGTCAAAGATCATTTGGGGTCACGAGAGGTCAATAGGTAAATTCCTTAGAAATTGCTTGTAAACACGGTATCTCAAGAAGGGTAAATGTGACTAATCTCCTGTTTGGTGTGTGCATTGGCCATATTCAGTAGATGATCCCTATTGATTTTCGTGGAGATCAAAGGTCATTTGGGGTCACCAGTGGTCAAAATGTCAAAACTTCGTAAACACGATAACTCGAGAACGGTACATGTGACTATGCTCATATTTAGTGTGTGGATTGGTCATATTGAGTAGATGATCCCTTTCGATTTTAATGGAGGTCAAAGGTCATTTGGGGTCACGAGAGGTCAATAAGTAAATTCCCTAGAAATTGCTTGTAAACACGGTATCTCAAGAAGGGTAAGTGTGACTAATCTCCTGTTTGGTGTGTGCATTGGTTATTGTCAGTAGATGATCCCTATTGATTTTCGTGGAGATCAAACATCATTTGGGGTTACGAGAGGTCAAAAGGTCAAAACTTCGTTAACACGATAACTCGAGAACGGTACATGTGACTATGCTCATATTTAGTGTGTAGGTTGGTCATATTGAGTAGATGATCCCTATCGATTTTTGTGAGGTCAAAGATCATTTGGGGTCACGAGAGGTCAATAGGTAAATTCCTTAGAAATTGCTTGTAAACACGGTAACTCAAGAAGGGTATGAGTGACTAATCTCATATTTGGTGCGTGCATTGGCCATATTAAGTAGATGATCCCTAATGATTTTCGTGGAGATCAAAGGTCATTTGGGGTCACCAGTGGTCAAAAGGTCAAAACTTCGTAAACACGATAACTCAAGAACGGTACCTGTGACTATGCTCATAAATTTTTTGTGGGTTGGTCATATTGAGTAGATGATGCCTATTGTTTTTGGTGGAGATCAAAGATCATTTGGGGTCACGAGAGGTCAAAAGGTGAAAACTTCGTAAACATGATAACTCCAGAACGGTACATGTGACTATGCTCATATTTAGTGTGTAGGTTGGTCATATTGAGTAGATGATCCCTATCGATTTTCATGGAGGTCAAAGGTCATTTGGGGTCACGAGAGGTCAATATGTAAATTCCTTAGAAATTGCCTGTAAACGCGGTATCTCAAGAAGGGTATGAGTGATTATCTCATATTTGGTGTGTGCATTGGCCATATTGAGTAGATGATCCCTATTGATTTTCGTGGAGATCAAAGGTCATTTGGGGTCACCAGTGGTCAAAAGGTCAAAACTTCGTAAACACGATAACTCGAGAACGGTACATGTGACTATGCTCATATTTAGTGTGTAGGTTGGTCATATTGAGTAGATGATTCCTATCGATTTTCATGGAGGTCAAATGTCATTTGGGGTCACGAGAGGTCAATAGATAAATTCCCTAGAATTTGCTTGTAAACACGGTATCTCAAGAAGGATAAGTGTGACTAATCTCCTGTTTGATGTATGCATTGACCATATTCAGTAGATGTTCCCTATTGATTTTCGTGGAGATCAAACATCATTTGGGGTCACGAGAGGTCAAAAGGTCAAAACTTCGTAAACACGATAACTCGAGAACGGTACATGTGACTATGCACATATTTAATGTGTAGGTTGGTCATATTGAGGAGATGATTCCTGTCGATTTTCATGGAGGTCAAAGGTCATTTGGGGTCACGAGAGGTCAAAAGGTGAAAACTTCGTAAACACGATAACTCGAGAACGGAACATGTGATTATGCTCATATTTGGGTGTTCGATTGATCATATTGAGTAGATGATCCCTATCGATATTTGTGGAGGTCAAAGGTCATTTGGGGTCACGAGAGGTCAAAAGGTCAAAACTTCGTAAACATGATAACTCCAGAACGGTACATGTGACTATGCTCATATTTAGTGTGTAGGTTGGTCATATTGAGTAGATGATCCCTTTCGATTTTCTTGAGGCCAAAGATCATTTGGGGTCACGAGAGGTCAATAGGTAAATTCCTTAGAAATTGCTTGTAAACACGGTATCTCAAGAAGGGTAATTCGGCTAATCACCTGTTTGGTGTGTGTATTGGCCATATTCAGTAGATGATCCCTATTGATTTTCGTGGAGATCAAAGGTCATTTGGGGTCACCAGTGGTCAAAAAGTCAAAACTTCGTAAACACGATAACTCGAGAACGGTACATGTGACTATGCTCATATTCAGTGTGTGGATTGGTCATATTGAGTAGATGATCCCTATCGATTTTCATGGAGGTCAAAGATCATTTGGGGTCACGAGAGGTCAATAGGTAAATTCCCCAGAAATTGCTTGTAAACACGGTATCTCAAGAAGGGTAAGTGTGACTAATCTCCTGTTTGGTGTGTGCATTGGCCATTGTCAGTAGATGATCCCTATTGATTTTCGTGGAGATCAAACATCATTTGGGGTCACGAGAGGTCAAAAGGTCAAAACTTCGTAAACATGATAACTCGAGAACGGTACATGTGACTATGCTCATATTTAGTGTGTAGGTTGGTCATATTGAGTAGATGATCCCTATCGATTTTTGTGAGGTCAAAGATAATTTGGGGTCACGAGAGGTCAATAGGTAAATTCCTTAGAAATTGCTTGTAAACACGGTAACTCGAGAAGGGTATGAGTGACTTATCTCATATGTGGTGTGTGCATTGGCCATATTGAGTAGATGATCCCTATTGATTTTCGTGGAGATCAAAGGTCATTTGGGGTCACCAGTGGTCAAAAGGTCAAAACTTCGTAAACACGATAACTCGAGAACGGTACATGTGACTAATCTCATATTTAGTGTGTAGGTCGGTCATATCAAGTAGATGATCCCTATCGATTTTCATGGAGGTCAAATGTCATTTGGGGTCACGAAAGGTCAATAGGTAAATTCCCTAGAATTTGCTTGTAAACACGGTATCTCAAGAAGGATAAGTGTGACTAATCTCCTGTTTGGTGTGTGCATTGGCCATATTCAGTAGATGATCCCTATTGATTTTCGTGGAGATCAAGCATCGTTTGGGGTCACGAGAGGTCAAAAGGTCAAAACTTCGTAAACACGATAACTCAAGAACGGTACATGTGACTATGCTCATATTTAATGTGTAGGTTAATCATATTTAGGAGATGATTCCTGTCTATTTTCATGGAGGTCAAAGGTCATTTGGGGTCACGAGAGGTCAAAAGGTAAAAACTTCGTAAACACGATAACTCGAGAACGGAACATGTGATTATGCTCATATTTGGTGTGTAGATTGATCATATTGAGTAGATGATCCCTATCGAAATTTGTGGAGGTCACAGGTCATTTGGGGTCACGAGAGGTCAAAAGGTCAAAACTTCGTAAACATGATAACTCGAGAACGGAACATGTGACTATGCTCACATTTAGTGTGTAGGTTGGTCATATCGAGTAGATGATCCCTTTCGATTTTCGTGAGGTCAAAGATCATTTGGGGTCACGAGAGGTCAATAGGTAAATTCCTTAGAAATTGCTTGTAAACACGGTATCTCAAGAAGGGTAAATGTGACTAATCTCCTGTTTGGTGTGTGCATTGGCCATATTCAGTAGATGATCCCTATTGATTTTCGTGGAGATCAAAGGTCATTTGGGGTCACCAGTGGTCAAAATGTCAAAACTTCGTAAACACGATAACTCGAGAACGGTACATGTGACTATGCTCATATTTAGTGTGTGGATTGGTCATATTGAGTAGATGATCCCTTTCGATTTTCATGGAGGTCAAAGGTCATTTGGGGTCACGAGAGGTCAATAAGTAAATTCCCTAGAAATTGCTTGTAAACACGGTATCTCAAGAAGGGTAAGTGTGACTAATCTCCTGTTTGGTGTGTGCATTGGTTATTGTCAGTAGATGATCCCTATTGATTTTCGTGGAGATCAAACATCATTTGGGGTTACGAGAGGTCAAAAGGTCAAAACTTCGTTAACACGATAACTCGAGAACGGTACATGTGACTATGCTCATATTTAGTGTGTAGGTTGGTCATATTGAGTAGATGATCCCTATCGATTTTTGTGAGGTCAAAGATCATTTGGGGTCACGAGAGGTCAATAGGTAAATTCCTTAGAAATTGCTTGTAAACACGGTAACTCAAGAAGGGTATGAGTGACTAATCTCATATTTGGTGCGTGCATTGGCCATATTAAGTAGATGATCCCTAATGATTTTCGTGGAGATCAAAGGTCATTTGGGGTCACCAGTGGTCAAAAGGTCAAAACTTCGTAAACACGATAACTCAAGAACGGTACCTGTGACTATGCTCATAAATTTTTTGTGGGTTGGTCATATTGAGTAGATGATGCCTATTGTTTTTGGTGGAGATCAAAGATCATTTGGGGTGACGAGAGGTCAAAAGGTGAAAACTTCGTAAACATGATAACTCCAGAACGGTACATGTGACTATGCTCATATTTAGTGTGTAGGTTGGTCATATTGAGTAGATGATCCCTATCGATTTTCATGGAGGTCAAAGGTCATTTGGGGTCACGAGAGGTCAATATGTAAATTCCTTAGAAATTGCCTGTAAACGCGGTATCTCAAGAAGGGTATGAGTGATTATCTCATATTTGGTGTGTGCATTGGCCATATTGAGTAGATGATCCCTATTGATTTTCGTGGAGATCAAAGGTCATTTGGGGTCACCAGTGGTCAAAAGGTCAAAACTTCGTAAACACGATAACTCGAGAACGGTACATGTGACTATGCTCATATTTAGTGTGTAGGTTGGTCATATTGAGTAGATGATTCCTATCGATTTTCATGGAGGTCAAATGTCATTTGGGGTCACGAGAGGTCAATAGATAAATTCCCTAGAATTTGCTTGTAAACACGGTATCTCAAGAAGGATAAGTGTGACTAATCTCCTGTTTGATGTATGCATTGACCATATTCAGTAGATGTTCCCTATTGATTTTCGTGGAGATCAAACATCATTTGGGGTCACGAGAGGTCAAAAGGTCAAAACTTCGTAAACACGATAACTCGAGAACGGTACATGTGACTATGCACATATTTAATGTGTAGGTTGGTCATATTAAGGAAATGATTCCTGTCGATTTTCATGGAGGTCAAAGGTCATTTGGGGTCACGAGAGGTCAAAAGGTGAAAACTTCGTAAACACGATAACTCGAGAACGGAACATGTGATTATGCTCATATTTGGGTGTTCGATTGATCATATTGAGTAGATGATCCCTATCGATATTTGTGGAGGTCAAAGGTCATTTGGGGTCACGAGAGGTCAAAAGGTCAAAACTTCGTAAACATGATAACTCGAGAACGGTACATGTGACTATGCTCATATTTAGTGTGTAGGTTGGTCATATTGAGTAGATGATCCCTTTCGATTTTCTTGAGGCCAAAGATCATTTGGGGTCACGAGAGGTCAATAGGTAAATTCCTTAGAAATTGCTTGTAAACACGGTATCTCAAGAAGGGTAATTCGGCTAATCACCTGTTTGGTGTGTGTATTGGCCATATTCAGTAGATGATCCCTATTGATTTTCGTGGAGATCAAAGGTCATTTGGGGTCACCAGTGGTCAAAAAGTCAAAACTTCGTAAACACGATAACTCGAGAACGGTACATGTGACTATGCTCATATTCAGTGTGTGGATTGGTCATATTGAGTAGATGATCCCTATCGATTTTCATGGAGGTCAAAGATCATTTGGGGTCACGAGAGGTCAATAGGTAAATTCCCTAGAAATTGCTTGTAAACACGGTATCTCAAGAAGGGTAAGTGTGACTAATCTCCTGTTTGGTGTGTGCATTGGCCATTGTCAGTAGATGATCCCTATTGATTTTCGTGGAGATCAAACATCATTTGGGGTCACGAGAGGTCAAAAGGTCAAAACTTCGTAAACATGATAACTCGAGAACGGTACATGTGACTATGCTCATATTTAGTGTGTAGGTTGGTCATATTGAGGAGATGATTCCTGTCGATTTTCATGGAGGTCAAAGGTCATTTGGGGTCACGAGAGGTCAAAAGGTGAAAACTTCGTAAACACGATAACTCGAGAACGGAACATGTGATTATGCTCATATTTGGGTGTGTAGATTGATCATATTGAGTAGATGATCCCTATCGATATTTGTGGAGGTCAAAGGTCATTTGGGGTCACGAGAGGTCAAAAGGTCAAAACTTCGTAAACATGATAACTCGAGAACGGTACATGTGACTATGCTCATATTTAGTGTGTAGGTTGGTCATATTGAGTAGATGATCCCTTTCGATTTTCGTGAGGCCAAAGATCATTTGGGGTCACGAGAGGTCAATAGGTAAATTCCTTAGAAATTGCTTGTAAACACGGTATCTCAAGAAGGGTAATTCGGCTAATCACCTGTTTGGTGTGTGTATTGGCCATATTCAGTAGATGATCCCTATTGATTTTCGTGGAGATCAAAGGTCATTTGGGGTCACCAGTGGTCAAAAAGTCAAAACTTCGTAAACACGATAACTCGAGAACGGTACATGTGACTATGCTCATATTCAGTGTGTGGATTGGTCATATTGAGTAGATGATCCCTATCGATTTTCATGGAGGTCAAAGATCATTTGGGGTCACGAGAGGTCAATAGGTAAATTCCCTAGAAATTGCTTGTAAACACGGTATCTCAAGAAGGGTAAGTGTGACTAATCTCCTGTTTGGTGTGTGCATTGGCCATTGTCAGTAGATGATCCCTATTGATTTTCGTGGAGATCAAACATCATTTGGGGTCACGAGAGGTCAAAAGGTCAAAACTTCGTAAACATGATAACTCGAGAACGGTACATGTGACTATGCTCATATTTAGTGTGTAGGTTGGTCATATTCAGTAGATGATCCCTATCGATTTTTGTGAGGTCAAAGATAATTTGGGGTCACGAGAGGTCAATAGGTAAATTCCTTAGAAATTGCTTGTAAACACGGTAACTCGAGAAGGGTATGAGTGACTTATCTCATATGTGGTGTGTGCATTGGCCATATTGAGTAGATGATCCCTATTGATTTTCGTGGAGATCAAAGGTCATTTGGGGTCACCAGTGGTCAAAAGGTCAAAACTTCGTAAACACGATAACTCGAGAACGGTACATGTGACTATGCGCATATTTAGTGTGTAGGTCGGTCATATCAAGTAGATGATCCCTATCGATTTTCATGGAGGTCAATGTCATTTGGCTTCACGAAAGGTCAATAGGTAAATTCCCTAGAATTTGCTTGTAAACACGGTATCTCAAGAAGGATAAGTGTGACTAATCTCCTGTTTGGTGTGTGCATTGGCCATATTCAGTAGATGATCCCTATTGATTTTCGTGGAGATCAAGCATCGTTTGGGGTCACGAGAGGTCAAAAGGTCAAAACTTCGTAAACACGATAACTCAAGAACGGTACATGTGACTATGCTCATATTTAATGTGTAGGTTAATCATATTAAGGAGATGATTCCTGTCTATTTTCATGGAGGTCAAAGGTCATTTGGGGTCACGAGAGGTCAAAAGGTAAAAACTTCGTAAACACGATAAATCGAGAACGGAACATGTGATTATGCTCATATTTGGTGTGTAGATTGATCATATTGAGTAGATGATCCCTATCGAAATTTGTGGAGGTCACAGGTCATTTGGGGTCACGAGAGGTCAAAAGGTCAAAACTTCGTAAACATGATAACTCGAGAACGGAACATGTGACTATGCTCACATTTAGTGTGTAGGTTGGTCATATCGAGTAGATGATCCCTTTCGATTTTCGTGAGGTCAAAGATCATTTGGGGTCACGAGAGGTCAATAGGTAAATTCCTTAGAAATTGCTTGTAAACACGGTATCTCAAGAAGGGTAAATGTGACTAATCTCCTGTTTGGTGTGTGCATTGGCCATATTCAGTAGATGATCCCTATTGATTTTCGTGGAGATCAAAGGTCATTTGGGGTCACCAGTGGTCAAAATGTCAAAACTTCGTAAACACGATAACTCGAGAACGGTACATGTGACTATGCTCATATTTAGTGTGTGGATTGGTCATATTGAGTAGATGATCCCTTTCGATTTTCATGGAGGTCAAAGGTCATTTGGGGTCACGAGAGGTCAATAAGTAAATTCCCTAGAAATTGCTTGTAAACACGGTATCTCAAGAAGGGTAAGTGTGACTAATCTCCTGTTTGGTGTGTGCATTGGTTATTGTCAGTAGATGATCCCTATTGATTTTCGTGGAGATCAAACATCATTTGGGGTTACGAGAGGTCAAAAGGTCAAAACTTCGTTAACACGATAACTCGAGAACGGTACATGTGACTATGCTCATATTTAGTGTGTAGGTTGGTCATATTGAGGAAATGACTCCTGTCGATTTTCAGGGAGGTCAAAAGTTATTTGGGGTCACGAGAGGTCAAAAGGTGAAAACTTCGTAAACACGATAACTCGAGAACGGTACATGTGACTATGCTCATATTTAGTGTGTAGGTTGGTCATATTGAGTAGATGTTCCCTTTCGATTTTCGTGAGGTCAAAGATCATTTGGGGTCACGAGAGGTCAATAGGTAAATTCCTTAGAAATTGCTTGTAAACACGGTAACTCAAGAAGGGTATGAGTGACTAATCTCATATTTGTTGTGTGCATTGGCCATATTGAGTAGATGATCCCTATTGATTTTCGTGGAGATCAAAGGTCATTTGGGGTCACCAGTGGTCAAAAGGTCAAAACTTCGTAAACATGATAACTCCAGAACGGTACATGTGACTATGCTCATATTTAGTGTGTGGATTGGTCATATTGAGTAGATGATCCCTATCGATTTTCGTGGAGGCCAAAGGTCATTTGGGGTCACGAGAGGTCAGTAGGTAAATTCCTTAGAAATTGCTTGTAAACACGGATTCTCAAGAAGAGTAAGTGTGACTAATCTCATATTTGGTGTGTGCATTGGCCATATTGAGTAGATGATCCCTATTGTTTTTGGTGGCGGTCAAAGGTCATTTGGGGTCACGAGGGGTCAAAAGGTCAAAACTTCGTAAACACCGTATCCCAAGAACGGTACATGTGACTGTGCTCATATTTAGTGTGTGGATTGGTCATATTTAGTAGATGATCCCTGGTGATTTCCCCAAAGGTCAAAGTTCATTTGGAGTCAGCATGTTCAAAGCCTGACAAGCTTTCCTGCACAGTCTTTCAAGAAAGGTCACTTGTAGGGTCCTGTAACTTGTCATGTAGATGGCACATAGTGAATACACGGTCCCAGAAGTTTTTGGTGGAGGTCAAGTGTCATTTGGGTTCACGACGGGCAAGGGGGATCTCAAGATTGGATGCCTTGCATGTGTACTTTTTGGGCACATTATGGAGCCCTGCTAATTGAAAAACATTGCAAAGCAATGTCAATGTGAAAAAAGGCCTTACATTTCAGCAGCAAGGAAGCACTAAGCCTTTTGGCTTTCTGGTTATCTTACTCGCTCGGGAAACTGGTAGCAATTTTTCCTTAGTTATCTTCGTCATATCCAAAACAGCATGTTCAGCTTTGCACGTGCTTGAAGCGGAATTCCACTTGCTAAATGCCTGTGCACTCTGGTGCAACCGCTCTCAACTTTATACATCGAGTTGTATTAGAAGCTTACGTTTATCCCTTCTGCTGTTAAAAGTTGTGTACAGACCGCCCATAACCGGAAACAACCTCTGTCTCTCTCTCTCTCTCAAGCCTTACAATCGATCTAGATTCCTGTCTTACAGTGAACTTTTGAACCAGCCTGAACGACAATGCATCCTGTTTTTTATCTCGAAGATTTAAATCCTTAGGTGAACTCACCATAACTATTCATTGAACTTTAGTTGTCAGATTAAATGAAGCTTACATTAGCCCTTGGATGGCTCTTTAAATCCCCTAAGACTGCAAAGCGTTTTCTGATAGATCCAACTGTGTATATATCTTTTGATTTTTTTAAGATAGGTCTATTTTACATCTATCTGTTAATTTTATATCAATTGTTTGACAGGATTAGCATAAATTACCATTCATTTTGATTTCTTTAGCACGTCCTCTTAAATTCCCATAAGACTTCATAGTAGCATATTAATCTGATACTAGGTTCAATTGTATATAGCTCTCAATTTTTCATGATAAAAAAAATAGGAACAAAGTGCACAATAAGAGCTATCTTAGGATGTTTTGCACTTTTAAGGAAAATCCAAAAACCGATTGCAGGTCGGCTTATGTGTCTTAAATTTTACCAGGCAATTGAAATTAAAAATTTAAGATAAAAAGTTCGATTAAAGGTCAATTTCATTCGTAATATCCTTTTGACGTAATTATGGTCCCCAGAGGTATAGCTATTGTTTTAACTTGTTGGAAGATGGGTCAAAATGTCACGGATCAGGAAGCGGAAAGTGCAAAGATTGAGACGCACGGGATCACAGTTCCTTCGGGGCCGGGAAGGTCGAAATAATTGAAAGTGTAGTTCAAGTCTAAAATTCAAAAAGATATGTTATTAAGCAAGCCATTAAGAATGAATTCAAACAGTCCAATCCATATCTTCATAATACATTTCTGAGCTGACACATAACATGTTAAAATGTGTTCATTCTATTTAAAAAGACAGTACAACGTCACAAACTATTGCGCAATGGACCATTTTGTTTAAAGGCATATTTTCATCATCCCAAACAGTTCCAATTCTCCTAACCTACTTACTTCTAGCCCCTCCCACATTTTTCTAAAACTCATCTTTATCCAGACACAATCCTAGTGAATTGCTTGATGGCTTGTCCCAGTGGCCATACAAGTCCATGATGTGTAATCAAGACACTCTCAGTGCCTATGCTGTGTAATTTAGCTATCATGCATTGTTTGAATGTGATACCAATCAAAGAGCTGTACCAATTGAGAGTTTTGATATGTGCATACTGAAACTGTAGTTTGGAGTGACGAATGATTCCGATCCGATGTAGAGACTTTTTATTAAAATCATCTTCACTTTTCGGTAAGATCCAAAAATTAGCCTACCTGTGTAAATATATTAGTTCTATCCGTAGGAGTATGACACTAAAAAAAATTATGCCATTTTTCCTTGACGTAACATCGATGTGCAGGTTTTATCGTACTGCACAGATAAAACATGTATGTTGGTGTGACTTCAAGAGAATAATCAGTATTTTATTTTCATGAACATCCTAAGCAAACCATTCAACTGGGTGACAACTTTTTATCCTTTCTGACCAGAGATGAAGAAGATTTTAAGAAAACCCCGAGAAAATCGGATCCGAATCCGACCGGATTTGTTGTAGTGTGACCACAGCTTGACCTCCTTTTACATTCCAAGAAAATAACCTGAGCGACCTAGGGAAGGTCGAAAACCGGAGACACACTCTTCGAAATACCTGTTTTCACCATATCCCTAGGCAGTATGCATGGACAACACAATTCATTAATTAAACCAAGATATGAATTCTCATTCAAATTATATCGAAAGGACTAGTTCAAACCTAGACTTATGGGCTCTTTCACAGAATTAAAAATTGAATCGCCAGTTAATTGTTTAAGGTTAATAACATGTTTTGTGAAATAAATAGGAAGGATTGCGAAATTGATATTTCAACATGGACTCCTGTATTTTTTTCTTTTTTTATTAATTGATTGATTAATTCATTCATTCATTGGTTCATTGATTGAGTGATTCATTCATTCGTTCGTTTGTTCGTCCGCCCGTTCGTTCGTTCATTCATCCATTCATTCATTCATTGATTCATTCATTCATTGATTCATTTATGGATTCATTTGTTTGTTCATTCGTTTGTTCGTTAATTTATATATGTTTTTATTTATGTATTTATTGTGCACGCAAGCAACTCAATAATGGAAAGTAACACGTGGCAATTGCTAGCATTGTAATTTGCTGAGAAGCTCACTATCGCTTACCAATTAAGATGTGGCGTGTATTGGCGCCGCCATAAGGCTAGAGCACAAGGACATAAGAAAACATCGGGGCAATTTTTCGGACACTGCGCTACACCGATTGCAGAGCGCCCACTCCTGCAGGTGGGTTTCAGGGGGCGAGATCGTTAGAAGCTATGAGGTTTAAGCATATATATCGCTGAAAGTCTCAGAAGGGGTATATTGTTCTTTTTTTTTTTTTTTTCTGGTTTACCTGTAAGTCAGCCTGACTTAACATAGGGGAAAAGTGGGGGAAAGATAAAATCTAATGCGGCAATTATCCCATGCCCCCTACTTCTGTTGTGTCGTCACTGGTTACATGGAGACGTTATTTTTTAAAAAAAGTAAAGCAATAAAACCGAGGAGAAAGAAACTTGATAATGTTGGGAAAGGCATCACCATAATAAGTAAAATAAATTCACCTTTAATCCGCCGTTAACCACCACCCTCAATACAGACCAAGAAAAAAAAAAATAAACTAACATTAATAAATTTTCTAAAAGCCGATATTAAAGGGCCAAACTCTCACCCCAAACTACAATTTTGGTACCCGGGTACCGAAATTCTCAATTGGCTCAGTCTTTGATTGACAGCTAATTCTAATTCAAAAAATTCCGAGGACCAAAGCTTATATTGCACAGCATGAACGGTACCGAGAGTGTTTTGATTATATAAATTGAATTTTTCTATACTCGCCCTGAATCAATAAACTGAGATTGTGTCTGGATGAGGGTTATTTTAAGACAACTGTGGAAGGGGCATCAATAAGGAGGTTAGGAAAATTGGTACTGTTTGAGGCGAGAGAACTGGCCCTTTAATTGTGCAACACGGACAAAATCGAGATCGCAGGCCTAAAGTTTGCATGAAAAGACAGTTAGTTCCACTACAAACTATAAGACTGCACCATGAATGAATGATTGAAGGAGAGCGGGGTAATTGCCTAATGATACAATACCGTATACGCAGGTAATGTTGGGTGGGTGGCAAATTAGTTTGACGTTTTTGATGTGTAATCTGCGCAGAAAATGAAAAGGAGCGATTATCCGAAAACTAAGACATTATTTCACCATAAAAGTGAGTCACTATGTGTAAGATGAGTCACTATGGGAACAAATTGACTCAATTTTAAGATAGCCACTCACTTGAGTGAAAATTCGATTTTTTACTCCGCAACAATCCTCCATTACCTTCAGTGATCACTGTAGGCACTCCATTAAGAGTAAAGCTTGGTTCTTTTGGAGAGAATTACACTATTCTTGGAGTTAATGTTACTCTTCTTTGGGTGAATTTGGCGAAAAGAATGCCTACCCGAATTAAACTCTAAAATCAAAAGATTGAACTGGTTCATTCTATAATAGAGTGAAGAATGTGAATATACTCCATTACAGTCATAAATTCACTCTTCTTGTGGTGAAATTACACTCCAATGGAGCGAATTCACACTTTTCACTCTATTAGATAGTGACTTTTTGTTCACTTTTTGCTTACTTTATACTGTCTGTAATCCTGCCTGAAAGACAGTAGGTCGCTACCATAAATTGCATGAGGAATTGATCGCGGCACATAACACTCAGTATTACCATCCAAGAAAACTATCTGTAAATCTGTCTTGAAATGCAATTCAACAGGACGGTGCACATGTGAGATCGCTTTCTCTCGTTTTTTTTTTTTTTTTTTTTCATATTTTCTCTTTCAGTTATACCGTTTTTCGTCAAAAGGATGATATATTAACAGAGAATCTGTATTTTGCAATGAAAACATATTTGTGTCATAGTATCCAATGACCCAGTAAAGTTCAATTAAAGCGGATCATTGTTTTTGCAAGTTTTCAATGACTTCTAATTCTGCACCGCAATAATACATTGGGTTAAAAGTAACACAAAATGACCCGCCATCGTGTTGTGAGTTGTGCATAGCTAGCTGCCAACAAAAGAATGACTTTCATCTGAATAAATTTTGTTACCCGAAGGAAATTGCAGAATTCCCATACAACAGTGACTGACGCAGAATTAACGTTTCTTCTCCTTGAAATACCTCTTCAATATCTTTTGATTATTTATCTACTAAGTAATGCATCTGAAATACCTCTTCAATATCTGTTGATTATTTGTCTACTAGGTAATGCCTCTTCAATATATGCTGATTATTTATCTACTACTACTAGGTAATGTCTCTGAAATGCCTCTTCAATAACTGTAAATTATTTGTCTACTAGGCAATGCCTCTTCAATACCTGTTGATTACTTGTCTACTAGGTAATCAGTTAAAAGGGGAAAACGGAGTGTTGGAAGGACATTAGCTGTGAAACTTTACGTTTGAAGAGTGCATAAAACAAAGAAGCCGTGAAAAAGAAAGTTCCCAATTTATTGTCAGGCTTTCCCAATTTATTGCCAGCCCAGAATATAGTGAGGTCAGTATGCCTACCCTCTGAAAACAGTTGGGTAATATATAATCAATAACACATATGAGACAATACCAAATCTGTTATCAATTAGTTAGATTACTTTTTCTTGGGAAACAAACCACTTTGCTATCCAATTATTGAAAGAAAACATACCTAATTTCAATATTGTCACGTACGTGACCAGAGATTGGTGAACATTTAAACAGCTTTCCCTTGTAACACTTTTAAAATTATCTGAGTTCAAGTTGTTTGATATTACAAGAAAATGGACAGAGCCAGGAACTCTGTCCATATTTGTATCCCCACCAGTATTCCACCCTGGACCCAGTCCGTTGCCCTAGTGCGGGGACCTAGGCTAGGTCCAACGTGTTGTAACTCGCGTTTCACGATCGGTGCTCATAAATCGCCCTATATTTTTAAAACAATTGCTTGATCCGACCTTGTTTCTGCAGGAATTTCGATACATTTAACAGAAAACGGACTGCCCGTTGCTAGGCATTTTTTGCAAAATGTTGAAGACGTTGACAGATTACACACTTTATTACTCCGTGATATTGAACCAGCCACATTAATTAAAATGACACGAGAAAAACAATTACGTTAGAGTCATTTTATCATCTTCCAAAAGACATTTTTATTATAGGGGCGTACAAATATAGGTTCGTTAGTTTCCTTTCATTGAAACCAAAACTAGAATATTCAAACAATGAATCATAGCTACTGTAACATTGCACAGTATGCAGAAAGAGTGTATTGATAACATATTACCGCCTTTTCCGTTCGCCAGAAAACGACATTGATTGCAGTAAAATAAATAGGTTGGTGACTAAACAAGGCCTTGTGAAAATGTGATAAGCTTTAAATTGACAAAGTTGTGAAAAGTGGAACTGTATGTGATGACGACAATTGTCCATTAACATGACACCGTACGAAAACTTAAAAATAAAAATACACAGGAAAAATAAAGAAAAATTTAATATAATTTTAAATTTACAACTTTACATTCCTTTTTTCGGGGAGATAACATTTCATTTCTCTCATGTAAAAGAAGAACCAAATTTACTCAGTGTTGTGAGATTCCAAATCGGCCATGTATTTCTCGAAATATCAGCAAATGTTCACAAGTGTTCTAAAGTGAACTTAAGGGCAGCAGAGTTTATATTACCCGTACCATCTCATATTAGTAAGGATTTTGTGCTTCCCGTTGTCTTGTCTCCGTTTTTCAGACAGTTGTGTTGACCTAAGCGTTCGTAGCAATAGAAACCCCCCCCCCCCACCCATTCCGAGGGGGTTGAAAAGTTCTCATGCCATTTAGTCAATGATCACGTTGATAATTTGGGCTGTTGAAGAGAATACAAGGTCTAAAGTTTGAAGGACAAGGACATGCCCAATGTTTAGATATGTCATATGTGGCTGCCTCAGTGTACGGCTTGTTGAAAATGTGACACCTCACCTTCTCACATCACGAGAACTACACATCGGATTCCAATACAAATGTTCAATTGAATGCTTCGAAATTAGGAGCATCCCAATAACATGTCAAATCTTGATATGACCTCAATCCCAACTTTAAACCGAGTTCTTTTTCCATGAGTGTAGGGCAAATTCCTTGGAATTAAAACAGTCGCTGCAAGGATAATATGAAGTAAACTCAACAAATTCGACCACCATTCGTACAAGAAACATTTCCGTCCCCGCCGTATTCAGGTCCTTGTCTTGTCCGTTTCATCGTGACCAAAGCAACGCTGTTCCCCGTATTATCCGTCAGTTTTATCGACGACCTAGGGAAGAGCATGGCTTTCACCTCATGTCGTACCATTCTGTTTCCCAATCCATATATATAAGGAGCAACAATCCCGACAGTTTTTCCAAAGGTGTGGATAAGTATATAGACAAATGGCGATGGTTCTTTTCCCAAGAAAATACCTGCCAACAGGAGAAACGTCCCCGGGACCCAATTTGTTATGTATACAACCACCACAAAGAACAGTCTCAATGCCGACTTTGCTTCTTGCGGTATTAGTCTTCTGGTATATCTTTGAGGGCCTTCAACGGTGCCATGACCGAGCGTCACTGGACACTGCAATGCAGAGATGGAACGAATGTGTTTCCTTACTATAAGGTATATGCGAACATATAAAACAATCATAGTCGGTACAAGTAACAGGATAGGGGAAAATAAAAGTAGCATAGTTTCCGAAGATGGCATCGCAAAACTGAGTACACATCTTCTGGTTTCCTGCCAAAGATCTTCTTTTCCGATCCACGTTAGTCCACTGACACCATAAGAACCAAAAACACTGTAGACGGCAATGAATCCAATTAGAAAACCTACCCTTCTGGATGTAAATATAATATCTGCTTTTAGCGGCCGAGCAATTGTAATATAACGTTCTACAGATAATAGTGGCAAGGTTAGGGCCAATTGAGTAGTCGTGCATACGGGGAAGTTTCCAGCTAGATAACACGCCGGCTGCCGTGTAAAGAATGAGAGATCTGACAGGACTTGCAGTGGGTAAGATATTGCGATGTGCAGGAGGGAAAAGCACATCAATGCAACTGTCAAATAATTGGAAGTCGTTCTGAGATTCCTTTTCCTAGAAATCGCTATAATTACACAAATGTTACCCATAGATCCTATGATGACGAATGAACCACTTGTGAAGACCGCAAATATAATCAAACCGGGCGCGATCTTGTTGGCGTCATAAATGATGTTCCCATTCTCAAATGAAGTGTTCATATTGAATCGTCTAAACAGTTTGCAAAGGAAAAAACTAAGTTCAGTTTATGCAGATTGTCTTCCGTTTCACTTTTATTTCGGCAGGTTCAGGTATATATTAACCCAGTAGGCAAATCAAACACCAGTCTAACAGTTGTGTGTCAAAGATTCAAATATTATCTTTTTTTTTTACAGAGAGGTTTTCATGAACTGTCATCTCCTAAAAATTCATTACTATTTGCAAGAAGTTATTCCACGAACAAAAATCGGGCTTATAGGCACATTTCGCTGCCCAAAGTTGCGTTTCATTGACGTAAAGCTCAAGCAGACTGACCAAGATTTGCAGTTAGGCAGAAAAATTCGTTAAACGTAATCCGACTAACGGCGATAATAGTTTTGAGAGCACGACGAATAGAACGGCCATATGAAGTCAGGATTCAGATACAATTATATATGACTGCTTTAGTTCCTTTTTTCACTCTGTCTCACAACGACATGGAGATGTAGCAATATTGAAAGCTCTCATTAATCTTTTTTTCCTTTGTCCAAGAGTTGCGCAAAGGTATTTTTTGCGATCTTCCTCTTTACATAAGATTCAATATGATAATCACAGCATTGTTATTTGACTGTTTGTCACATGACAGGCTTTACAACAGTCAATAAGAATGGTGACGATGGTACTTGATAATTGAGAACACGAATGTTTAATCAGTTGTAAAAAAAGTTCTAATGACTTTTTTTCCTGTTTCAATCCCAGCATCTTTAATTTAGACTCAGCAGGATTTTCAAGCAACAATATTTTGAACAAGAATTTGAAGAACGAGATTAAAGTTTGCCATTGAGCCATAATTTAAAAGTATTCAAGATTCAAGGTAAGCTTGACCCATTTTCGACAAGATGTGTAAAATTACGTAACAAAATGAACAAAGAGCATGATGATGCTTTTTAAGCATAGAAAAAGCCTCTTCAAGTGGCTAAGCACAAGACGGCTTAACGAAGACACGCAAATCAAGACCATTGCCTATAAACCCTGTAGTAAATTAAAAGTGTTCTGTCGAGGGCGTACTTTCTTTAAGAAACCAGAATGCAAAAATGCATTTAGATTTCGATGATACATAAACATTCTGTTTCAAAGAGTGCCATCATGCACCGTTATCTTCTCATTCAAATGTTATACTAGCATGTTCAAAAAATAATTTTGTTATTCCAGATGACCTTTTGACCTCCATAAAAGCCATACCTAGCTAGACAGACAAACAACAGACAGACAAATGCACAAAAAGCTATCTTGAAAGATTATATTTCAAAAGGCTTCCAGGCTTTGACCCCTGGAGACCCCAGATGACATTTCATTTTCGCCAGAATAAATAATGGGGACCATACTCTGACCATAATGCATACACATCTACAAATCTGAAATCTATCCAAGCTTCCTACCTTGAGATATCGCATAAGCAAGATTTTCAGACTTTGACCAGCAGTGACCCCAGATGACCTTTGACCTCCATCAAAAACATTAGGTACCAACTACTGACCATAACGCATCCACATACTACATATGAAATCAATCCAAGCTTCCTCCCTTGAGATTGAGACATCATGTTAACGAGGTTTTCAGACTTTGACTCCCGGTGACCCCAGATGACCTTTGACCTCTAAAAAACAATAGGTCCAATCTACTGGCTATAACGCACCCACATAAAAAATGTGAAATCTATCCAAGTTTCCTACCTTGAGATATCGCATTTAAAAAGGTTTCCAGACTTTGACCAGCAGTGAGCCCAGATGACCTTTGACCTCCACCAAAAACAAAGGGGACCATAGCCTGACCATAACGCATCCACATACTAAATATGAAATCTATCCAAGTTTCCTACCTTGAGATATTATGTTAACAAGATTTTCAGAATTTGACCACCGGTGACCCCAGATGACCTTTGACCTCCACCAAAAACAATAGGGACCAGCTACTGACTATAACGCATTTGCATACCCAAATATAAAATCTATCCAAGTTTCCTACCTTGAGATATCACGTTAACAAGATTTTCAGAATTTGACCCCCGGTGACCCCAGATGACCTTTGACCTCCGTACAAAACAATAGGGACCATCTACTGACTAAAACACATTTGCATACCCAAATATGAAATCTATCCAAGTTTCCTACCTTGAGATATTATGTTAACAAGATTTTCAGAATTTGACGCCTGGTGACCCCAGATGACCTTTGACCTCCATCATAACATTAGGTACCATCTCCTGACCATAACGCATCCACGTACTACAAATGAAATCAATCCAAGCTTCCTCCCTTGAGATTGATATATCATGTTAACGAGGTTTTCAGACTTTTACTCCCAGGGACCCCAGCTGACCTTTGACCTCTAAAAACAGTAGGGCCAATCTACTGGCTATAACACATCCACATAAAAAATGTGAAATCTATCCAAGTTTCCTACCTTGAGATATCGCATTTAAAAAGGTTTCCAGACTTTTACCAGCAGCGAGCCCAGATGACCTCCACCAAAAACAAAGGGGACCATAGCCTGACCATAACGCATCCACATACTAAATATGAAATCTATCCAAGCTTCCTACCTTGAGATATTATGTTAACAAATTTTCAGAATTTGACGCCTGGTGACCCCAGATGACCTTTGACCTCCATCAAAACAATAGGTACCAACTACTGACCATAACGCATCCACATACTACATATGAAATCAATCCAAGCTTCCTCCCTTGAGATTGAGATATCATGTTTACGAGGTTTTCAGACTTTGACTCCCGGTGACACCAGATGACCTTTGACCTCTTAAAACAATAGGGCCAATCTACTGGCTATAACGCATCCACATAAAAAATGTGAAATCTATCCAAGTTTCCTACCTTATGATATCGCATTTTAAAAGGTTTCCAGACTTTGACCAGCAGTGAGCCCAGATGACTTTTGACCTCCACCAACAACAATAGGGACCATAGCCTGACCATAACGCATCCACATACTAAATATAAAATCTATCCAAGCTTCCTACCTTGAGGTATTATGTTAACAAGATTTTCAGAATTTGACTCCCGGTGACCCCAGATGACCTTTGACCTTCGTAAAAAACAATAGGGACCATCTACTGACTATAACGGATTTGCATACCCAAATATGAAATCTATCCAAGTTTCCTACCTTGAGATATCACGTTAACAAGGTTTTCAGACTTTGACCAGCAGTGACCCCAGATGACCTTTGACCTCCACCAAAAACAATAGGGACCATAGCCTGGCCATAACGCATCCACATACTAAATATGAAATCTATCCAAGCTTCCTACCTTGAGATATTATGTTAACAAGATTTTCAGAATTTGACCCCCGGTGACCCCAGATGACCTTTGACCTCCGTACAAAACAATAGGGACCATCTACTGACTATAACGGATTTGCATACCCAAATATAAAATCTATCCAAGTTTCCTACCTTGAGATATCACGTTAACAAGGTTTTCAGACTTTGACCAGCAGTGACCCCAGATGACCTTCGACCTCCACCAAAAACAATAGGGACCATAGCCTGACCATAACGCATCCACATACTAAATATGAAATCTATCCAAGCTTTCTACCTTAAGATATTATGTTAACAAGATTTTCAGAATTTGACGCCTGGTGACCCCAGATGACCTTTGACCTCCACCAAAAACAATAGGGATCATAGCCTGACCATAACGCATCCACATACTAAATATTAAATCTATCAAAGCTTCCTCCCTTGAGATATTGTGCTAACGAGATTTTCAGACTTTGACCCCTGGTGACCCCAGATGACCTTTGAACTCCGCCAAAAACAATAGGGACCATCTTCTCATCTTAACGCATCCACATACCGAATATGAAATATATCTAAGTTTCCCAACTTGAGATATCAGATTAACAAGGTTTTTATGTTTTGACCCCTGGTGACCCTAGATGACCTTTGACCTCCACCTAAAACGATAGGGTTCTTCCTCTGAATATGGCGCATTTGTGTACCAAGTTTGAAAACTGTCAGACATTCCTATCTTGAGATACTGTGTTAACAAGCAAAGTGTCTCAAACACACACACACACATGCATACGCACGCCATCATGAACGCATTGGTTTCTCTTATCATCGAAACCAAAAACTATCCCAACACAAATCCAGGTAGCTGACTTGTGTGAAGCAATTCCTCTCAGCTTTTAGAATCCACTCCCTCACTGCAGTTTTGCAAAAGGAGATAACAAGTAAAACGCACATATGTTAATTTATTCATGGTATTCTTAGAGAAAATTAACCAAGAAAAGAATTACCATTTTAGTCAAGTGGATTTTATCCCTTTGTAAGGTGCAACGAGCTTAGCTTCATGAACTTCTGACCTCTTCAGTGAAACTGTCTTGTAAGTCCAACTTTTAAGTCCAACTAAAAAATCAGCCTCAAATAATCTAGTCTCCTTTACCGATGAGGAAACGAATCAGGGTGCTTCCTAATGAAACGATGACGATTGTCAGTCATATTCATGGTCGCCCATCATGGAAATATTATGGAAGTATTCTCGAAATATCTTTAAAAGCCGTAGTATAAAATGTGTTAGTTGGTTTTTTTTTTTTCTTATTTTTTTTTAAATTATTTATTTATTTTTTCATTTACCGGGGACTGGGTTAAGGTTCGTCCAGTATGCTATTAAATTTGTTATAAAGCATCCACAAATATTTATTATAATGATACAACTTTAGCATTTCTTACTTTCTCTACTAAAGTCCTTCAGACTCTCTGGCAAAGATCCGTAAGGCGAAATCAAACTATGAATATAAAAAGATTCACTAAAAGAGTCACAACACCTAACGGACCAACTTTGCGACCCTCAGACCATTTACATCATCGGTTTGTCATGTATGGATCCATTCAGACTGGATGAACAGAACAGAAACTGCACGTGATCTTGGAGGAGTGAAAAGCTTTACCACAAGAGGGTTCTGCCTATATCAAGCCAGGGACTCTAAACTTCTAATGGATGTGAGATGTTACTGAAAGTTTCCACTTTTCTTTGCTAAGAAATTTACCATCCGCACAAACCCAATGAAACATTTCAGAATTCGGGAATTCAGAGCCTTTTTTTTGTTATTTTTGTTTTTATTTTTAAGAATATGTGTTACTTTGGAATAAGATTCTATTTTTTCTTTCTCTTTTGTATTCATAATTTTAAGCAATGAAAATATTGAACTTGACAAAATTTAAATCAAGAAAGGTGTAAATTTAACATGGAATCTGGATTTTATCGATAAAATTATTCCTCCATGCGTTTGGGAAATCCGTAAAATAAATTGTCTGTGAAGGGCAAATGTTTTTTAGTTTGTGGCCAGACAAAATCATTCCCAGCTCTGACTACCATCAGTTCTGTGAAATCATTTGCGCATGTAGCAGCAGATGCTCCTTCATAAAATATTTTTGGTAAAATTTTACGAGGTTTGGAATTCAATGAAAATGTCGAAAATTTGCCCACTATCACATAACCAAGAAACATGAGTAACTACCTATGTTTTCCTAAATGTCCTTTAGATTTATTTATTTTAAAATATCAAATTCAAAATGAAATGTACTCCCAACCAAGCTTTTCATTTTCACATATTTTGTCAAAACAAGCAAGAAGATTTCGGAAACTCTATAAAAGTCGTTGGCAGAACCTCAATCTGCAGACTTTAAAAGTCAGATAACATTATGCAACATCAGTGATCTCCGGTCGTTTTTGCAGTCTCAGATTTGAAACATAGGAAGTGCAGATTCTTCAGTAATCTTCAAACTTTTAAAACTCGAATTTTCCAGCAAAATGTTTTTCTCTCAGGAGACCCATTATCATATTTTCAATACAAGCTCCATGTCTTCAAATATTAGTCTAAAAGATGAAGCATTTTCCAAACTTGGGCTCTCTATTTTACGTCCTAAAAACAGTCATGTGCACACTTTAAAAAAAATCTTGAATAATAAAAAAAATCTTGAATATTGGGAGCTTGACACCATTTTGGAAACGTACATGGAAGGGTATAACACTGCAAATTCTTGGTGACAGGCTATCAATGGCTAGTTGCTTATAATAAATGTAGGTGACACCTATCTGGTTAATCCAACTTTATCACGTGTTTTGTTAAACTGTTTACAAATACTTTCTGAGCAAAAGTTTTAATCCACTAACCTACATTTTATCTTGATTTGTCCGTTATTTACCTCAATGACTTATTTAAGCCTCTTCTGTTTTAAATCCGATATTGTATATTAAATAAGGTAAAGTCGTCATGAGTGGGTACTATGAGACAAATTACACGTTTTCCAGTAACTTTCACTTTCAGCTGATAGGCGACACACCTTTACGTGCAATCATTTGGCCAATGAACGACAGTCACGCCTTGCAATTAAGAATTTTAAGAAGATAATGCTCATTGTTTGAAAATGGAAAAGATTGAGGATTCTGAGCTAAATTACACGCGAAGAAGGGAATTGCCAAATTAGCAAGCAATAATTTATAAATTTATATGTATGAAATGAATATTGTGCATTCTGTTTTATATGAATTGTTAAGCAGACAGTGCTCGTTTGCCAATGTAGTAACAAAATCATCAGCCTGAGGATTGGATGAAACTTTTTCGAATTTGGGGCAAAGATATACCATATAGGTTAAAGACTATTTATGATACTGGATTTTAACTGTTTCACATTATTTCTAGCTTGTTCATGTGTTCATGTAGATACGTGAGAAGACTGAATTTGGAAAGGAGACATTTCGGTACTTTCTCTGATTACAAATCACTTCAAACTTCAAAATGAACACTTCAAGCGAGAATACGATTGATGAAGTGATCAAGGTTACACCCAGTCTGAAAATTGCCGTGGTGCTAACAGCTCTTCCGTTGGTCATCGTTGGATCTTTGGGGAACATTTGCGTGATTACAACGATTATTAGGAAAAGGAGTCTTAGAACGACATCCAATTATTTCACATTAGGATTAATGTTCTTCTCCCTCCTGCATGTTGCTCTGTCTTACCCTTTGCAAGTGTTAACAGATCTTTATTTTTTTACCAGGCAGCCTGCCTGTTATCTGGCAGGTAACATTATTGTTAGTACATCCATCCAAATGATTCTCTACTTGCCCCTTCTGTCCACAGAACGTTATATTACTATTACTCGACCGCTCGTCGCCTACAAGCTACAAAACCCTAATGGAGCGATTTTTCTCATTAGTTTTGTAGCAGTGTATGGAATTTTGGTTTCTTTTGGCGTTAGTGGATTAACGTGGATTGGAAAGAATGATCTTTGGCAGCAGACCAGAAGGTGCAATGTCATTTTCATGATACCATCAAAGAAGGTCGTAATATTCTTAATTTCTCACCACGTCATACTCATACCAATTATGTGTTCAATATACCTTCATCTATTCATTACAGTAAGGAGACATATTCATGCTATTTCTGTTATACAACGGCCAACGACATCAAATGACGAAACCCAAACAACTGATACTGTGTCATCCTTGAGCAATAGCACCAAATCCCTTCGCCAACAGTCAACCAATTATCTCGGTGGCAACCATCTGAGGCGTTCTCCTGTTCTAATACTGCAGGAAGCTAAGTCAGCACTACGCTTGTTCTTTGTGTTGGCTGTGTACATCATGAACTGGGCCCCGTCGCGGTTTTTCTGATGACGGGTGTTGTCTCAGAGAAAAATATATCGCCATATGTTTATGTACTAATTCATACCTTTGCAAAGACTGCTGTGGTCATTGCTCCGTACATCTATGGCTTCGGAAATAGGAAGATCCGCAAGGAGGCAAAGATGATGCTGTTTTCAAGGTGGGTAAAAACAAAGACTGACAATGCAGGAAACACGGTTTACTTTGTAAACAAAAAACGTAGGATAAAATTGGACTTGCCAGGGAACAGTGAGCGGTGAGGACTTATAATAAAGAAACAAACAGAGAAAAAAAGAGGAAGAAAAATACCAGTTGAACGCTCTAAACACACAAGACTGTCAAAATACCTTGCTATATTTTTTAAGGTTGATCTTCAAAATGTTTAGACAATGCTGAGTGACAAATGTCAGAGCTTACCGATCTTAATCATGAGCAACCTCGATTCTGATCTCTCCTGAAATTTCTGTAGGCCTTTCAGTGTAAAACATGCGCTATTTTGTAAACGGATCACCATTATCAAATGACGCTTTGAAAACCAAGTACTTGACAAAGTTCATCCAATACAGGATATTTAACTCCTCAGACCTCTTATGGCCTTTAACGTTAAAACTACCAAAAGAAATGTTCATCTTTAAACGGTACAAAGCGCTAACTCTTGGTGGTTCTTGTTCATTAATTAAGATCAATGAAGAAAAGACAAATTGTTTCCTCCTTTTTTAGATTGCTTTTGATATTTTCTTTTAAATTCATAAGCCTACACAGGTGAGAAACTGGAGTCTAGAAGACTCTTTGCATGGTTATATTTCGGAACGTTTCTCTTTCTACGAAATTACCTGATGTCGGAATTTACTTTTCAAAGATCTTTCACTACAAAGAAATAGAATTCAGCTGATGTTGAATCTTTTAATTGGTTGTTGTAAAAGACTATTTAGAAACAATAATTTCTATGATGAATGTTCAACAATTTTGTCAGAGAAAACATCATCATTTCAGTGGAGGTCAAATGTAATTTAGGTGACCCGAGATAATACTGCGAAAACTTTGACAAGAAAGTGTGAACATTTCTCATGCAAGCAATAGGAGACCTTTTCCTTTTTGGTTCATGGATCCAACGTGTTGGGTGGAAGTGCCGTCACGGCCATATTAGGGTCGCAGGAGCTTGAATAGCCAAACCGGGAAAAACACTTTGTAAACAAGTGTAATTAGAAAATATATTTAAAAAGAAGAACACATTATCAATTTTGTAGAAATTTTCACAGGGAAAAAGGTTGATAAAGCGATGAAAAGTACGAAGCTTCGCATTTACATTCATTGATCGGAATGAAATGGTTGTGTAAAGACTTCTATCTTCATAAGTTACATGTCGACTAAGAAATACTGAAAGTTCATGGACCACATTGAATGAAGTAAATGCTGAAAAGGTAAACAGGCATATCCCCACGATTTTTTCACATTATGGTTGCCAGTTTAATGATAAAAAAGACAACGCAAACAGTTTAAATGTTTTTTTTTTTTTCCTTTTAACATAGGTGTAGATCTTGCAAAGTATACTCGAGATGTGTTTTAATGGAGCGCTTGCTGAATACCATGACATAAGATATTATTTGATGTTTCTTACCAATGTTGACAATGGCAAGTTACTATTTATTAGTGATTTAATTATGTATTGTAAAAAGTATGTCATTGATGTGATAGTCAAACCTTTGTCTTATACATGTAACCTGTCATTCCCGACTGGTGCATTTCCAGAGAAAATGAAAACAGCATAGCAATTCCCTCTTCAAATCAGATGAAAGAGAGAAATTGAATAATAGAACGTTTTCAACTCTCCATGTATCGCCCAAAATTTTAGGAAAGCATACCATGACATAAGATATTATTATTTGATGTTTCTTACCAATGTTGACAATGGCAAGTTACTATTTATTAGTGATTTAATTATGTATTGTAAAAAGTATGTCATTGATGTGATAGTCAAACCTTTGTCTTATACATGTAACCTGTCATTCCCGACTGGTGCATTTCCAGAGAAAATGAAAACAGCATAGCAATTCCCTCTTCAAATCAGATGAAAGAGAGAAATTGAATAATAGAACGTTTTCAACTCTCCATGTATCGCCCAAAATTTTAGGAAAGCTGTTTGAGGAAAGGGCCGTTGTTTGAATGTTGCTATTAATGTAGTTTACTAGTTGATTGTTTTCGAAGTGGTCGCTCAACTGTCACTGACCTTGTCGAGGTTGTAGATGACCCTATGAACCTACTTTAAAGAAAATAAACAAAAATACATAGCCAGGGTAAATTTTCGACGAATGCTGATTACAAAACTTTGGTATGCAGTTTTTATCCAACCTCACTTTTTAGTTTTGAACAACACTTTGTCCGATAGAGGGCTTTGGGAAGTTATCAATTGTCAGATTTTGTGGGCTGACTGATAGGTGTGCAGGTGCATGATAAGTGGCTAAGCTAAAGGAAGGGACTGCTTGGGATGTCCCGAATCGTACAGCACTTTGACATCAAAACATAAATGTAGTTTGTGTTTCCCGCGAAATGTACTTCTAAGGATGTGTGAGATGTAAATAAACGTAGAAAAATCAAATCAATGAAAATGAAAAAAAAAAAAAAGACAAACAAACAAAAAGGAAAATCGGAAAACAGCCGTTTATGATGCCAGATCTTTAAATAACACCTCTCATCTACAATGCAATTTTCTTTCGTAAACTTCCGGAGGCTCTCCCACAAATACTGGTTTGAAATTTAAAAAGCACCGGGAAATTGCTGTCACTATGGAAGCTTGCTCATCAATATGTTTTAGAAATTTTTCCAAGCTCTGGAATAAAAAATGAAAATTTGCCGAAGGTGTTATCAGATTATCAAGTGACAACTTTCCAACTGTGCTGCCTTCCTTAAATTTCTGTAATGAAATTCCAAATTTTCCCCAGTGTTAACTCTTGATTTCCACATGGTTGTTTTAAACATGCAACAAAGTTTGAAAACAGTCGCTGACTCTGGAGATGAAAAAGAAAAAAATAGGCAACATCGGAAGCCTTTTTAATGTCGTGTAAAGCAATAAAAACATCTTTGACTGGCCTACGTATTAGCTAGCTCCAAATTTTGCATAACTTTCTGTGCATGTTAATATATCTATTACTGTCAATCAATTAATCAGATGTGAAATGTGACTTTATCAAGTGCCCGTGTAAATAGCTTCCACACCTCTCTGGAGCGACAAGAGGTAATCAGGCAAAGACGGAGGATGTAAGACGAAACCTTTCATCATGCCGTGTGAAGTTTTCATTTCCCTTTGGAAAATCCACGGGAAGTGATGTAACTTCCCAAAGTAGCTTGCTTCAGACTTCGTATGGGTTATGTTTGCCTTCCGTGAAATTCCTAAGTTGTTTTTTTTTTTTTCTTTTTTTACTTTCCCTGGGATTCCCATAACAAGCCATTCACATCCCTTGGGAATCTCATGTTTGTGTGTGAGTGTGTTTCTTCTTTGTTAGGGATGTAGGGTCAAGCAGTCACATAGAGTATGGAGGCGAACGTCTTCATACGATTTCAGCAAAGGTAATTTGCAACAGTACTAAAGGAATGGGAGATTCTTGTACAACAGATTAATAATTAATATATTAATCTGAGGGACACTGGAATAGCATTATAGCAAATAGTCACGCAATTCTTTCGTACATTATTTCCTAAGATACCTAAATCCACATGCATTCCATAATTGAGCTTCAAGTGGGGCACAACTCTGCCTGTGATTGTGTCATCACTTTCCTTTTTTTCTCCCCCCCCCCCCTTTTTTTTTCTTTCTTTATTTCTTTCTTGTTTGGGGCACTTCGGCTTGGGATCATCGTAGAGGTATGACGAGGGTAGCAAAAGCACCCTATCAAATCACACTTCACGTATTGAGAATATTTTAGTCACTATATGGTAACTTCGCTGGACAGGTCCTTTCATTGGTTTGCTAGGCTTTTTTGACTGAACTGCCCTACTAAGAGTAGAATCCCTTTTCTCTAACAACAGACTTCACAGTCACATTGGATCTTGGGTTCCGTCAAGAGTGAAATGTTCGTAAGTCTGCAAGTCTATGCGATTGTCAAATGCACTTTTAAGTGGTTAAAGTTCTTTGTTTTTTTTAGTTTTCTTAATCAGTTATGAAACATTCCTTAGTTCATTAGCGAGTCTTACTTGAATTCAAACATCTGCCCATGTTTGGTCAATTAATTAATGCTGCGTGGAACCCTTAAAAGCACCGAGCTCTCGCGTACTTTTGTGGAGTAATTTTTGTTTTCTTTGGCAAATGCGGCTAAAGTGTGGTTACAGGTGAAACCATGCCAAAAAGTGTTTGAGATATACGAAAACAACAATTTAAGTCACTCCCTAATACTTTCATGTCGTGTACATTGTTCAAGAGCAAGACAATAAGGAGCATTTTAATCGGCACCCATGATAGTTTCAGTGAAAAGGAGGAAGCTTTCGCTCCATCCGTGATACCTCAATGGACTCAGAATGGTCAAAACACCCTTCTATGAAGAAATGCTGGATTTTCATGCCAGTCGGGCCTTTTTTCTGTCGGTTCAAATTCAGTGAGATCGCCCAAACAGACTTCTGTTGGAGTGTTTTTTTTTTTCCGGTTATGGGCGGTCTGTGTGCAATGTTTATACTGGTAAGAAGGAAAGCTCACTTGTAATTCTACATACATTGAGAGCAGTTTTGGGAAATATGCCTTCCATGAGTCCTGGACCCGTTTGAAAAGCGCAGTTCCACACTTGTATAAATGACTTATATTCCCCAGTGTTCGACAGGTGTTTCGACTAGGCTGGTGTTCAGGGCCAGGATTTCCGTATTTCAGTGTTTGCATATTGAACAGTTTTGTCTCATTTTGAGAGCGCCCTCACTTTTTCGTAGATTTTCTACCACAGTGTATCTATAGGGGTTTCATAGAAATCGTTAATACTGTATGTCACCTCAATTAATACAGTTTGTTCAGCCATTAATACATTCCTCATTATGCCTTAGCTTATATAAAGTTAACTTGTCCATACAAAACTCACTGAAGAGCCACCGTAACAGGCCAGAAAACAACCAGCTAAGGTTCTGTGCTAATTCAATAGCAAATTAAGGACAACGAACTTTTCAGGTTTCCATAGAAATTATGTCACATTGTATCCACTTTGTTCACTCATAATTTTGTCAATGCATGTCTTAACAACATCTTTCACCGGTCAAAAATATCCGTTGCACACTTTCCCCACCGTACTTTCTCAGTAAAAAAAAAAACCCTTGTGAATTGGTTTCTACGAAGCAGTGGGTATGTTTATTCATATGATTTGATTCCTCCACTATTTAGAAGGGGAACAGATAATTTTCCACTGAATATGAACACTGTACAGAATCCGTTGTTTACAAAAATTATCATTGTTTAATTTTATAAGCCACATTTTGTTTAAAATGTAGTAATACATTTATTATACATTCGATTCGATTCAATATTAAACATCTTTACCAAGGCTAGATATTAAGCTTCCACACAAAAAATGGACTCGTCCAAAGCACCAAAGTCAGACAGAGGGCATGAAAAGGCTCAAAGTTGCATTTGCAAGCATTTTAGGTTTCCTCCCCTAATAATTTCTTTGGAATCATGTTAGTAAAATGATTGTCATTCGATTTCGTTTCATATAAGAGGTAAATTTTTAATTAAGATACAAATTGTCAAGTAAATTCATACAAAAAGTGGGCGGAGTTTTCACATAAGCGAAAATGAGACAACTGTTCAATATGCCTAAGCACCATTAGCACCACTTCCGCGGATCTTTAGCAAATCGCCAAAATATTCGCGTGTTCCACTCTCTTACGGTATGTTTACTGCATTCATTTTAAGACTCGTCCACGGACTTCCTGTACGTGGATAGAGCATGCTATGGTACATTGACGCTACCGTACGTGTAAGAAAAGCGCACCAAGGTGGCCGTCTGCCAAGGTTTTGTGTTAAAGTTTGGATTTCCTAAAGAAAATAAACAGATTTTTCAAGAAATTTGAGATATTTCCGACATAATGTGAGGTAAGGTCAAATTGATTGAGGCCGTTGATTTACCCCAGGCTTACCAGGGAGTTGCTAGCAACTCCCTGCCATTACATAGTGATGGCTCACCAAAATATAGAGACTTTCAAGGGCGACGAACATTAATTATTGCGTTCATTCCTATTTACTGAGACTTTCTTGTATTACTATTCGGCTGAAAACGTCCAAGCTAATATGAAGGACAAGAGACTAAGCCTCCCATACAAGGTTATCAATTGAACTTTTATACCATGATGACAGATCGGTTTAGTTATAACCCCATGCGCGATTGTTGGCCAGAATTATTGTGAAAAAGTAAAAAAAACAGAGATTGTGACCTTTAATCAAACCATGCACTTACGAGCTGGACCTATTGATTCTATCGACCTTGTAGCAGAAACAACACTTGTATTTGATTTACAAAGTTTCATTCTTGGTAGGAGCATAGTTACTATACCTTTCCCTAGTTGGGAAACTCTTTACGTACACTGCGTATGTACATACGTAGAAGCTGTATGTACGTTTATAGTTTTTGTAAGGTGTGTCCGTAACTGTCCGTAAAAGCATACAGTATTGGGCTCTTCAAAAATGTTCAAACGTGACTTTGAAGTTGCACACGATCGATCGGTAGTGATACGGCTCCACTGAGTGATGTACTGTTTCAGCTGAGAAGTGAAATTAAAGATGACTCAAGGGCTAAAACGGAACTGCAAATTAACGGCCTCCTAATCAGTGAGTTTTTAAGATTTTTGAATAAATGAAGAAATCCTATGTTCTCGGGTTTCATTTTCCCTTTTTAAGCGTAAAATACTGGTTCCGAGGCCTGGTGTTGGGAGACCTTCGCTGAGGACATTCGCTAGGCCCTGCAGGCTTATCATACCGCAGTCAGTGTGCAGTGAGAGCGAAGTAGACCCACTTCATTACGCTAGGTGGGCTTCCTAAAATTTTGTTTGACCACAGTTACTGATAAATATTGTATAATACACTCGTGTATATAATACACTCGTCTGATGAACCGTTACACTGGTTTGTTAAAATGGTTTAACCCTTTACCGTTGTGCTCCGATCGGGGCATATTTGCGCGTCTCGGGAGTGGGCGGAAAAGCGGACGTAGCCCGCCCCGCATCGGCTTCCGTAGGCCATTTACCCCGTGACCTTAAACTATTGTCTCTCTCGTTGTTGTGGCCGAATTTTCGGGTAGCTACTCGCAGTTTCGAACTCCGCGTGAAGCAGTAAAGATGGGTGACAGCCGAGCTCTCCGCATGGGTCCAAAAGGACCCAAACAACGGTAAAGCGTCAATCCAACCAGTCTAACGTTGTAAAGTGCGATTGCTACGTGCTCGACAACTTCGCGGAATGGTTGAGTGAGCTTATCAACTTACTGTTGCTAACCCAGTCTTCGATTGTCCCGCCATTTTGGTTTGGGTACAGTTATTTTCGCTTTACGGCCGATCTAATTTAAGACAGAAATCTTAATCAAACCTTTCGCAAAAATATACGCCCTAATTGAAGTCATTACAGTTTGACAATTTTTCGCAAGAGACTCTCGAAGAAATCAGTTTACCCTGTCTGCATATATACAATACGTATGGAGAGTCCGACAACAAGGCTCTCGTATACTATCAACCTCACGTGGCTGACGAAAACCGTAATCTCAACATAAACAGTAAGTTCGCGGAGTTTCCAAACCAGGGAAAGGTATAATAGCTATGGTAGGAGTTAGCGTTTACAATTCAACTAAGTCAGCACAATGAGTTCTGGGTCTTTCTCATGAAAAACAAAGTCCTGTCCCCTGTCCATTTTGGGAAATTGTTGAAGCTTGTGGAAAAATTCGAATACAGCATGCAGTGATATCGTGTAATAAATTTCAGAGAAAGGTCAAGAGCTGAGCCCTAAAACTTATTTTGAAACAACAGCAAAATATCACTTTTTCCTCTTATTTCTTTGCAAAGTATTTGTCATCATATTTAATAACCTTAATATTTTGTTAATGTAAAACAAGTAATTACTTCTTGTTAATTTGACATTAGAAGAGAAATATTGCTGTCTCATGATCCTCAACAGCCAATCATGGAACAAAACAGTCTACCGCAAAGTACCTCATCCTCGTATTCGTGCTCCAAACATGTATTTAGAAGAATATACAGTTATCATATTGCAATAAAATTGTGCCGTGACTCGATCCTGAAAGACTTTGAGTCTCAAGTTGTTAAATAACTCATATGTACACCTATCATACTACTACTGTTTTAAATAGTTCAAAGCTCTATCGAGTCATGTGATGAGGGAGGGCTTTAATTGACATGTTTTCATAAAAATGGTCATGTATATCCAGCCTATTAGGTACTTTCTTCCCCGAATGCTCGAAAGGAACATCTCTTATTGTTTTATAATAGTTTTTATTTTGTGTCATGTTCTAAGTAAGAGATAATAAATTTAGCAAACTTTGTTAGAGATGTTAAGATAGTCCTCAACATTTACTGGCTTCTCGGCCTTCTCGGCATGTGTAGTATCATTCTGTTTTTTTAATCCAGTCTAGAAAGAGCCATGCATGACAGACCAAAAATGTAAATGGTCTGAAGGTCGTGAAGTTGGTCATGTATTGTCCTTTAGTGGGCGTAATAGATTCTTCGGAAAGCAGTGAAAGCTTTGTTTTTTGTCGATAAACGGCCCTTAGCAAATCTTCATCATTTCAACCTTGGACCCCAAATATCTGAAAACTGAAAGATAAGCCCATCTCAGCTCTGTGCTGACAAAGAGTTCATATTGCACCATTTACCCAATACGAGAAGATACCTGTGGACAAGTTAGAACTTGACCGACCACTAGATGGCCTTTGACCTCAAACTCCTGAATCCACTCATGCAGTATGTACCACTGGGCAACAATGGTATTCACCAAATATAATAAAAGTTCAATTTTATCTACCATTTTGCGTTTTCTACACTACGGCTGAAATTGAAACCGTCATGGCCTTTGATCTCAACTTCAAGCCCCTTACGACCCTTCTCCGTGGTGAACATTGAAACTTATTTTAGTTTCATATTTATCGACTGAGGTCTCGATGAGCAGTATCAACTTTAAAAATTGGTGACACACAGATATATTGATGGATTGATAAATACAGTAACCCTGCATGATCACAACAACTCCGACTGACTCAACCAGTATTGCTGGTTTTGAATGGATTTGCAATTTAAATTTTGTTCCTTTATTCTATTCATGCACGTACAAATACTGATAATCATGCAAGATTCCATTTGCATGAGTGTTGCTTTTGACAACTTGTAATCTTACGAGAAATAACTTAGAAAATTAAAAAAAAACAATGGTTTAGACTTACTCGTCTTTTTTTACATTTTTCCAACGGAAACGAACATGCGCAATGACTGGTTATTTAATGTACAGTAAGCAATCGGAAAATAATGTTATTGATGACTTGAACAAGTTTTCAACGTTTCACAGATAAATGTAAAGTTAATTCTACTCTCTTAATGATCCCTAGTGATTATGTAAACCTTCAACAACCACGCGAAGACCCCACGTTCACAGGTATGATGTCTGAGATGATGTGCATTAGATGAGATGGCCGAGCTTGGTATTTTGGCCAGAGCAGCGGCGAGAATGACCCGTGGTAGGGCGATAAAACAGTGGATTAAGACTCTACAAAGGCCACCGGCACGAAATTTTGGTTTGGAACAGGGGTGGGACGAGACGTCCCGAAGGATTGATTTATACAAAAGACGACCGTTTTCCTAATACTACTACATTTTTTTCATGCTATAGCATAATTTAGTAAATATTTAAATTGGCATCGAAAATCGGAATATTCCAAAAGATCAAACACAATAAAAGTTCAGAAATATAAAACAAGAGCCCAATGGGCACTGTGGTTCCTTGCTGGATATTATAAGAACTGTACAGCCAGTCTCCAAAATAGAGCTAAGCAAAAGCTCATACTCCATGTTTGTAACATCTTCACACAAGGGATATTTTAGTACTAATATTACAAGATATCAATGATTAAATTTTTGTGGTCTTACTTACATTCAATTGTATAATGCTTGGTGATCCTTCAAAAACACTACCTCATTTCCATATGTATTTATCCTTGTAATCAAACTTCATATTACCACCAATGAACAATACACAATGTGGTCAGAGAGTGAAAAACACCCCTTGTATTTCTCTCACAAGTTACTTTTACCTGCTCTCAAATAAAACTTGCTATTACTTTAAAACAATCTACCATTTGTCCTGTTTGCTATCTCTACACAGAAAACAGGGTTGATTCAGCAGTTAAGCAGAAAGCAAGTGATTAATTGGGTGTGATAATAGAATGAGGATTAGGTTACCCCACAGAGCACAGCAGTATTAAAGAAACATACTGTATAATCCATGCATTGCTTTCACTGGCAGAGAGACCAGTTTAATGCAGTGTGACCTGTGCTCATTGAAATCTACAGATTTCAGTTATTGCCCTCTTTAAACTTTGAATGATCCAAAATCTGTGTCCAACCCGGGAATCATTACTAAACAAACATAAAGGCCAAATTTTCAAGGTGTTTGGGTGTGAAAGCATGCAAAACCAGGTGAGGTAAAAATTCTATTGAACCTATCTTTATCTAGCTTTCAAGATTCTCTAAATAACATTTCCAGTGGCTGACCTCCAGTGACCTTGATGACCTTTGACCTTAACCAAACACAGATTGATTTGAAATTTGTCCTTTCTACCTTAAAATACTGTGTTAAAACGTTTTTCAGTGTTTGACCCCTGATGACCCCAGATGACCCCTTGACCTTCACCAAACATATCAGATTTCATTCTTACACCATAGCACATGCACACACCACGTATGACATCTATCCACGTTTCCCACCTTGAAATATCGTGTTGAGAAGGTTTTTAGTTTTTGACCTCTGGTGACCCCAAATGACCTTTGACCTCCACCAAAACGATAGGGCACACCTTCAAACTATGGCACTTCTATATACCAAGTTTCAATTTAATCCAACTTTCCCTTGTTGAGTTACAGCGTACCCCAGCTAGCGTCACAGACACACACACACACACACACATTCACACACACACACACACACACACACGCCAACCTGACTACATAGGTTCCTTTTGCTAACGCAAGGAACCAAAAATGAAAACTTAAGAGAAAACAATCAAAAGTTGGGAATACAAAACCTAACATAAAACAGATATCCAACCAGACGAATTAAACAATTTTCATGGGTAAAACTAGAAAATGTGGTTACGAAATCGTAACGACTTACTGTCCATGATTGTTTGTGTTCCACCGTACTTGGACGGTAAGGAAAGCTTAGACAATCGAGTCTACTAAACCAGGGAGCTGTAGGCAAGATGGCTGCCTGCTATGGATTTGTGCATAGAGAAGGATAAGTTCTTATTACTTCTCAAGATTCACCTGCGCACCTACCATTTGGCAAGCCTAAGTTAAGCCTTATGTAACTGCTTCCAAGAGAGAAATATAACAACAATGAGAGCTAACGTCAAATTCCAAGATATAGATGCGTACATAAATACCATGGTTGTTCTCCAGCGGCGAACTACAAACACTGGCGAGATACAACAGTACAATGTGTGTGTGCGACAATACTGCAATACTATTTAGCTTGTTAGCGTTTAACGACACTGTACGTGTACGCGATAAACTACAGGTACAATGTGGCCGTTGTGTGATGAGCAAGTGCACTGTATACAAATTTGACTTACTCAAGTATTCTTTTGCAAAACAATAAAATACATAAATGCCTAAATAAAACCCGCTCATTTTAGGCCATAACCAAAAGTGACCATGAAGTGTCGTTCCGTGTACATGACTCACTCTACATTATGAGCTCGATTGTAGAGCAAACCACTCACAGACACTGAGAATCAAGAAACATTGAACGAAAAAACTGTCCCTCGAAAATGAGAAGCGTGCCTAAGGTACTGCCCATGATGTCATGGACAGTACAATTACAGTATCTATAAAACGCCTGTTTCCTTTTAAAGTGTGAAATCAACGATTAGATGGCAAAAAGTTAAATACCCATAAGCAGGGTGGCTCGGATCTTTCATAATTTTTCCATTCTCTTAGTGGCCCTTTCTGAATATAACCAGCGCAGCAATGGAAGACTGGTAACAATGATTTTTTTTCCCGAGAACCGAAAAATAGAAGATAGTTTATTCAGATCACATTGGTTAACACGGCAAAACCAGACATCTAGGGAAAATAGAATTTAATTTTTTTTTCATCTAGGAGCTCAACATATGGCTTTTGGATAACCTTCCATTTGACCCACATCTTTCGAGCAGCTCCAGAATAGAAATTTCTTCAGGGAACAGTGTTGTGCTATGGATCAAAGTTCAAAGGGAAACACTTTCACGAGTGTTTAAGATAATGCATGGCGGGATGTTAACACGCGTATAACACTTTCTTATGCTCGGCCGGCACAGCGCTAAGATGTTTTGTAACCACTTTACTTAGTGGAGAGATCTAACGCATGCGCAGATATGAACTCTCAACTCATCTATTCGTTGCACAGGTAAGAGTTGAATAGGCCTATAATTTAATGGGAGCGATGACCACTGTTTAAAGGAGAAGTTTAAGCAAAAATTTGATTTTCATATGTGAAAGAGGAAAAAAATCTACACAGTGTGGTGAAAGTTCCATTCAAGTCGGACACGTATTTCTTGAGATATCAGCAAATGAAGTCAGTAGATTTGTGTTCAAAAGTGAATTTGAGGGCAGCAGAGCTTATATGACTTCCTCACATTGACAAGAAATGCTTTGTTTCCCTTTGTTTTATAAGACTGTTGTGTTGACATTGAAGTTAATAGGAGTATGACCTCCCTGCGAGGGGTCAAAGTTTGTAAAATTCTCATGCCACTTATGCGATCACATTTTAACAATATGGGATTGTTGAGGAGAAAATTTACAATGAAAATTAAAGGAAAACAAAATACTGCCCATTAATGTGGGGATGTGATGTCATATGTGCTTGCTTCAAGTTCACTTTCTGTTGAAAATGTGAAAACTTTATCTGTTTATATCTTGAGAACCACACATCGGATTTCAATGCAAATTTCACCAAAATGCTTACCTGTAGCATAAGCATCCCTCTAATATACCAAATCCTGTTGTGCCCTTAAACCCTTCTTTTGACAAGAAATTTCCTAACTGGCTAGCGATAACCCTAATCTCTAAACTAATCTCTAACCTAATCCCTTACCTGAACAAAGAATACAATCGATGCAATACAATGACAACAGCCAATCGAGAAACACCTTTATAAACAGAGTGCATTTACCCGTTTAATGACATGTATTGATTTTTCAATTTTTAAGATTAAGTTTATTTTCCCTTTCATGAATAATATTTGTACTGTATTTTGGAGAAAAGCCTTTTCAACGGAATGACAACGCATGGGGTTTTCACATGTTATGTGAGCTTTCATGCTTTTTATGGTTAATTTTGCCGATGAATGACTCTTCTCACCTGTATACGAGTCCTTTTTGTTATCTGCAGTGACATTTCTGGGGAAACGGCTATTTTTAAGCTGGGCATTACAAGGGTCTCTGATCTGTATGTGTCGTTTCATGTTTTCTGCAGTGACTCTTATGAGAAAATGTCTCTTCACAAAATCGACATTTGAAGGGTTCCTCACATGGATGTGTCCTTTCTTGCCCCTATGGTCACTCTTTCTAATGAATGGCTTCTCCACAAAAAAAATGGCTCTTTAAGTTTTTCCTCACTTTCATGCGTCCTGTCGTGTTTCCTGCATTTTTTGATGAAGCGTTTTTTTCACAAAATTGACATTTGAAGGGTTTCACACCTGCATGCATCCCTTCATGCTTTTTTGGCTATTGTTGCCAACAAAAGACTTCTCACAAAATCGACATTTGAAGGGTTTTTCACCTCATGTGTCCTTTCGTGAGTCCTGCAGACACTTTTCCAAAGGAATGACATTCACAATACTGGTATTTGTAATAATTCTCACCTGCGTGTATCCTTTCGTGCATTTGGCAGTAAGTTGAACGGAAAATGTTTTTTTCACAGAATTGACACTTGCCTTGAAGGGTGTCTCACATAAATGTGTATTTTCATGCATTTTACACGCCCGTTTCCCAAAACACATCTTTTCACAAAATTGACACTTGAAAGGCTTCTCGCCTGTATGTATCCTTTCGTGTAATCTGCAGCTATCTATCCCAGAAAATGTCTTTTCACAAAAATGACAACTGAAGGGTGTCTCACCTGTATGTGTCCTTTCGTGTATTTTACAGGCCTGTTATCCAATGAACATCTTTTCATAAAACTGGTATTTAAAAATTTTCTTGCCAGTATGTATTCTTTCATGTAATCTGCAATAAGTTTTTTGAGGGAATGTCTTTTCACAAAACTGACACTTGAAGGCTTTCTCATCTGTATGTGTCCTTTTATGCCTTTTATGGTCACCTTTGGCGAAAAAAACAAAAACTTCTCAAAAAAATTGACACTTTAAAGATTTCTCATCTGTATGTAACTTTTCATGCATTCTGCACCGAGTTTTCCGATAAAATGTCTTTTCACAGAATTCACACTTGAAGGGTTTCTCATCTGTATGTGTCAGTATGTGTATTTTACAGGTATACTGCCGAGAAAACGTCTTCCCACAAAATTGACACGTGAAAGGTTTCTCACCAGTATGTATCCTTTCGTGATTTTCACAAACATGTTTCCTAGAAAACATCTTTTCACAAAACTGACACTTGAAGGGTTTCTCATCTGTATGTGTCCTTATATGCGTTTTATGGTCACTTTCGTCAAAAAATAACTTCTTACAAAATTGACACTTGAAAGATTTCTCACCTGTATGTATCATTTCATGCCTTCTGCACTGAGTTTTCCGATAAAATGTCTTTTCACAGAATTTACACTTGAAGGGTTTCTTATCTGTATGTGTCAGTATGTGTATTTTACAGCTATATTTCCGAGAAAAGGTCTTTCCACAAAATTGACATGTGAAAGGTTTCTCACCAGTATGTACTCTTTCGTGATTTTCACAGACATGTTTCCTAGAAAATTTCTTTCCACAAAACTGACACTCGAAGGGTTTCTTATCTGTATGTGTCCTTTCATGTTTTTTATGTTCAACTTTGTCGAAAAATAACTTCTCACAAAATTCACACTTGAAGGGTTTCTCACCTTTATGTCTCTGTATGTGTACTTTGTGGTTATATTGCCGAGAAAACGTCTTCCCACAGAATTGACACGTGAAAGGTTTCTCACCAGTATGTATCCTTTCGTGATTTTCACAAACTCGTTTTCTAGAAAATGTCTTTTCACAAAACTGACACTTGAAGGGTTTCTCATCTGTATGTGTCCTTTTACATCTCTTATGGTCACATTTGTCAAAAAATGACTTCTCACAAAATTGACCCTTGAAAGATTTATCATCTGTATGTATCTTTTCATGCATTCTGCACTGAGCTTTCCTATAGAATGTCTTTTCACAAAATTGACCAGTGAAAGGTTTCTCCCCAGTATGTATCCTTTCGTTACTTTCACAATCCTGTTTCCTGGAAAACATCTTTTCACAAAACTGATATTTGAAAGCCTTATCTCCTGTATGTGTCCGTCTATGCAATTTTAAGGACGATTCTGTCATTACTGACTTTTCAAAAACTTCACGTTTAAATCGTTCATCATCGGTAGATATCTCATCTGGCTTACAGCTACATTTCTTCTTGGAATTTTTTCCACAAGATTGATTTTTAGAGAGATTAGCATTCGTAGAAATCAGTTTCCGATTCAGTGTTTCACATCTCTCTTTCAAAGGAAATAATGTCCCATCAGAATGAAAATCCAATGATGCGTTAGTTTCATTTGTAAATTCTTTCACAAACTTTTCAGAGCGATAACTTTTGGTTTCCCCGGGCTTAATGTCAAGAATATTTCTAGACGGTAATATTTCATTTGATTGCGTAAAGTTATTCTTTCTCTGCAGCTTCGTAAGATGCCCGTGTTGATGGGAAGTCCTGTGCAAGAACAAATGTTTTGTGTTTGTTGAAGAATCACGTGACAGGTATCGACTTTTCTTGCTCAAAAATGAAGTTTCACCAAAAGATATTGGACCATTGTCCATGAGTTTCACCTGCCGACCGTTGGACTGAATATCTGGGAGCAGTGTACCACCTTAACGAAAAGATAACAATAGAAATCAAGTATTTCCATTAACAATACTTTTATCAGTTTCAGTCTGGATAATATTGGTACCTACATTCGGTGGCGTATCTGGAGTCTCTTGGGGGAGTGACCACAATTACACGGTGAAAATTTCCCGTCTTTCCCTAGGTCCCGTTCGCAAAGGTTTACATATTATTCAGAGACCAAGGGTAATTGAAGTTTTTTATAAGAAACCTACGTGAAGCTAGGCCACAAGGGATAAGGGCATTTCTTAAAAAAAAAAAAAAATTCTGCCACAAATACATAATCTCTCCAAAAGACAATTTTAGCGGTGAACCACCATCAGTTGGCGCCTAGCGGTCGAACCAGTTGGGTGGGTGGGGGGGGGGGCACTTTACTCGCTTGCCCCTCTTTTACGCTGCCTACATCACTACACCACGGGCATTGCTCATACACATGTGACGTGTTAAACTGTTAAAGGGGGTAGCTAATGTGGTCACTTTTGCCAAGCTGAGATCACACAAACGTACAGTCTCACAGACACATACATACTGTACACTGCGCTAAGTAATCACATCCTTCGGTGGGTCAATATAGGTCTAAGTGGCTTAGCATGATAAGCTATAGCTTGGGTATATGGCAGTTACTAACCTGCTGCACCACCCACCCACCCACCCCCCAAAAAGAGGGGGATGCAACCCCCTCCCCCCAAAAAGGGGGCAAGAAGTAGTTTTGAATAAAATGACAAACTAGAGCAGCTATGCTGCAGAATCTCACTACTGTTATGTATGATCAATGGTTATCATGGAGCAGTGGAATGATGTGTCTAAGTTTTTCATAATACAACAGAACAGAACAATCATCCTTTTGGTAATCAGGTTCAGTATCATGCATAAAACAAACTGAAATTTCAAATAATTCCCATATCACATACGGTACAGGTTGATCAAGCTATTGTGGTGCACTGCAGTCATATATTAAGAGCAGAGAGTTTTAATATCCTGATGCTATACATTTATGCTAAAAAAAATTGAACTGGATATCAAATTTTAAAACAAAAAATCAATAATGATACTGTTATCCAGCTAGATAGAGATCAGCCTTATGAAAAAATAAAAAAGAAAAACTGTTTCTAACCAGTTCCAACAAAACTAGTTTTTCTACTGCTACTTTCCAACCTAATTTTCCTAACATCATGTTCCCCTATCTCTTTCTGTCTCATTCAGACCTGTTGGAAACTACTGTAACATCCTGTTTAGAAACTCAGTCAAATGTAAATGAACTTCAACATCACAAGACAATGGCTGGGCAAACATCTTAGCCAGATTAGCCTAGATTATCTAACAGCTACCTTATGCTTGATTTAGCAGGAGCTTGAAGCCAAAGACAAAATAGCAGACTAAATACACACAATTGCACTGTGGGAAAAAAAAGGAGCGAAAACAATGGACTGAAATGAAACTTATTTCTTTTGAAACACTTTTCAGAGGCAAAATAACAAAGTTATCAACCTATCCGATTATCAAGTTAATATTCTGACTGCATCAATAATTATACAATGGTATGCTTTACAAGTAAAAGATATTATGATAAAAAATGTAAAATCTACCAAACATGGACATGCTGAAAAGGATTTTAGCTGCAGCTAGCAACCGGCTAGTGTGTCAATATCTTAATACATGTTACGTATTGAGATAAAAATTACAATAATGAGCTAGACTACACAGATTAAACATCAAATACTGTAAGGAGACGATAAGGGAGGATCTTCAACGGAGGATCGAGGGGGTACCTCCACTTGGGAGGGCCCCACCAATGAGAATAACCAAGGGGTGATGTGGGCTGAGGATGTAGAATATGCTCACGGTATTCCCCACCTGATGTAAGCAAAAAGAGACTAAAGGGACGGACTTGAGCAGTTTATCAAAATGATAGTGACTCGATAGAATTCAGGAGTAATTTCCCCATTGAAACACTACTCCAGTCAATGACTCGACTGGAGTCACTCAAAAGTTTTAAAACTTGTTACTCGAGTCAATAATCTAGTGACTCGCTAACAACACTGTATAACACTTTTGTATTGGTGTGTTGTTAAATTTTATCAAACTAAATGACTGAATGACAAAATGACGTAATGACTGAATGACTGATAGGCTGTCTGGTTGACTACATGTTCACAACCCTGTTCGCGGAAAAGCCCCAACCCCTAATGTTCCTTCCCTTAAAAAAGAGGTCATTGGTTTGCATTTATTTGAGAAAATCAGACTAAATTACCTTGATCCTGAAGGTATGTGTCTGCCACTTTGATGGCCTCAAAACCTTTGTTTTCGTCTTCCTCTGGACTGAATCCATTATCTTGAACATGAATAGTCACTTCAATTGACACATCTTCCTCTTTGTAAAATAAAATAATGAATATTAATTTTAAATCCCTGATATTACAATGTACAGGTAAACCAGAATGCAAAAATGCATTGAGGTTTCGATGATACATAAATGTTCCGTTTCAAAGAGTGCCATCATGCACCGTTATCTTCTCATTCAAATGTTATACTAGCATGTTCAAAAAATAATTTTGTCATTCCAGATAAACTTTTGACCTCCATAAAAGCAATGCATAGCTAGAATGACAAACAACAGACAGACAAATGGACAAACAGCTATCTTGAGAGATCACATTTAAAAAAGGTTTCCAGGCTTTGACCCCTGGAGACCCCAGATGACCTTTGACCTCCATCAAAAACATTACGTACCATTTCCTGACCATAACCCATCCATATAACAAATATGAAATCTATCAAAGCTACTTAACCTGAGATATCACATAAACAAGGTTTTCAGACTTTGACCCCTGGTGACCCCTGATGAACTTTGACCTCCGCCAAAAGCAATAGGGATCATTTACTGACTATGATGCATCCACATACCAAATATGAAATCTATCCAAGTTTTCTACCTTGAGATCTTGCATTAACAAGGTTTTCATACTTTGACCCCTGATGACCCCTGATGACCCCAGATGACCTTTGACCTCCGCCAAAAACAATAGGGACCATTTAATGACTATAAGGCATTCACATACCAAATATGACATCTATCCAAGTTTCCTACCTTGAGATATTGCGTTAAAAAGGTTTTCATACTTTGACCCCTGGTGACCCCAGATGATCTTCGACCTCCACCAAAAACGGTAGGGACCATCTCCTGACCATAACACATCCACATACTAAATATGAAATCTATTCAAGCTTTCTACCTTGAGATATCGTGTTAACGAGATTTTCAGACGTTGACCCCCGGTGATCCAGATGACCTTTGACCTATGCCAAAAACAATAGGGACCATCTACTGACTATAACGCATCCACATACCAAATATAAAATCTATCCAAGTTTCCTACCTTGAGATATCCTGTTAACAAGGCTTCCATACTTTGACCCCTGGTGACCCCAGATGACCTTTGACCTCCACCAAAAACGATAGGGACCATCTCCTGACCATAACACATCCACATACTAAATATGAAATCTATTCAAGCTTTCTACCTTGAGATATCGTGTTAACGAGATTTTCAGATGTTGACCCCTGGTGACCCCAGATGACCTTTGAACTACCCCAAAAACATCAGGGACCATCTACTGACTATAACGCATCCACATACCAAATATGAAATCTATCCAAGCTTCCTATCTTGAGATATTGTGTTAACAAAGTTTTCAGACTTTGAACCCTGGTGACCCCAGGTGACCTTTGACCTCCACCAAAACCATAGGGTTCTTCCTCTTAATATGGCGCATCTATGTACCAAGTTTGAAAACTGTCACACATTCCTATCTTGAGATATCGAGTTAACAAGCAAAGTGTCACAAACACACACACATACACACACACGCACACACACATACATACATACATACATACATACATACATACATACATACATACATACATACATACATACATACATACATACATACACACGCACGCCATCATGATTGCATTGGTTTCTCTTATCATCGCAACCAATAAAATGGTTTCCCATCTCTGTATCAATTACTGTATAAAGTCCATGTGAGTTTTCTCCATCTGACCATCTGTCCCCACGTGATAAATTTATTTCCCAATGTTTTCATCAATTGGACTGATTTAATTCCCCGTTTAAACATGACAAAGATATAAAAATAACATTGACTTTAAAACGTAAGGGTATTCTTCCGTCACGAAACTAAGGTTATTTTTTAAGTTCCTTTAATGTTTCTTTTCTATTTTCCTTTTTTGTTTCTTTTTCTATCCTGTAGCGTGGTCTTATGCCATTTCTTCTAGTTTTATCCTCTAATAGTATGTACCATACTAAAATACAAGTTCACCTTGTAGCACTTCGGACAAACATTCTAAGTGAACCATACACACTTATTCATACATTAGCTATCGAGAGCAGCCTTACGACGTCAGGGCTACTGACCAATCGCCATCAGCTGCATCGAGTCAATGGAGAGTCTAACACGCCAGACAGAATGCTCTCCCCAGAAGCACTCTATCTCTCGCGCACTCAACATCTACTTCTAGTGCTACTACTACTCTAGCCAACCACAACATAAGGACGCTGAAGTAAGCCATCGTCTTCGCTGTAACCAGCTACCTTCGTGGATATTTTTACATAGCCAACTAGGTCATTTTTACTAGAAGTCAACCACTTGAAATCTCGGAGTTAATTTCATCAACAACTCGTGTCCGTTTCGAAGCACGTAAAAAGCACCCTATTCGTTCGACCAACACGGACAGTCTCGTGCGTCGGGCAGCAGCTGGCAGCTCGACATTAATTACTTTACTTGGGACTGTAGTGTTGAGTGGAGCCATGACACGAGATTCCGTTGTGACGCCACATTGTTTCAACGGTATTGACGGGGCTGCACAGAACACGGCAACATGAGGTGAGACTACCCACCTTATTTGTTATCTCTAACGCCTCCACAAAAACCTCAAACGATAGCACACATGGACGTACGGGACATGGTCCGGGGTTCCGCAGCCCCCGATGGGACAAAACCTTGCTAAATCGGGCAGACTTCAACGCCTCAGTCGGGGATCTGGAATCGGGCAAAAAAGTCACTGCCAACCCCTGAGAGAAGCAGACGGGCACGTAGCTGCGGGTATATAGCATATATGTTGTACCAGATTGCATATCCAGTATATCCATTTGTCCAATGATTTTCATGTCAAACAACAAACTGATTGGCTAAACAGCAAAAAGAACACCCGTGGTCTACAACATATGTTTCTCCATCTGTAGGTCTATGTCTATAACATTCGGTAATATGATGAACTAACATCACTTTTGCCAATAATGACATTCGAGCTCACGCACAATTTCTAAGGCAGTTTCCTTTGACCTCTACTGACCACAAATGACCTCTGACCTCCATGCACCAAAAGTCTTTTGGTTGTTTGTTTGCTTGTTTGACTTGTAGTTCCACCAGATTATGAAAGGAACAGCAAGGTATTTCTGTAAGTTTACGTTACCTTTATCTAAAATTTAAACTTAACAACCACACAGTAAACTGAAATAAAAAAAAAAATCAAAAGTACATGACGCATTCCATTGAAGAAAATATCCCTAATAGACCTTATGCACTGAACGACATACTGACGTCATCCTTGTGGACGTGGCCGCACGTATAAGAATTCGCCCTGCACGTGTTGGACACTGTGCGCATTCAACTGGTTGACAAATAAGTTTGTCGACGTTGGTTTGTTTGGCCCAAAGGAGGGCGTATTTTTTATTTTTTAATTATATATTTCATATAGATCAGGTCTACCCCCCCCCCTAAAAAATGATTTAATCATCTCTAACATCTGATATGACGTAAGAAGCGACATTCTCTCCATCTTTTACTGCATCACATCCCGAAACAATCGCCTTACTTGGAAAGAAGAAAAGACCCGGAAATCTAAGGATTTTCATGTCGACGAGTTTTGCTGCGGTGCATGATGCGTGGCAAGCATCTCCAGGGTCAAAGTCATGGATAGCAGGGGGACCGCATCTTCACCTATATTCGTACCCCTGGTCAAAATTCCAGTTGAACCCAGTTAAACTGGGTTCAACAGGATCCAGTTAGAACACAGTTAGAAACCAGTTAGAAACCAGTTGAAAACCAGTTAAACCCAGTTAATCTAATATGGGAATTGAAACAAATTCAACGGGGTTGAATGTAGTCAATCCAGTTGAAAGCTGGTAACCCAGTTCAACCCAGTTGGTTTTATATGGGATCTGGAACAAGACCAGCTGGGTTCAACTGGGTCCCAGTTGAACTAAGTTGAATTGGTCAACTGGGTTCAACTGGAATTTTTACCGGGGACGAATATCTGAAAAGCGATTGAAGGAAAGGAGAAAGGGATATTCAACTAGCGATTTTTCACCCTATCAAAATACAATGGCGCCACCCCTGAGCACCGCAACTAAAAATTCTGGTCAGCCCATGCTAACTTTACAGCGTAATGGAGGTGGTCTTATGGAGATGTATTGCGAATTTCATGTTACACGACGGTTACAGTACTGGTTTGCAATTTCTCAAGAGTTCACTCACCTGCTTCCTGACATTGTACCCCTTCTTTCTTCACCCCCTTGTCTCTTTCCTCTTTTAAACAAGACATTATTGATTCTGTTTTTACGCGTACAACAATGTTGTCCTCTAAAGAGAATAAAAAAAGATGCATTATTTTAGTTCCACACCATCGAAGTTGGAAGAAAAATTTGTGTAAATTAACCTTAAAACATTTTTATGAAAGGTTATATAGGTCTACCTGTTTTCCCTGAGCTAAGTGTTTCAGTATTGCCTAAAATTTCTTCACTAGAACTGCTCTCTTCTTTCCAGCCTGAATAACTTTCATCCCAACCTGAATAGTCTTCAGGTTCTTCTTTGATAAATTCCATGATGAAGCTGTCAAAACAGAGGAAGAAAAACATTGATACCTGGATACTATTGGGTTCTTTCAATTATTTTACAATCTAGCTACAAATACACCGGTATGGAATGTCACAAGGGCATAAAACTGATAACGAAGACATTGCTTTGTAAATTACTTTATCGACAACTTGAGCCCACTTTCATATTGCTGTCTACGTATTAGCGTAGCTGAAGAGAAGCGCTGGTCCTGCATGCCGCATTCCTCGCAGATGCGTTGTATAGTTCCTTCACATGTGTTAAAATAAATAAGCGTTAAACACAAATTTTAGCTTAATGGTAGCTTTAACTTAACCAAATTTCATACACAGAGTCACACACCGCGAAATATTTACATTACAACATTCCTACTTGGGAGGGTAAAAGGCTGCTACTCTCCTAAAACCCTACAGCAGACTCCTGGAGCAGGGGAGATTGTCTCTTAAATTCCGCAAAATCTGAATTTTGAGAAGACGAATGAAAACATTTTGACAGTCATTTACGTATGATATAAACTGATCAGCTTTTAATAACACAGAAAATTCTTAAATGTGCCCGAATGCTTTAAATTCAGAAATAGGCCCGAAAATAAAAATATGCATCGAAGTCATTTTGAAATTGTCACGAAAAATCTAAAAAAATTACGAAGCATGGCTACCACTTTGGCAGCCTATATTAAAATTAATTATTCCGAGACTCACTTCATACTTCTGGCATCATTTTGCCCGAAATGGTAGAATAATGGTCGGGCGAAAGTAGCCAAAACTCGAAGGGTGTGTTATCTGTAAGGTTACACTGGCAAACTCAAACGTACCCAGGACGCCAGGTTTACACATGGCCAATTAGTTTTGGCAGAAAAAATTGTAGCGAATCATATAGGCTACGTACATTTTATCCGGTAATTTTCTGATTTTATCAATTGCAGTTTGCTCATTTCTTGTTGAATGGAACATTTTATTGCTAACTGAAGTTAAAAGAATAGTCTAAAGCCAAATTTATTTTTGATATGTTAAAGAGGGAAGTGTTCTAAGGATTCTGGTGAAATTTTTATTCATTTCCCATGTTCGGTTCTCGAGATAGTGGCAACTGAATATGGCAAATTTTCAACATAGAATAAACTCGGAGCAAGCAGGCATGACGTCATGGATTCACTTTTTTAGCCAGTGTTTTGTTTTTTCTTCAAAATTTACCACGAATTTTAAATTTTTGTTAACCAACAATATGCCCACTGTGCAAATGAAAGAGGACAGTCCAAGTTAGACCAATTTTTGGGCTACTGGATTGCCGGACTAAAATAGGTCTAATTATTTAGATTAAAAACGCTTTGGGGGTTTCAGTTCAGTTCTGTTCCGGTTTTATCAACAAACATCCTCTCCAGTATTATAATAGTTGAAAAAAGTTGAAAAAGATGGTTTCATACAATTATAATTATACACAGTTGTAAGCATGAAACTCTTGTGTAAATTAAATTGTACGTCATCCCTCCCTTCCTTTCTAGGACCAGACCGTTGTTTGTTTGCCACCCTTGTCTCCCTCCCGACCAGTCACTTCCTTATTTCTCGGTGTCTCTCTTTTCGCTATAGTCTTTGACTATTTATTTCCCCCATCCCTACACAATAACATAATTATCCAAGAACCAGCCCACATTTCAGATCAAAACTTTACTACCATTTTTACCATAGGCCGAATGCCATATTTAGACTGGTATGTCCGGGTCATTTAACATAAAGACCTACTCGTACCCCATTTATCACCCTTACAATTCAGTGGCGGATCTAGGGTTTTAAAAAGGGGTTGGCTGGGGTTTGGGTTTTGAATATTTCAGAAAAAATAAGTATTTCGCCATTTTTTAAAAACCCTGTGAGGTGTGTGATGGGAAGGACTAGTGCCACCGAAAGGGGGATAGGGCAAACGAATTGAATGGTATGGAGCACCCCCCCCCCCCCAAAAAAAATGACCCTCCAAAGTTAAGGCGAAAGCAATGTTTTTTTAAGTTAAAGTCAAGTATTTGACACACATTATGGAGGATTATTGGCCCTTCATATTTGGCCCCGTTAAGTGAGGGAGATACCAAGTGCGATAGGTTTGTAATTCTTCACTAAGCCAGAAATCCATAAAAAAAAAATACTTACGAAGTTTTAAAAATTTAACATTTTTTAAACATACTTAAAACTTAGAAACAAAACACATGGTAGACACCCCCCCCCCCCCCTATGAATTCGGGATGACTGCTGTATCCAAGCCACCTACGCTGCTCAATCCATCTCCGCTGGAATGTTACACGTTTACCTCCCTTAAACTGTCGACTATGAAGTGTGTGTAAGGAGTCGGGTTTCCAGCAATTATTCATGATTTCCACTTTCCTTGCATCTTTTAGCAGTTCAGATGTGTGAATGACTTGGGAAATATCTTTCGGAGATACAGCCGTTTGCACGGGGCTCTCATATTGAGCTACAGCTGCATTACCAGATGCAGCCAGTTGCGGTGCATTATGCGTTTCTGGAGGTTGAAGCGACGTTGACACTCCTTCATAAATGTTCTCTACGATCATAGGCCTAGCGCACCCTTGGTTTAGCCTTTCACTTTCGAGAGGGTCTTCTTCATTCTGCCGTACATCCTTGGTAACTACAAAACTATCCAAAGTCCGTTGCTTACAACACCTTTTTTTCTTCGGGGCATTTTCCATTGTTCCATGTATAATCCAATTAAGTTTGGTAAAGGCTGCATCATATATATGCTAGCAATGAAGTATGCGGTAAACATCTACAACCTAACGTTAGGCGTAATAATGACTCGGGTGTGTGCGATCATTTGCAATTTGTCTACACTTTTGGGAAGCACTAAAGTAATACGGTTGCACCTTCAAGCTCAATGTTCAAGCCAGACTGTCAGAATTAAATTAGTCTTTGGTGTTGCTGCATTTAAAATTTTAATTAATCCACTTTTTAACACACTAGCGTAGCCAGCGGGGGGCAGAGTGCCCCACACAGAAATTTTGGGGACGCGATGGGCGATGTTGAAAAAATGAAGGAGTGCAAAAAAAAAAGATAAACGGCAAGAAGAGGGAGAGAATCGGAGGGGGGGGGGAGGGGGGAATCGGGGGCATTTTTACACCTTTTCGGGATGGGGGGGGGGGCTGGGCTTTTAGTCGTTACGATAAAGTATGCAGTCCCCGACGGCGACTAGTCTCCCCGATGGTTTACCTGTTTTTTGCTCTCAAAGGACAATTTCCCTAATAAGAACCCCAAATTTTCGGCCTCCAGTTTTTCAATACTTCCATTCCACCAATCTAGAGAGTGTAAGTCCTGTCAACCTTACCAAGCAACAGGTGGGCAGAGTACACAGGTTATGTAGAGGTCGTAAATTTCATCCCATATCACAAAGCCTAGTTGCTGTTCTCTTGTGTGTGTCATGCGATAGGTCAGTTGATGAGCGACTCACTGAGCATAGTCTGGCTATTTTATCGGGTATTCCAGGTGGTTTCGACACAATATATGTTATCCCCGATGCGGTCTACAACCTCTACAGTTTCTATTTTTTTTTTTTTTCTATTTTTTTTTTCTTTTTGTTCTTAATGATTACATAGGCTATGTTATTTTTGCAAGCCTACCAAAAAATTTTCCCCCGCTTCGCACGCTTTGCAATTTCACGATCAGACTCAAAAAAACACTATCAGTGCGCAACTCGGCTTTTAAAATATTAAGTGACATTGTTCAAAATGTGCCCCATGCTGCAATGACATGGGATAGTTAGGCTCCTTCGTATCCCCTTCTCACCACCCCCTCGACATAGGGGCTGTCGGAACTTGTAGTCGCTGGCATGGCCAGCCCCTGTCGGGAATAATCTGTCGCCTTCCCATGGTCGGTTTAGTTATTTTGGCTTTCAAAAGAGTTATTTCTGCGATAAAACCCAAAATGTTCGGTACGCTTTGCACACTCTTCCTCCGTTCCGTTACCTAGAGCTAATAAAGTACAAACCCTTCCCATCTTTTCAAGTAAATTAATAAGCAGAATAAAATGGATTAATGTACATGTCGGGAATTTCATCTCATTTCTCTAAACTTAGTTAATAATCTCTTGTGTCAGTCCTGCGGCACGGACTCGAAAAAGGAAGTACAATATAAGTTGTGCCCGATAGGGCCCAAATGCCGGGACAATTGACCTATATGCTTTAAATAAGTACAGATTCTTTTTAGTGTAAGCTAACCCCAAAAATTTTCGCCCGCTTTTCCACGGTTAAATCAGTGCGGAAATATCTTCCTCTAGCATATACAAATTTTATGTCGTATATGACTCGCAATGGCAGGTATAGTGCACACGTTTTCTTCAAATCTCCCTCACCAACTCATAGAGGCATCCCGGCTTAGGTGTTCACCAGATCGCTCAATTTTGATGTAAAATTGCAAAATCTCCTTGGGGTAGGAGGGGGAGAACCACACTCTCTCCCCGTTCGGTCGCTCGGCTCCTCACTTGGGCGCTTCGCTCCCTCAAGAAAATGCCCGCACCCCAGTGACGGCGATGAAAAATGAAAAAGTGGGGGCTAAAGGTATGTTCAGCCCCTCAACTTATTTGTCAAGTGCTCCAATCAGAAGCGGGGAGAATTTCGAAGTTGGGCTGAACATATTCTTGCTTAGAACACTCGGGAAGTGCCGTTTCCGGCCATCTGAGGGGTTTGTAAAGCCAAAAATTTCCTGGTACGCTCCGCGCTAATCGATGGCAGAGCTCCACTTAGAAACATGAATAAACATTTTTCATTGATTATTATTATTATTTTATTTTTTTTGCATTAATTGAGAAACTTCAGATATGAGATCCATATTTCCAGGCTGGGAACATGCAGCATAAAACACTCAGGAAGTGCCGTTTCCTGCCATCTGAGGGGTTTCTAAAAACCAAAAATTTTCTTGTACGCTCCGGGCCAACCGATGGTGGCGCTCCGCTTAGATAGTCCTGTCGGTCAAGATTGGGGACGATGAGTCGGCTTTGCCCCCCCCCCACAAGAAAATCCTGGCTACGCCCCTGATTTAACATGTACTTTGAAATTTGTTGTTCGCGTTCCATAGGAAATAATAATAGGAAGACGATAGCATGTGAAAACAATGTCTACTTTTTGTTATTTTTTCTTATTTTGGTCAAAAAAGGGGGGTGGCTAGCCACCCTAGTCACCCCCCCCCCTAAATCCGCCACTGCAATTACAAGAATTACTGTTCGAAGCTGCTTCCCGCATAATATGTCAAGTAACTTTTACTTTCACTAAAACTTTCACTTTCACTCCACCTGAAGTTGATTTCAGGTCTGCATGCAAACTATTTTACATAGTAGCCTTTAATTCTTTATAAGTAACCAGCATTTGAATGACCTTGATGTTTGAACCCTTTACTGAGAGTTCGGCGTTTACAGCATTCATTAAACCATATAAATGTTTTAAAAGAATTTGTTTTGCAAGACACATTTCAAATCGTTACATATAGTGAAACTTCTGTTTACTAAATTATCACATGAATATTTGAAGTTGTGAATCCTCGTGAACACTACTAATTTAAAAGCTTTTACAAGGGGAAATTGCAATATGTCTTTATGCTTGGATCGACTGGTGTGTGTGTTCACACAATTGATTCCCGTAGTGTAAAAGTGTTGCGGTGGTTGCTGAAGACTTAATAAAGGGCAGGAGCAGTCATCCCAAATTGAAGAAGTGTAGTAGACTGACCAGTTTCATGATTGGCTGTTGGGCAGGGGCGTAGCCAGGATTTTCTTGTGGGGGGGGGGGGGGCAAAGCCAACTCATCGTCCCCAATCTTGACCGACAGGACTATCTAAGCGGAGCGCCACCATCAGTTGGCCCGGAGCGTACAAGAAAATTTTTGGTTGTTAGAAACCCCTCAGATGGCAGGAAACGGCACTTCCCGAGTGTTTTATGCTGCATGTTCCTAGCCTGGAAATATGGATCTCATTTCTGAAGTTTCTCGATTAATGCAAAAAAAAGAGGAAGATATTTCCGCACTGATTTAACCGTGGGAAAGCGGGCGAAAAATTTTTGGGTTAGCCTAACCAAAAAAGAATCTGTACTTATTTAAAGCTTATATAGGTCAATTGTCCCGGCATTTGGGCCCTATCGGGCACAACTTATATTGTACTTCCTTCTTCGAGTCCGTACCGCAGGACTGACACAAGAGATTATTAACTAAGTTTAGCGAAATGAGATGAAATTCCCGACATGTACATTAATCCATTTTATTCTGCTTATTAATATACTTGAAAAGATGAGAAGGGTTTGTACTCTATTAGCTCTAGGTAACGGAACTGAAGAAGAGCGTACAAAGCGTACCGAACATTTTGGGTTTTATCGCAGAAATAACTCTTTTGAAAGCCAAAATAACTAAACCGACCATGGGAAGGCGACAGATTATTCGCGACAGGGGCTGGCCATGTCAGAGACCACAAGTCCCGACAGCCCCTATGTCGACGGGGTGGTGAGAAGGGGACACGAAGGAGCCTAACTATCCCATGTCATTGCAGCATGGGGCACATTTTGCACAATTTCACTAAATATTTTAAAAGCCGAGTTGCGCACTGATAGTGTTCTTTTGGGTCTGAATCGTGAAATTGCAAAGCGTGCGAAGCGGGGGAAAATTTTTGGTAGGCTTGCAAAAATAACATAGCCTATGAAATCATTAAGAGCAAAAAGAAAAAAATAGAAAAAAAAAATAGAAACTGTAGAGATTGTAGACATAACATAGGGGATAACATATATTGTGTCGAAACCACCTGGAATACCCGATAAAATAGCCAAACTATGCTCAGTGAGTAGCTCACCAACTGACCTATCGCATGACACCCACAAGAGAACAGCAACTAGGCTTTGTGATATGGGATGAAATTTACGACCTCTACATAACCTGTGTACTCTGCCTACCTGTTGCTTGGTAAGGTTGACAGGACTTACACTCTCTAGATTGGTGGAATGGAAGTATTGAAAAACTGGAGTGAATCTACAGCGCGCGTAGCGCGCCGAAAATTTGGGGTTCTTATTAGGGAAATTGTCCCTTGAGAGCAAAAAACAGGTAAAAGGGGAGACTAGTCGCCGTCGGGGACTGCATATACTTCATCGTAGCGACTAAAAGCCCGGCCCCTTCCCCTCCCCCCCCATCCCGAAAAACTGTAAAAAAAAAAAAAAAAATGCCCCCGATTCCCTCCCTCCTCTTGCCGTTCATCTTTTTTTTATTTTTCATTTTTTTTTTTTTTGGCTCTCCTTCATTTTTTCAACATCGCCCATTGCGTCCCCAAAATTTCTGTGTGTGTGTGTGTGGGGGGGGGGCACTCTGCCCCCTGTCCCCCCGCTGGCTACGCTAGTGCTGTTGGGAGTCATGTGACAATGTTTTTTTCCCTTCAAATGTGAAATTTACCAGAAATAAATGCTTGGTTTACCTTGAATATGCAATAGTTAAGTCATAAAATGTAATGAAAGATACTTTGAAGGGAAATAAGATGGAAACTGCGTTATTTAGCTTTTTCTTCAAAGTAAGTTTGGGGGCTGCTCTTTACCTTCCAGCTGTGTGTTTCAACGAGGCAGACGTGGGCCCGGACGCGCACGCGGGCAAAAAAAATCGCTTACCGTTATTTTTAATGGAGCCGTTCCTACGACGCAGACGCGGGCGGGCGCGGACGCGTTTTTTTTTTTTTTTTTCAAATCGCTTATGTAACGATTTTACCCGCGCCCGCGAGTGCCCACGTGGTAGTTCGCAATCATTCCTTGGAATTTCTACGTTATCACACGAGCTTGTGGTAACTGCAAAGTACACGGAAGAATAGGCTAATCGCATGTGCCTACTTGTTGAATCGCACAGAGTTGTATAGCCGATTGTGTAGGCTACTGTTTACACAACGAGGTCAGGAGTTCAACTCTTCAGCAGTCGTAATCACTATGGCCCCCAAACCGCGGTTATCAAGAGAGCAAACCGAAGAGCTTATCGAGCTGGTGCGTCAAAAATCGTACCTGTATCATGTGACTGACCCGGACCGTGCTGACGCAACAATGGTTGCCAACACTTGGCTGGTAATCACAGAACAAGACGAACGTCTAGACGAGTTGCGGTGCCGACAAACCAAGTCGTCTTGTACTTTAAAGGTGATTTTATATTTTAGGGGGACAAAATATCATTCCAAAATACTTGTATTATGTTTTGCCTAATAGCAGCTAAGTTAAGTTCCACACTTGTAATCCAGGAACATTGTTCATTCACTTTAGAAATGTGGTTGAGGTGGAACGTGTAACACACCAAAGAAATACTCGATTGCCGGTATAATGAGGTTTGCTTATTTTGAACTCATAGTTGACAGTAAATCAGGAAAAGATGATACAGCAGTTGATTTAGAACTGTAGAAAGAGCAAAACGTCACATCAGATAACATTTCAAACGTCCTTTACAAGCTGTTGCTTGTTCATTCAATATAAGGTATCCCTAATGTCCCGGCTCCTTAGTAACTCCTTGTACAACATGAGGATTTCTGATAAAAGATGGTAAAGCGCCAAAGGCTCAAGACAGACCATTCGACCAAACAGACGTTAGTCAAAATTGTATTTTAAGTAGTGCAGTTAATAAGGAAAAACATGCCATTTGTTTAGCTGTTTAGTGAATACAGGTGGAGTACACTGTTATGACGTAATGTTGGAAACGATAATGAGTCTGTATATACATGACAGTAACGTTGTAGTCACTTGCTTGAAGATGGATTTATGTTAATGTACAAAAGGAAAAACTTTCCAATGTTGAACATAAAGAATTTCTAAAGATTAATGGTTTTTAAAAAGTTCTGTTCGCTCCGCACCAAGTTTACTCTCAGCTTACACAAAACTATAAGACAACTACTCTTACATCACTAAAATTTATTTCTGCCGCCCCTCCCCCTTGCTCGTACATTAATGTTTCATCTCAAGCCCAGTCACAGAGAATACGTTAGGATTTGCCCACAAAAAATCAAACGCAAAAATTGTGTCATAAATATTTTTTTTGCTTGTTTTACGGAAAATATTGAAGATCTCAGTTTCACTGAAAAGATCCGGATAAAATTTTGATTTCTATAAAGATAAATATAAAAATTCTGGTTGTTTAAGAAAAAATTTAGGTTTTCTAATAAACAATTGTTGTAAGTAACATAATATAATAACAAGTTAACGAGAATCAAAAGAAATGTCGATATCTCAGATTTACCATAATCTTTACAAATGATGAAATAAAATAAAAAAAAAAATATAAAACAGCACAGTAAAAAATTCCTTTGTCAGCGTTACTTACACCTACATTCTCTCAACATAAATGTTAATATGATGATATTTCACTCTAGCCTTAGGCCTATTGTCACTGTTTCTCCAATTTACATTAATCCCGCACACATACGTCACTACTAACCCTTCGCCAGTAACTTCTTAGTTCAGTAATGTATAGACACTTGAACGACGTTGACCTCCACAAATCAGAGAACCGAATCAATCACTTACAAATCATAAAAGATAAATTGCAACATCTATACGTCCCTTAATGAAACCCGAATACCAAAAATATCGATGTCCCTAGTTTATAACTATTAGCGGCCATTCGTCTGTCATCACATCATTAAACAGTCTCGCTTCTTCCTACACTCTATATCAAGAACTTGTTGTCGCCTTTCTGACAGTGACTTCTTACTACGGAACAAAACTGTTGCCATTGCACTATATAAAAACTGTTTTAATAATTTCCATGCATTTCTTTTTCTAATAAAAATAATAATATAGCAAGTTTATGTATGCCCACGAGTCGCAATTGATCAAACGATAACCTAAAATATGTAAAAGCAATAAGAAAGCCAGGTCTATGAATAAGACTGCACTGTCCAGTAAAAAACTCCGTAAAAGACAAATTTCATCATTCCAACCACCCATATGCAATAGCTCAACAAATCACTTTCAAAGAACAAGACGAACGTCTAGACGAGTTGCGGTGCCGACAAACCAAGTCGTCTTGTACTTTAAAGGTGATTTTATATTTTAGGGGGACAAAAACACCATTCCAAAATACTTGTATTGTGTTTTGCCCAATAGCAGCTAAGTTAAGTTCCACACTTGTAATCCAGGAACATTGTTCATTCACTTTAGAAATGTGGTTGAGGTGGAACGTGTAACACACCAAAGAAATACTCCATTGCCGGTATAATGAGGTTTGCTTATTTTGAACTCATAGTTGACAGTAAATCAGGAAAAGATGATACAGCAGTTGATTTAGAACTGTAGAAAGAGCAAAACGTCACATCAGGTAACATTTCAAACGTCCTTTACAAGCTGTTGCTTGTTCATTCAATATAAGGTATCCCTAATGTCCAGGCTCCTTAGTAACTCCTTGTACACCATGAGGGTTTCTGATAAAAGATGGTAAAGTCGCATAGGCTCAAGACAGACCATTCGACCAAACAGACGTTAGTCAAAATTGTATTTAAAGCAGTGCAGTTAATAAGGAAAAACATGCCATTTGTTTAGCTGTTTAGTGAATACAGGTGGAGTACACTGTTATGACGTAATGTTGAAAACGATAATGAGTCTGTATATACATGACAGTAGCGTTGTAGTCACTTGGTTGAAGATGGATTTATGTTAATGAACAAAAGGAAAAAAATTCCAATGTTGAACATAAAGAATTTTTAAAGATTAATGGTTTTTAAAAAGTTCTGTACGCTCCGCACCAAGTTTACTCTCAGCTTTCCTAATAAAAAATTGTTGTAAGTAACATGTAATAACAAGTTAACGAGAATCAAAAGAAATGTCGATATCTCAGATTTACCATAATCTTTACAAATGATGAAATAAAATAAAAAATATATAAAACAGCAAAGTAAAAATTCCTTTGTCAGCGTTACTTACACCTACATTCTCTCAACATAAATGTTAATATGATCATATTTCACTCTAGCCCTAGGCCTATTGTCACTGTTTCTCCAATTTATATTAATCCCGCACACATACGTCACTACTAACCCTTCGCCAGTAACTTCTTAGATTAGTAATGTATAGACACTTGAACGACGTTGACCTCCACAAATCAGAGAACCGAATCAATCACTTACAAATCATAAAAGATAAATTGCAACATCTATACGTCCCTTCATGAAACCTGAATACCAAAAATATCGATGTCCCTACTTTATAACTATTAGCGGCGATTCGTCTGTCATCACATCATTAAACAGTCTCGCTTCTTCCTACACTCTGTATCAAGAACTTGTTGTCGCCTTTCTGACAGTAACTTCTTACTACGGAACAAAACTGTTGCCATTGCACTATATAAAAATTGTTTTAATAATTTCCATGCATTTCTTTTTCTAATAAAAAATAATAATATAGCAAGTTTATGTATGGCCACGACTCGCAACTGATCAAACGATAACCTAAAATATTTAAAAGCAATAAGAAAGCCAGGTCTATGAATAAGACTGCACTGTCCAGTAAAAAACTCCGTAAAAGACAAATTTCATCATTCCAACCACTCATATGCAATAGCTCAACAAATCACTTTCAAAGAAAAAACGGACTTCATGAAAAATAGACGTTTCGCTGATAACACCACAGCCAGTGACATAACAAAAAAGAGCATAACTAGCTTATATATAAGTGTCTTGCTACTTTACCGTTTACGAAATGAACCACCTGGCTAAAAATTTACAATTGCGAATTTTCTTGTACCTGTTCAAAACTTTGTTGTGTAAGCTAACAATCTGAACCCTCTACAAACGGTCCAAATTTAACGTTTACGTTCGTTTAACATAAATATAAAAAATGATAAGGCAATCATTTTTAATTGTTTTACAGTGACGTAAATCCCGGAGAAGGCAATGGATGTCTTTGCTTCCTCAAGTAAAAAAGGAAAGCCAAACTGTCATATGGCTCCCTCAAAATTTTAAATAACCATTTCAAAATCAACACATTTTTGACAAGAGATGAACTATCCATGGCCTTTAAAAAGACCAAATCAGTTGGTTTTCAAGGGCTTCTCCCCCAACTGAAGACCCAAAGCAGTCCCTGAATGATTGTGCAAAACCTTCATTCATGCAGACCTCTTCCCAATATCTCAAACAGATCACCGCCCAGCGTAATAACAAAAGGTTGCTCTCATCACATACAAATATAAAACGAGATATAAATAAGCATGTTAAAACCCTACCGTGACAACTCTTTACATTAAATTATGTGGTCATGTTAACACTTCTTCATCTTATGATGTGCGCTTCTCCCTAAATGTATAAATATCCCCAAGAACATTCCCTCTGAATTTGGTTTTTTAAGCATTCTTCTTTAGTGGAGCTTCTGAGCAATGGCAACTCGTGGTGTAAATATGTGGAGAGGTACATAATGAACTTACAATGACTTGTCTTAAATAAAGATGATCATCTTCCCTGTAACCAATAATGCCAAACACCGAAAAAAAGGAAAAAAACAATTACCACCCACAACAACGAAAAAATAAAATGTACATGTAGATCTTTCGGAACGTATAAATAATACATCACGATCGTCATGTTCCCTACTTTCCCCATCATCACACCTCTGACTCTTTTCATATCCACTAGAGCCTTTTTTTTGTTTGATCCCAACTCTGACATCATCATTTTTCTCCCCTTCATAACTTTTATCTTGAAATTCACCCCCATACTTTCTTTTTCTTTGTTGCCAACCTTTCCTTTCTACAAAAAAAAAAAAAATCTTTGAACGGCCCTTCTTGGGCATTGTTATATTCTCCACATAATTTTAGAGTTTAAAATAACAAATTTACCATAACCAGACACCTTGATATAACACAAATATTAATACGAGCCATCTCATACAAATAATATTTACCTACCAATAACAATGTTTCCCTCCAACAGAAACTTACTTTATGAAATAACAGTGAACAAAACTCCTCTAAACTATCAAACTTTTTACTCCACAGCAACCCCGACCATGTCACTTGAAAAGAATAAATCTCTACAAAGAAATCCTCATATAAATACTCAAAATTCACTAAACACCTCGATGAATTAAAAAACAACCAAAATGATGGCGCTGTGTTAAATTAAACAACATATTATTCCCCAGAGTACACACGGACCTGGTTTTTCCGCAAGATTGTTACTAAAAATAGAACACGTTTCCAAATTTTACGTGAAAAAACCCCAATTTTACACTCTCACGAAAATCATATTTACACCAAAACTTAAAAACACGAAAGAGAAGTACCATCCCTACAAATTGCACTAAACCGTATTTCGATACCACAAAGCATCTAGAAGGAGATAGAAATAAAGTGCCGGAAAAGTCAGAAATTGACATCGCGATAGTAACTGCATTAGTTGCGGTGCTGCCTGCAAGGCAGGCACCGCAACTAAAAAACGGACTTAATGAAAAATAAACGTTTCGCTGATAACACCACAGCCAGTGACATAACAAAAAAGAGCATAACTAGCTTATAAATAAGTGTCTTGCTACTTAACCATTTACGAAATGAACCACCTGGCTAAAAATTTACAATTGCGAATTTTCTTGTACCTTTTCAAAACTTCGTTGTGTAAGCTAACAATCTAAACCCTCTACAAACTGTCCAAATTTAATGTTAACGTTCGTTTAACATACATATAAAAAAATGATAAGGCAATCATTTTAATTGTTTTACAGTGACGTAAATCCCGGAGAAGGCAATGGATGTCTTTGCTTCCTCAAGTAAAAAAAAGGAAAGCCAAACTGTCATATGGCTCCCTCAAAATTTTAAATAACCATTTCAAAATCAACACATTTTTGACAAGAGATGAACTATCCATGGCCTTTGAAAAGACCAAATCATTTGGTTTTCAAGGGCTTTTCCCCCAACAGAAGACCCAAAGCAGTCCCTGAATGATTGTGCAAAACCTTCATTCATGCAGACCTCTTCCCAATATCTCAAACAGATCACCGCCCAGCGTAATAAAAAAGGTTGCTCTCATCACATACAAATATAAAACGAGATATGAATGAACATGTTAAAACCCTACCGTGACTACTCTTTACATTAAACTATGTGTTCATGTTAACACTTCTTCATCTTATGATGTGCTCTTCTCCCTAAATGTATAAGTATCCCCAAGAACATTCCCTCTGAATTTGGTTTTTTTAAGCATTCTTCTTTAGTGGAACTTCTGAGCAATGGCAACTCGTGGTGTATATGTGGAGGGGTACATAATGAACTTACAATGACTTGTCTTAAATAAAGATGATCATCTTCCCTGTAACCAATAATGTCAAACACCGAAAAACAATTACCACCCACAACAACGAAAAAATAAACCTCTGACTCTTTTCATATCCACTAGAGCCTTTTTTTGTTTGATCCCAACTCTGACATCATCATTTTTCTCCCCTTCATAACTTTTATCTTGGAATTCACCCCCATACTTTCTTTTTCTTTGTTGCCAACCTTTCCTTTCTACAAAAAAAAATCTTTGAACGGCCCTTCTTGGGCATTGTTATATTCTCCACATAATTTTAACCTTTAAAATAACAAATTTACCATAACCAGACACCTTGATATAACACAAATATTAATACGAGCCATCTCATACAAATAATATTTACCTACCAATAACAATGTTTCCCTCCAACAGAAACTTACTTTATGAAAAAACAGTGAACAAAACTCCTCTAAACTATCAAACTTTTTACTCCACAGCAACCCCGACCATGTCACTTGAAAAGAATGAATCTCTACAAAGAAATCCTCATATAAATACTCAAAATTCACTAAACACCTCGATGAATTAAAAAACAACCAAATTAATGGCGCTGTGTTAAATTAAACAACATATTATTCCCCAGAGCACACACGGACCTGGTTTTTCCGCAAGATTGTTACTAAAAATAGAACACGTTTGCAAATTTTACGTGCAAAAAACCCAATTTTACACACTCACGAAAATCATATTTCCACCAAAACTTAAAAACACGAAAGAGAAGTACCATCCCTACAAATTGCACTAAACCGTATTTCGATACCACAAAGCATCCAGAAGGAGATAGAAATAAAGTGCCGGAGAAGTCAGAAATTGACATCGCGGTAGTAACTGCATTAGTTGCGGTTGCCTGCAAGGCAGGCACCGCAACTAAAAATGGGACTGAAGGACAAAGGTGAGATTCATAGCCGGGCCTGAAGGAGGCTCAAGCGACAACCATTTTGACGATGTGGCGTGGAAGGAAATGCGCGGAAAGCAATGCTTGTAGGCTCAACACCTGTGTCCGCCTCCGCGCCCGCCCGGAAACACAGCTTTATGCATGTCTTGGAAAATTGAAGAATTGTGCCATGTTACAGTATTATAAAATGAAATTGTGCTGTTACTAGTCTTACTCACCTCTCTCTATACCAATCACAAAAAGTATGTGCATCAAGCAGCTTTCACGGAAAAAGATGGCACCCCAAATGACAGCTTCCAGTATATAATTTAACTGCACAGCAAATTGAAGATCTTCATCTGTCCCGAGTATGATTGAAAGAGCAATTGAGTGTTTGGCTGGTGGCCACGGCGGTCAAATCTCCAACTATAAAACAAAGTATGTACTGTACTAGCAGTGGCTAATCTTACTAGCTCTACAGCATGGCTCTGATTCAGAGCGGCACAGTGAAATGTACTGTGTCAGTGAGCTGGGGTCACTGAACACATATAAACATGCATGCCTAAATTGGTTCAAAAGGTCACCGTAAACCTTGTGGAAACTGAGGTTATCATGGTAACTTGAAATGGAATGTTTGATTGTGGTAGCCTGCCTAGCGCCTCTGCAGTTGCAGTCCCCTTATAAGCTGCCGACCTTCAGTTGGTTTTCATAGCAATGATCGCTGAACGGAAAGACTTCGTCCGCTCTGCGAGCTAGAATGTTGGATGTTGGGACAAAGAGGTCAATTTTGTAGGATGCTGGGACCAGTGAGACTAATGTAACATTGAAAAAATGGATCGAGTATTTCATATTGTCCTCAGATCTATCAGTATGGTTCACCAGTTGAGAATGACTTGTCCACCGTAACCTTTTGGCTAAAAGTTGGACTACTATTAGTCAAAATTGTCACCCAAACAGCATCCGCGTACATGGGCGTCCGCAGAAATTTTTACAAGGGGGGAAGGGGGGGGGGGACAAAGTCATTCATTGATGGTTGAATTGTGTACACTATCTAAGCAGAGCGCCACCATAGGTTGGCGCGGAGCGTACAAGAAAATTTTGGGCATTACAAACCCTCCGTCCAGATGGCCGCAAACAACACTTGGCGAGCTGCATTTGTACCCAGCCCTGAAACAGGAATTTCATGTCTGCAATTTTTTTGATTTTTAGAATTTTTCAATTTAAAAAAAAATGTTGAAGGGAAATCTGGCTCTCGGTCACGGCCTCGCATGCCTATGCACGATAAAACGTACAACTGTCAAACAGCCTATAGGTCTATATCCGTTACCCAATTATGAATCATACCCCCCCCCTCCCATGTTCACCTTGTATATCCCAGTTACATCCGCGCGTCGCCACTTGAGATCAGCACGGACCAAACCAAGACCAGCGCATTCATCAATAGTCGCACACTACAAACCTGACAAATAGTACAATTTTGGCATAGTTTTTACAATTACAAATGTCCAATAGATCTCAGGAATGATAGTCCCCAAATTACGATTTCACTATTCAGCATACCATCTTTTCTTTTGCTATTCCTGGTCAAATGTCCGCATATATCACAAGTAGAAACTGGCGCTGTGAGTGAAGATATTTTGATGATTTATTTTTTAATTTTTTTATTTTAATTTTTAATTAATTTTATCAAAGTTTAATTTTCCGAGGGGGCGGGCAAGTTTCCCCCTCCCACCTTGTCCCCCCCTGCGGACGCCCATGCTCGCGTAACAATACCGGGTGCACGAGGCAGTGGCAAATTGGGAGTTTCTCCGATTTTCCGCACGATTTCAAGTTTTCGGGAGGATTCGCCGCGATAACCTTCGGACAGCCACTTGAGTTTAAAAATCCAAATTGTTTTCCAGAAAACTAATAAACGCGCCCGTATGGAATACCGTTTTAACATTTATTCGGGAATTTCAGATATCTCAAATTAATTTCAGATATCTCTAAATAATTGCAGATATCTCTAATTCAATTTCAGATATCTCTAAATAATTGCAGATATCTCTAATTCAATTTCAGATATCTCTAAATAATTGCATATATCTTTAAATAATTGTAGATATCTCGAAACAACGAAGTATTTCAGATATCTCTAATTCTATTTCAGATATCTCTAATTTTACTTCAGATATCTCTAATTCATTTTCAGATATCTCTAATTCAATTTCAGATGTCTCTTATTCAATTTCAGATATCTCTAATTCTATTTCAGATATCTCTAATTCTATTTCAGATATCTCTAATTCTATTTCAGATATCTCTAATTCAATTTCAGATATCTCTAACTCAATTTCAGATATCTCTAATTCTTTTTCAGATATCTCTAATTCAATTTCAGATATCTCTAATTCTATTTCAGATATCTCTAATTCAATTCAGATATCTCTAATTCAATTTTAGATATCTAAAATAGTGCATAATTAGAGATATCTGAAATTGATTAGAGATATCTGAAATTCGTGAATAAATGTTAAAACGGTATTCCATACGCCCGGAATCTAACAAGGACATGCCCGAAAAAGGAAAACAAAGGCAGCTGTGGTAAAGATGAAGCTTTCATTAAAAATCAATGTTACAACAAAATTGCTACACATTCGAGCAGCGCAAAGCTATTAGTTTATCAGCTTTACTTCACAGTCTCAGTTTCACAACACCCGTAACAATGCCCGAAAATGTTGAAAATCCGATCGAAGCTTGTCAAACATTTGCGAGAAAAATAAAAAAGAAAATTGTTTTTTCAGCCTGTTCAACACTCATCAATTCACGGAATAACGGATTATTTGAATACTTTCAAAACTTGAATACTTTCAAATCAGTAACACGTACCGTTACGGTTAAAATAATAACAATAATTTGCGACACATTCGAGCAGCTTGTGAAGAAACAAGTATTTCCTCAGCCCCACTCCGTACCGTAGTCTTGCAAAAACTTTCCCCGAGTGGTAAAATATTCGCGGGGCCGAAGAAGCCGGGTAGAAAAAAGTGCTGAAGGAACGTTTCCGAATGCCAAATTAGTTATTACACGGACTGTCGTTCATTGATAGGACAACTTGCGTGAATAGTTTGTTATCTATCCTTCATTGTGAGAATTTACGACAATCCCCGAAGATAGTCTCCCTGAGAATTCCACCTTCAGTTCAACATCACACTGATATGGGAATGTTTACCTCTAAATCGCGCAGAGCGGAGGGTTTTTTCGCGGAACTTCTGTGAGCTCGCACGCGAAAACGGTATTACGTAATCTAAATGAAAGATTTTTTTGTTTCTTTCCCATTCGATGTCAAAATGACGAGGGTTTTCTCTGTCCAATCAAACTGAATCTTAAAAATGTTTCAGGGGAAGATATATAATTTTTCATATCACTTGAAATTATTTCACCAATGACAACTAGCCTAATTATGGCAAGTTTTGATTGCTACTATCAACCAAAAACTACCTAAAATCTGTGTTTCCAATAGGAAAATCATAAAATTCCTTTTTAACTGGAAATTGACGAGACTTTTTCTCACTACATGAAAGTAGAGTCTTAGAACAGTATAACGGACTGGTTAAGGAAATCAATCGTGAGTGAAATGTGTTAATTTATTGTGTGTTTGGGCAGGATGGGCTCATTTTGTCGGAAATGTAACATATATTCTCATAGTGTTTTACACAGTTAAGGTGTGCACTGAACACATATGCACTAAGCATTCTCATATGTTTTCAAATTTATGTAAGAAGTAAAATCAAGGGATGTATGGCAATCCCATAAAGACAATTTCACCAATTTATTAAATTTTGAATTTAGCCAAGTGTCGCAATGTCGTAAAAAGCAACACCACGTTTTCGATTCCGTTGTATAGTTTCCCCCGTCGAAAGGATACAGAACCATTTCATCCAGTCGGAAGTTGGTTACGCTACACTTTGATCTTTGGCGTATGGTCCAGATATGAATTACGTTATCTGGCCCCGGCGTATCACAGGAAACATTTCTGTTTAGGAGGAACCCATATGACACTCATTTCTTGATGATTTTACACGCTGCTTTTATAAGTGACCCATATGGGCTAGTCCACATGACTTATATGGGACAGTTTTGAGTCCTCAATGTGCCACGATGATATCACAGATTTTCCATGATGCACCAAATCCCAAGGAAAATTTGCAATACTTTAAAAATTTGTATCTTCCCAACGCTAAAAGCTATGAAGATGCCGTTTTCATCTTCTGAAAGAGAAATTTTTTTCTGCCTATTTTAAAGTTAGCGAATTTTGTCTCCAGAATATGCCTTTAACATTTCATCATCATTTTCAAAATGGCGGTCGGCGGTCATTTTGGTTGTCCTTTCAAACCACACCTTTTCATGTCTGCAGTGGCGGAGCCAGAATAAGGGCAAACTAGGGACAAAGGATAATGTTGCAAAAATTTTCGGATGCAGCGCGAAACCGACTGTCACCAAATGCCCGTTCCTGTGGTAGGGGTCCAGTGGTAAAGCCCTGGGAGCTCGGAAGATTCAAAATATCTGTGGATGAAAAATTAAGTCTCTGGAGAGGTATTTAATCTTTTTTCGGGTTATGAGTTAATCCTACTCATAACTGACCAAATTTGGAAAGAGGACAACTTCTAGGCAAATCCCAAAATCTGGGGGAAGGTTCCCCTCTTTCCACTCCCTCCTTCTAGCGCCACGAGTCTGCTCTCTTGAATTAGAAACATTTATTTTTACTCCTCTCACTACATTCAATAGGATTGACAACCTTTTCCGGATCTTTTATTGCAATATTTTTTTATTTTTTTATTTTATTTTTTATCCTCTAAATAAAACATTAGGAAGCAAAGATATTGTTTTGCCCAATAACGATCACCCCAATAATTTAGGCTGATTGTAAAAAAAAACCAGAACAGGCAGAATAAAATGTAACATTGTGGTATACTGACGACTTCAGTGGTGGTGCCAGAATATCAAACTTGGAGAAGGGGGTAGGCCAACCAAGGAAAAGGGGGGGGGGGATTTTCGCGTGGTGCAAATCCGAGCCCAAAGCGTCTGATCCTGGTGGTGGGAGTGCATGGGGTAAATCCCTGATCACTTCTGAGGTTTTAGCATCTCACTCTCTGCCTGCATGAAAATGAAGTCCCTGGAAACGTATATTCCGTATTTTGGGGCAAGCGTGGGGGGGGGGGGGGGGGATCCATTTCCTAACTGACCTAACTTTGGGGGACGAGGGGGCAAATGCCTTTTATGGTTTTAAGAAATGTATATTTGAACCATTAAAGTAGTAATACAGGAGAGTAACCAGCTACGAAATTGGGGGATGCGAAGTTGTTTAATGTGGAACTTGAAAATGGGTTGATATTATCCTGTGACGCGTTATCGGCATCACGCATGCGTATCATGTGCACACGGGGGTGGGGTTCGGGGACTCCCTAAGGGCCCCTGGTGGGGTCCAGGGGCAAAGCCCCCGTAAGCTCTGCGATTTTCCATGCTTTTATAGTCTTTTAAGTTGACCTAAAATAATGGCTAGTGGTAGAATGAAGATGATGATTGGATAGACAATTTTTAAATAGTATTCTCAATACCAGGCTTGGGGTTCATAGGCAGACTCCTGGTGGGGAGTCCAGGGATCGGAAGCTCTGTGATTCCCATGCTTCCCATGCTCAAAGTTGTCCTAAAAAATAGCTAGTGGTAGAGTGAAGGTGATGATTGGAGAGAAAATTTTGAGATCTTAAGGAGCGGGTTCTTAGAGCAAAGCCCCGCCAGGGTCCAGAGCGAAGTTCCCAGAAGCTCCATGTTTTGAATGCCTAAATTGATAAAAAAAAAAAAATGTCACGGTCTAGAAATAAACTGAAGAACTGATGGCGATCGGGGGAGAATATTAGGCAACATCTTCAAATCAAGCCGGTCCAAGAGCACCTAGTCCACAGTGCACCTAGAGGGACAAAGGGGTAAAGCCCCTGAGAGATTTGCGATTTTTTATACTTTTATTGCTCTTAAAAACTGACCTGTTGTAATGTGATGCCAAGAACTGAGTTTTATAAAATACAGCTCATATTGAAAAAAAAATCCATACAATAGGCCTACGATAATTTATGGTTAAATTTTTTTCTCAAAAATTTCAATTTCATTTGGGCGACACACGAAGACCACAATGAATTTTAAAGTGGGCGTGCGCGTGCCCTCATTGGAGTTTCCACCGAAATCGTGGATTGAAATTCAAATGCCAGGTTTAAAACTGGATTTTACAAAAAAAAACAACGATTATATATATAATAATATATATATATATATATATATATATATATATATATATATATATATATATATATATATATATATATATATATATATATATATATATATATATATATATATATATATATATATATATATATATATATATATATACATATATATATACATACATATATTTCACTAATTCCGCACTTAGGGGGAAAGTTGTTGAAAAGTCGACCTTAAGGGGAACATTTTTTGGGGGCGAAATATAAGTTTCGCCGTAACGTTTCTACACATTTTTTCTATAGGAATACGTAAACGGACAAGGACGCCCTCCTAGATTTACAAAGTAGATGCAATTACTTCAAAGTTGTCAAATTTACGGACACCTAGCTGTTAACACGAACGGATGGCTGGCCATTGAAATAACGTTGTTTATAGTTTTGGACGTTAGGGCGAATACTTTTTCTTATGTATTTCATTGTTATTTTTTCGCCCTATGTACTCGCAGATATAACAATTTCCCCCCTAAGGTGGGAATTAGCGTTATATCTATCTATATATATATATATATATATATATATATATATATATATATATATATATATATATATATATATATATATATATATATATATATATATATATATATATATATATATATATATATACATATATACATATACATATACATACATACATATGGACGCCCAAGCCAGGAGAAAATCCCACCCTTGATAATGTTATTAATACAATTAACAAAGATGTCAACAATCTCCTTCCCCCTAAAATGACCCCACTGCGTAACCTTTGTCCTGGGGAACAATATGCCATTTTATCCCTTAAAAGTTACAGGGACTTCATCATCAAACCAGCAGACAAGGCTGGAGCTGTTGTAGTATGGCGAAAGGACTTGTATATTGCTGAGGCCAACAAACAGCTATCCGACCAAAGTGCTTATTCAGAACTTCCCGCTGACCCCACTCCTGATTGCCAAAAGTTAGTTAAGAACACATTAACCCAACTCATGGACAGTGACCAACTACCGAAAAACGCTACTTCTCTACTACACCCTTGCACACAGATTTCCAACTTCTACCTACTTCCCAAAATCCACAGAGCAAACAACCCTGGTAGACCTATCGTTTCTTCACACAGCTGCCCCACTGTTCTTATTTCTGAGTATGTAGATTCTGTGCTCTCCCCTTTAGTATCAGCCTTGCCGTCGTTTGTTCAAGACACACCACATTTCTTGAGACTTATTCGTGACTTTGAGTTTCCTGAAAATTGCGGTGAACGTCTTTTATTCACCATGGATGTGTCCAGCCTCTACACGTCCATTCCTCATGATGCTGCCTTAACAGCTATCCATTACTACCTAGACAAACGGCGTGATCCCCTAATACCGACTGACACCTTCCTACGTCTGGCGGAACTTGTTCTCACACAAAATTGTTTTCAGGTTAAAAGGCGTTTTTTCCGCCAAGTTAAAGGAGTGGCTATGGGAACCAAAATGGGTCCTTCTGTTGCCTGTTTGACCATTGGTCACTTTGAAGAACAACTGTTTTCTCAGTATATCGGGCCCCGACCTATACTTTACAAAAGGTATATTGATGATATTGTAGGAGTTGCCACTGGATCCCACCGTGATTTAGAAACCTTTATCGACTTTGTTAATTCCTTTTGCCCCTTTTTGAAATTTACCCATTGTATCTCGGACCCATCTGTTGTATTTCTCGACCTTAAACTGTCCATTAACAACCGTACAATTACCTCAAACCTACACTTTAAGCCAACCGACTCGCATAACTACCTATTGTACCCTTCCAACCACCCCAAATCCTGCACTAAATCTATCCCTTATTCCCAGCTCCTGCGAGCCAGGCGAATATGTTCGGAGGATTCTGATTTTTCCACTGCCTCTGAAGAAATTTTATCCTTTTTTGATAAACGCCAGTACCCTGCCAAAATCCTCTTTAATGCCCTGCGCAGAATTCAAGGAACCAGCAGAGAGGTAGCCTTGGAGAAAAAGAACAAATCTGGTTCAAATCTACGTATTCCTTTGGTTATTTCATATCACCCTTTGGTCCGTCCTATTTTACGCGCTATCTACAAAAATGTAGAGTCGCTCCGACAAGACCCCTCAACCCGTGATGTTTTCCCGGAACCCCCCATCACTGCTTTTAGAGTTGAGAAAAATTTAGCCAACCATTTAGTACGGGCTTCCCACCCACTCAATTCTTTCAACAACACCCCTGGTACCTTTCCCTGTAACCGTCCGAGGTGTAAGACATACCCAGTTGTTGGCAAACACGACCTCGTCAACATTTCGACCCCAACGGCAATAGCTTCATTGTCAAACAAAGATTCTCCTGCATTTCCTCTAATGTAGTTTATATTTTAGCTTGTGGGAGATGTAACTCGTTCTTTGTGGGAGAGACCAAGCTCTGCCTCGCGGACCGAGTCACCGAGAACCTTAGGTCCATCAAACAGAATCTCCATGGATACCCGGTGGCTGCACATTTTAACCCCCCTTCACCTTGTTCTATACAGCATTAAACTGTTACAGCAGCTGTTATGTGCCGAGGCTCCGATCGTGACCGCCTTAGTGCTGAAAACCGACTGATCATGAGGCGAGGTACTCTCGCTCCACACGGCCTTAGAATTGACCTTAGACGTTAGAATTGACCTTTTGTAATATTCACTCATATTTGAGCCAGTTTTTACTCCTTTAACACTTACCTGTTCGTGCTCATTTTTTACTGTGTAGCCCTAATTATTATTTATTCCGGACCTAGTTTTTGTCTACTCTTTTCCCCATTTTTCCGACCATGTTCGATTTGTAGGTGCACTTTTACATCCAGGACGCTCTTTTTCTTTTTTTTTTTTTTTGATTTGTGTTTCATCCTTCGCACTCATGTTTTCTGACAGTCACTTTCGTTCGGTTCTGTTTTACAGCGATCGCTTCGGATTTGATGTTTGTCGTGTCCAATTGTTACTGCCAGTTGTTCAGTTTGGTTTTTGCCACCTGATGAAGGGTTTATACCCGAAACGTCGTGGAGTTTTCCGCAAACTTTTAAGCACTTTTTACTGCCTCTTTTCGACCTATATATATATGTATATACATATATATATATATATATATATGTATATATATATATATATATATATATATATATATATATATATATATATATATATATATATATATATATACATACATATATATATATATATATATATATATATATATATATATATACATATATATATATATATATACATATATATATATATATTTCTCTTAGTTGGGAGTTCGGCGAAATATAGTATGAAAAACCGCAACTGTTGGGAGAACTCGACCATTTGGCGATAAAACCGTTTCGCTTTAACGTTTTACACACCGTTTTAAATTGGAATGCGTAACTCTATACGCAAGTCCGATTTACCACATAATGCCTATGCAATTACTTCGATGCTGACCAACTTACATACAATCACCCAATTAATACTAAGGAATTACGGGCCATTGAAATCATGTGCATGTGTATCTCATAACCAATAAGGGAAATATAACCTTATGTAGTTTATTGTTTTTATTTTCTCCTGTTGTACTGGTGGTATACCGATTTTGCCTAGCAGGTCGATCCAGCGTTATTTTTTGTATATATTGCTCAACAATAAGGGGATTACATTCTGAAAAGTTTGTTAACATTATTTGTGAAGGCTGGATAGTCATATAGAATGTAGATGTTTGTGAATATTCGTTAGCATGGGAACAGAGTTTAGACATTGTGTCGTTTTATATCGAGTGATTTTATTACTAGAGTTATATGATCTATAGTGTACTAGTTATAAAAACTCAAAGTGTTAAAGGCAGGGAGCATCCTATCCCCAAAGTGAAAAAGAAGAGATGTGTTATTGTCATTCACTAATGTATCATGCCTTTATCACAGGCCACTTTCCCGCAAGGCTCCAGCGGACAAGCAAGTGGGCAGACACCGCATGACCTTGGGACAAAACTGGAAGCCTATTCAGAAAATGTTACGTTACAGGTCAAGTTATTTCTCTTCTTTTATTTAACTAAACCTCAGTGTTCTTGTTCGAAAATTGTTCAAGTTACGACCATATTTCCCTTTATTTTGCATTTGCCAATCTTTAAAAGCTTAAATTTATACCATACAACCTTCAAACAATTTTTTTTCTTTTTCTTTTACTTGCTAAAGGAGCTTTCAATGCAGGCTAGTAAAGTTAACTGTGTCTTCAACTTGTTTAAAGTATCTAAACTTGCAAAAGTAGTGAGAGGTCTCTGTTGATATATTTTTGGGAACCTTGTTGTGATTGGCAATCTTCCTGTCATGTAAGAAACAGCAATATATCACAAGTTTGTACTTAGGTGGTTATGTCCCATTAATGTCACATTTGTACCATATACCTTTGGTTTTCATAGTATTTATATATACCTGGCCACATGTTGGTGTTAGTCAGCTGTAGCCCAGAAGATAAAAGTACAATAGATGAAAAGTGTGTATCTTCCACAAACCATCCGCATGATATTAAATGGTATTCATGGATGCTTGGGGAGTTGTTTGATCAATTCGCCCATACAGTCACAGCGGTGGTGGGGTAGTTTTGAGCAATGGTCAACAAAACATGAATGCGTTCTTTATTCATAAAATTTTGCCCGTGATCAAGGTTTATCTGAAACTTGAACCGTCAAAATATATTTATGGTTTAAACAATTGTTTTCCTTCAAAAAAAAAAAAAAAAAAAAAACATTGCAAAACTTGCGAAAGGAATAGACAAATACTCCAACTGTAAACGCTGATGAATGTGAAGTTTTAGATTTAATATTTGGACTCTGCAGAAGAATTTTTTTGCTATATGCTTAAACAAAAGGGAGTTTTAGTTAACAGTTTGTTACACAGTCACGCGTGATGTAATGACATCAATGCGTAATAATGCAACTTCATGGCCAGACGTTTCAAAATAACAAATAACAGTTACAGGTACTGTACTTGCCTCATGTATTGCTCAACAGCAGGCGCGGTCCTAGGCGTTATTATTTGGGGGAAGTGGGCTTAAAGGGAATTAAAATGCCAGGATGTAATTTCTAAATACGATAATCAGCACTGACAAGCTGGAACCATGATGATAAATACAGCACTATACCATACCATACTACATTCAAGATTAAGGCTTTTTTTTCATTTTATATACAGGCAATTCTTTTGTGAAGAATTGCTGTAACGTTACTGAGATAGTTCGAGTAACCGGTGTTCTTCACCGACAGCCATATAGGAGAAACGCCTGCACCCAGTCACGTAGCTAGACATTTTCTAGGGAGGGAGGGAGAGTAGGCATTCAAAATTTCCGATTTGATTTTAAAAAGGAAACACTGCTGCACTAAGGGCGTTATTTATGACGTGCTTAGCGCACCGAAATTTTGGCTGTTTCTTTTAAAAAATATTTGAAAATATTGAACTTGCATTGTAGAAAATATGGATCCTGGGTGTCCTTTTAAGAAAATTTAAATAGTTGGGTATAACTGAAGAATCTCTATTTTCCACTGGCAAATCTGAGATTCCACGGCGAAGAGGAGTGTGTAAAAACACACTGCACTTAATTCGTGTCGCAAAATGACGAATCTCCGATATTTTCAACATTTTTCCAGAGCTAGGAGGAAATTTCCCCCTATCCCCCCCCCCTTCGTAGCTACACAACTGCACGCACTGATGTTTATGTGCATGACTGAGGGAACTCCCAGTACCTGCAATAGATTATTGATTCACCGACTCCATTTTAGTAAGGCTACCATGGATGTTTATTCATTATTTGTTCCCAAGTTTCACATTTACACAATTAGCCAATTCGGTGTGGAGATTTGAAAGGTTTCACTGAGCCATGATTCATTCAACAGAAGTCAAACACAACGTGAGAAGCGAGAATCACTTATAAATATTGTGTTCAGTGGCGTAGCGAGACTTTTTCCAGGGGGGCAATCACTTATACTTTCCTGCTTTGCTTTAGAATGGTGGGGATTTTTGCTGGTAGTAGTTACGCAAATAAGAGCTCATTTTAGAGAAAATTTGCAATTTATAAAAAGGAAATTACGAAAGCGGCACTTTATTTAGACAGTGTCACTGATAATCTGTCTTAGGGCTTCTAAGATGCAGAGTGTCGGAAATTTCCCTGCCTTTAGAGAATTATGTAAAAATGTGTTTGTATTGGAAAGGAAGTTTTTAAAAGAAAAGTTGGGAATTGAGCTGTGGTACCAGTACTTGACGGTCTGGTTTCATAAATTGGCTTGCCAGTTTCCGGATTTGTCCTTATTCGGAGCAACAGGTCATTCGCCCTCCTGCTACGGCTCTGATTGTGCGGCTTTAGAATTTGCATGTATATGGCGTCTAACGAAAAGATATAGCTTGGTAAGCTACGCAATTGCCTGCAATGCGTTTCCACCTGTGGCCTGCATACAAATTATCTATAGGCTGGAGGGGCAGTTGTTTTCCAGTATACGCAAAAACAACATTAAGGTATACACAACCTTCAGAAAAACCATGCCTGCCGAGCAGTAAAGTCCACTTGTGAATAATCTTCTTTTTTTTCGAAAACAGTCTTATGTATTAAATCTGGTATGTTCAACATCTCAGTTTTGATGTAAGTTTGTGTGCTCGTCAGTTCTGCATGTCGTTCAGGCAAGAATTGTTAAACGTTGCCAGTGTCCATAGGCATACGAGGCGGAGAGGGACAGGCAGGCTGCCCACCCCCTGATTTATGCAAGGTCTAAACTTAAAGCAGAAATTTTAAAAGAAATTTTAAAAAGAAAAAATGACAGCCAATTTCGATTTTAAAAATTGGCATGATTTCAACCACCAGAAATGTTCAAAGAGTGCCTAAATCTCTAAAAGACATGCCAGAAAAGAAATACGCCATAATCGCAGCAAAATCGTCATAAAAAGTAAAAGGTTTACTAAGATTTACCACACATTCTGTCATCATAAGGATTTTTCTCAGCTCCCTTCCATAAACTTTGCCCGGAACAAGGGTTGCAAATAAAGTTCTAAGATGTATGTAATTGCCAAATTACACGGACAAAAGCAAGGGTCTCAGAGTGCACTGCCAGATATTTTTCGGTCAATCCTAACTCTGGAGCTGGATTTGGGCAAAGGAAATGGAATTAGGGGAGGTTGTTTTAACTACAAAATGACATAGTGTGAGATTGCCCTCCCATATGTTCGTCTGAAAATTCACTGAAAGCCACTTCATAATCAGGTGTAGCATTTTTTTCAAAAGGCATTAGAAGTAAAATCATGTTAAGTGTGGAACTTGAATTGTCACTATTTCATAAATTTAATAGGTCTTGAAATTATTCAAGAGTAGTAATAAAGTACAACATCAGTCACATGCTTTTAATTGATGCCTTTAGGATTTACCGGTATATATAAAGACCATATAATCTGGTGGTAGTGGTCTACCTGATAATTTTCTTATCATTTACCAACTTGATCTTTTTCAATTGGAGCGGCAATTTTGTTGTAAAGAGAGCTAAAATTGGAACTGCTTCCTGTCTAGGTAAAAGCAATTTCAGGCTCTCCGAGTTTTAATTTTAACACTTTCTGTACGATCTGCAGGTCAAATGGTGGCGCTCTTCTAAGAAACATAACAGATAAGCTTGCTGAACAGAACACTGCAGACTTGCACATCATATTTCGTCTGATGTCATTGTGAAAACACAATTATATATGGTTATCATAAGAACCAGAGCAGTTTTATAACATGGATCAAGCAGAAAAGCAACCAATTATAGTACCATTTTGCACGTAAGCCATTCAAGACAACATTTCATACCCCCCCCCCCCCCCCGATGGTGGTCACGCATGGAAATAATCAGTGGACCTGACTTCTCCTCTCACTAAAATGGCCACGCTCAAGCATTTGTAGCAAGTTTCAGATCATTTTGTACCTTGCTATTATTATTTGAAGTGAATAGTCTAATACAAACGAAAGATCCGTCTTTCAAAATTTTCTTTACCCTGTGCGCAAAGCATTGGTGGTCCTTCTGTGCCCCAAGAATTGGTGGCCCTGCTCTGTGCCAAGCATTAGTGGTCCTCTGGTTAAAGTGTCTTTATTTCAGTAACACATTTTGTCCGGTAAAACATATCTCGCTTGCCTTACCTCAAACTTTCTAGTGGCTCATGTCTTTGTCTGAAAGTTTATAGAAAGGCTAAACCACATATCATTACGAAAGGTGACGTGAAAAGATATATATATTTCTTCCTTGAAATGAAATAAATCAACGTAGAGTATCATACACTATGCCCTCCAAGAAGAGAGATTTATAACTGTCCTTCTATATTTTAGTACGTAACATCCTGAGTCTCAGCGATTCTTAAATAACGACAGAAATTCGTCAGTTTTAAAAAATACTGCAGTTTTCCATGCTATAGTGTCAGGTAGGTACAAAATAGTTGTACTTATATTCAAGTGACAACTTCCAGCTGAAACAAGTTTACTAATATTTTACACTTGAAATCATATGTACTTATAATCCAATTTAAATGTTTGAATTTACAGCTCCTATCCATGAAACTGGGACAAGAATGGAAGAATGTTTGCCGACGTCTTGGGGTAGGAGAGAGTACTATATATCAAAAGGAAACAGATCATCACGGGCACATACAAGAAGTCATTTATCAATGTTTATTATCTTGGAAACACAATACTAGCAATACAACAGCTTTTGAAACTTTGCGCATGGCTTTGGAAGAAAACAATAGATCGGATTTGGCTCAATACATCAAAAAATATGAAGGTACGAACTTTTATCCTGCCACATGGGGGCACTCTTGGCTGCATACATTTATTTAAAGAGTAACATGCATCAGTCATAATAAAATGTGTAAAAAAGTTTAAGAAAATCAACAATTATCCTTTTTCATGCAATTGGCATTGGCTAAAGTCTGTCTGACGACTTAATGCGTAGACTTTCTCTTATGTTTTCCAGTAAATCTATTTAAATTTTAATTCGTAGCGGGCTCTATACGATTGTGTTTTTGTGCGTGTATAAAGGGACGTTTCGTGATAAAGTTGAAGACCATTTAGGGTTACAGTAAAGCGAAAAGTTAATATTTTGCCCATGGAAATAGCTGTTAATGTTGTAAAAATTGTATTTAAGGGGCGGGGACTTTGATAAAGACCTTTTGCTGCCATATTTTTATTGAGAGATATAAAGAAAACTAATAAAGTACACCACCGTTTTACTTCAATTTACATTTTGCTCTCCTTTCATTAAACTTCTCAATTGGCAGCTTTTTATTATTTTAGATCTGAGAGATTTTTAGCAAATGGTATTCCTATGCTAATCAAGGGCATTCCATACATACACTTATATACTACCGTCGGTTTGAAGGATTGTCATCCGACAAATCACCTCTTGAACATGTGAAATTAAAGCAATGTCTTGAAAAATGTGTCCTACAAAACCAGACTTTTACGATGTGTTACGAACAATGTTCCTTTTTTCACTCTGGAAGTACTTGTCATAAAATGTGTAATGATCTTACGAAAATGGACTTATATCTTTTCTTGTACTATTTTACAGAACTGTTGCAGAAACCCAACATATTTCCATGAAGTGAGTTTGGTAAGCTCGAGAAAAGCAAAACGGTCGTTTTTTTTCTCCTTCTCCTTCTCCTTCTCCTTCTCCTTCTCCTTCTCCTTCTCCTTCTCCTTCTCCTTCTCCTTCTCCTTCTCCTTCTCCTTCTCCTTCTCCTTCTCCTTCTCCTTCTCCTTCTCCTTCTCCTTCTCCTTCTCCTTCTCCTTCTCCTTCTCCTTCTCCTTCTCCTTCTCCTTCTCCTTCTCCTTCTCCTTCTCCTTCTCCTTCTCCTTCTCCTTCTCCTTCTCCTTCTCCTTCTCCTTCTCCTTCTCCTTCTCCTTCTCCTTCTTCTTCCATGATGCTATTTACAGTATTTCTGTAACAAAAAGAACAAATAGTGAGGAACTATAGCTCTGATTACTGTACAATAGTCTATCTTGTATGTTCATTTGCTGTTACACGTCTATGTATGTAATCTTGTAGCTACAGTGTGGATGATTCAAAAGTTTTCAATTTGTTAAAAACCAAGGTGAGCCTTAATTTCTGTAAATGGAGACTTGTGCTATGTACTTGTCTTTGGAAGATAGCTCTCGAATGTTTATTGATAATTTACTTCTCAGTCACAGACTGATGTACAATTAATTTAAATGTGATGTTTAAATCAGACAACTCATTGTAAATATATATTACTTCATTTTATTGTGACAATGTGACAATAATTACAAAACACTGGTACAGTGATGGGAAGTACATATCGTAAATGACTCTCAGTTGTTTTTAATGCCCATTTTTGGCCCATTTGGGAATGCCTATAGTGATGCTCAGGCTGGTTGGAGTGCCATTCAGAGAAGTGCAGCATTGATTATTCTTCATACCCTGAAGTCATGCAATTACCTAAAGATATTAAACGCCTGTAGTAAAATTGCTACAACAAACTCTGTGCTTCATGAACCAAGTTTACCTTATAGAGAACGTACAAAAGAGTATAAGGTATATCTCTCTTTCATAAATATTGAGTGGCATAAGAATAATTCAGAGCACGATACTTTGATAATCATTTCGGGATATAGCATACCATTATGTATCTGAAGTAGTATAATGACCTCCCTACCATGTATGACACTGCATTAACTGTACTTTTTATACTTCAGTAAAACTTTAGTTGTCTTGAGGCAGATGTTTGTGCATTGGCACAACGCCTCTGAAAATGGCTAGAAACCCTCCGACGGATTTCAAAGACATTAACTGGGGAGGGGTCTCAAAAGGGGGAAGGGAAGATAAGAACCCCACTTGCATCACCTTGCCAAACCTCGGCAAGTCCTGCGATCGCGTTAAAAAGACCGTAGGTCCCTTTTAAGTTCAGTGGTATTCTGTATTCAGTGACTGTTCCAGCATGCTCTGTAAGTACGATACGCGTGTAGGCATATACCAGTGTAACGCAGAATAAGCAAGCACTACTACTGTGTTCAGCCTACGTCAGTTTCGATGTATTCAGGCCGTGATCTGCTGAAAAAGTCCTTAAATATGGCGTTTTTCGCCTCTGAAAATCTTCCAGGGTGACTTCACTAAGATTTTCATCATACAGCATTGGAATATAGATAATTTGGGACGTTGTTAAACGTAACTTATTATCGTAGTAACATAATATTCCATTACGTACTGTACACATTTCAATGAACTTGAAGTTTGTATATCCCGTGTGACCCTTGACAGTTCCCATCGTCCTGTGCGCGCCACGAGTTACCGAAACGGCATATTGTCATGATGAGAATACTAAACCATTCCAAAGTTACAGCAATCAAGTTATTGAATTAAACATGTAGAATGTTGTCATGCACAATATTTTTTTTTCTGTTCCACAGCTTGTTGACAGTTGTTACTGGTATTTATCATCCTGATCGTGTGTCAGCCCCTTAGAGAGAGAAATAACAATTATAAACAATTAACACTTCTCATAGAAATGCCTAGCTACTGTTTAAAGTATATGAACAGTTTCTGCAGGCATTGATAAATGACAACCATAATAAGGTGTACTGTTTTCAGCTGTAGTCATTACCACGGCAGTGTGCAGTATAGAATAGGAACGAATTTTACATGTCAATTGAATTCAACCATTGTTTACGATATTCAAACTGTAACAAGTGAAAAGATTTAGGTTGATGTGGGCTTTTGCAGATCATTTCTATCCTTTTGGCTTTATTGAGCCACCTTGAAAGACACATGTTTTTTCCCTTTTTCTTTTTTAAAATAAATAAACACTTTATATATATGTACATTTATTTGTGAAAATTAGGATGAAAAAATTTTAATTAAAACTGAACTTTTGTTACGTTTGGTATTCAAAGTTTCGTAGAATATTACCTTGATGAGGGTCACCTGTCCAGTTATCCAACAGTTATACAAGCTTTTTTGAAGAACCCGTTTGTTTCCCTTTAATTTGGTTAAATGGAAAAGCAAATATGCAATATAGAATCCTTAAAGTTGTAAATGTCAAGGTTTATAACATATCTAAGTACTAAATAATAAAGGACCCGGCAAAAGTAACGCACCGACAATATAATAATACACATAGGTGGACCATGTTTGCCTTTGGGTTTATGTTACACATGCTGAGCGCCACTGTGTAAAAACTTCGTTGTCACTCAAGTCTTATTGCCTGGCATAAGTATTGTGATATTAAATCTTTTGGTGTGTTAAAACCTCAAACTTTAAAATACTCGATCAGTTTTTGATTGTGCCTCTCCCCTATGTATTTCAGAAATATTAAATCAGATTTCTTATGCATTTAAGGTCATCAGATTTCTAAGGCCATAGTATACGGAGAAAAGCATGTGAATAGTATGATCACTGACAAAGAGACCAATCAAAGTAAATGAGAAATTTTGTCAAATCATTTAAATTGATTTTTCCTGAGGGCAATGATTATTTTGGGTCATCAAATGCCAATTGTTTGGGACCTTGAAATGTGCTTGTACATTCTTTATCCAAGATCAGTAAAGTTGGAGCAGTTGTCCATATACTTACTCCAGTGAGGTTTTCCACCTCCCGGGATACTTTATAGTGGAAACGGGTTTTTTTCTGTAAAACGTGAAGATGTAAAGTGTGAAAATAATATTTCGAGGCGTTGGCCTTGACAGATGTCAAACCTCACATGGAGAGAGATGTCCCATAACGACCACATGACCCTCATTGGAACTGAGAGGTCAAAGGTTAGACCTGATGCATCGGAATTTGTTTGTAAACACACTCTTTTAAAAGAACGGTGTATCATATCAGGGTCACGAGACAGTAATGAAAAGCAAGAGAAGATTTACTTATTTACATCTGAAGAGGGTAAAATGATTGAGTACATATTTTTATGTTTGAACTCTGCATCGTTAATTACTACCATTATACTGAAAACATTTTGGACAAGATAAGCTTAATTTTAGATATCACTAAATATTCATTTATTTTTAGAAGACGCTTAGAGAGATGGTCCTCCTTCGGAAGTATATTTTCATCTCTTCCCATATCAATAAAAGGAAATGTTAGAAGTATGTGTTGATTGGAAATAAGGAGTAAAGGGCGGATCAAATAAGTAAACGTATGGCTTCACGCATTTAATGTAAAGGTTCTTTCATAGGTCAAAAAAATCTATGAATTCTTCAGGGAATTTTAAGTTTGAAATATACAATAGTAAAACTTAAGAAAAGGTCAAACTGTTCAAAAAGATTAGTATTTGTCGTCTTAAATAATGAGAAAATGTATTTGATCAAGCTAAGTGGTATTTGTTGTTACAGTATATTCGTAGAGGTACTTTTTGTTTAAGTTGTATGTAAGCCAAAGTGAAGCCACAGGTGCTTGCTTTACTATGTTAAAATATTATTATTTAGTTAATTTTGATCATGAATCAAAAGATTTAACGTATTGGTTACGATATGGAAGAAGATTAAGATTATTCGTGGGATTATTTTTTTTTATATGAACGTGAATTTTCAAAAGTTTAAAGTCATTGTCTTTACTCTTTTGTATGCAGAATTAAAAGTTTTACTAATATTTGTATAGAAGCTACTGTATTCGACAGAAATACATGGAACAAACCTTGTTCTCCGCAACAATGTCGAAGCTTTAGCTGGGATGATTTCGTCTTCTACAATATTGTATAGAGGAGTTGGAAAGATGATCCGTTGCTTGTTTTGCTTGATTTGAATAATTTTTTTCGAAGATTGTTGAGTTCAATAATTAGTAATCAACTATTGGGAATCTCAATTAAGCTTCATTTATTAAAGTTGTGTTCTGTGGTGGGGATAATCAGAAGGCAGGTATCAAGATGATATGTTCCATTGGATAATTCTTGTCGTGTTGTACTGTTTAGTTTCTAGATCGGTATTTTTTTAACTGACACTTTCAACAGTGGCTGATCGTTCACATGGTAACATAAAGGTTGCTAACCGCCTCCCAACTCTCCCACTGACGAAACTCACCTACTATCTCAGTTTTTAAAAGTGTCCCAACGAACTGAATTCTGAAAAGATTTTTGCCACTGCTTCCAAATGACATGATTAAATGATGTTGTTTCAGACCCAGAAAACAAAATACTTGCAGTTACAGCCATCATTATTTTTGGCATTTTTACTTTTATACTTCAGAAGAGTTGTAGGTTCATGTATGACATTAGTGTAGTTTCATCCAAACCTGTCTAAATGCTAATAAATTACTCACTGATGTTATATGTACTCACAGTGCAGTCGTGGACATAACCCCTCGGACTACCATCCATGCTCATGTTCGCCGAACCAATGTTGAGGCAATAAAAGGCTAAACAGCGGCTCATTTCTTCAAAACTTAGCACTGAAAGGGGAGGAGAGGTCACGTTTAACATGATTTATGCTGGCGTTAAACATTACTTTCGAATCATGAAAATATCGTTCTGGGTGAATTGGTAAAAGGCGTCCGGGGTCAAGCGAGGTCAAACACTGAAAATATTTTTAATAGGATTTCTCAAGGTATGACGCGTCGCTTAGTTTCATGTTTGGTATATGAATATCTTACGGTGAGATGAAGATCCTGCCAAAGGTCATCTGGGTTCACCTAGTGGGATTAAACTCTGAAAACTATGTTTGCAGGATATCGTAATGTGTGAGACTTGGATTGATTTGACACTTTGTTTGTAGATGTGTTATCTTTATAAGAACAATTTAGTTCTTGGTAGAAGTCAGAGGTCTTATTCCAGGTCAAAAGGGGTTAAATGTAGCGTTATATGGAATAGAACATGTATATATCATCGAAACCTCAATGCACGTTTGCATTCTGGTTCCTTGTGTAATAACCTATTTCTCACCTTTTGCTGTAAGAGATTTTGATTTTATACTCACAAAGATTCCTTTTCTCTAAAGTTTGGGCTATCTAGTTTAAAAGAAAACTGAAATTTTAAAGAGCAACAAACCGAGTTCATGCTAGTGTGTGAAGTATGTACTAGAAAACATGTATAAATTTTAAAAGGAAAAACTTAGGGAGGAGGAAAAAGAATGTTGTTTTCAAACAGTTGGAGAAAACTTAAAGAGCGTTGGTAACCATGGCTTAGATCGTGTTGAGTTGAGGGCATCTATTTGCCTTCAAAGTGTCCCTGCAGCCATGCTCACTGTTTTGACCGAAACTGGCTGTCAAGCTACCTCCGCAGCTGACTTTCATTGGATTGTAAGAAATAACATCGTTGAATCACTGTGAAAAATCGACAAGCCCACTAAGAGAAAATCATACGTGGGCATTTTTCACAAGAAAAGACTCCCGCCATCAATGTCAACCTTACATTATTTATTGAAACGCAATCTGAAGGGAAGACAAAATCGCACAGTTCAAAGAATGAAGTAAAGATGAAAGTCAAATCGTGTAAGACAGGGATTAGTTACTGGCATTGTTTCGAAACTATAGCACGTATTATTGAGTGTTGTCGTTTTAAATTTGGCCATTCCTACAACAGAGAAAATGGTTCAGATTATGGTAGAACGATCTAGGTGGCAAGCTATTCGTGTGTTGGGAAGCTTCCGAAGAAAAATATGTGTCGTTACATTAATTGAAAATAATAAGAACTTAAAACTTTATCCTGTGTACTTGTCTCTAATTATTTTGATGTTAATTTTGGATATATGTGTACTATTTTGGAAATAGTGGAGTAAATGTTTCTAATTGTACTGTACTCTTACCAAAACGTTATTTTTGGAGAGATTATTGTATTTTAATCGCTAGAATAAGACACACTCATCAATGTAAGTATTCACTGTAAGACACGCAGGGTTGTTACCCTGGCTGAGACAGAAATCAGAAAATGTGGGTTTCTATTTTCAAGGTTTACAAAACCGTAACTAAAGTATCTTGCCACTTGGGGGGGGGGGGGCGGAAAAAAGAGAAAAGTGTATTCAAAAATGAATTATTGACGTAAAGACTGAGTAACTGTTACACTATTTTCAAACTAATGTATTTTGGTTCTGCTTCCTGCACCAAGCTTTGATATTGTGAGTGCAGTCTGGCTCACTGCACGCAAGTTGCTTCTGATCTTCAGAGGGGTTTGATGGGCTCATCTGCCCCCCCCCCCCCCCCCCCCCCACCTTGAGAAACAAACTCGTATGAGTTATCGTTGCTTGTCTGGTGTCATGCTTAGAGTGCATAACTCGGAGACGTCGTGTTCCATTCTTAATGTTAGCAGCATAGAACACCATTAACATAAGTCGTCTATTTGCAATTGAAAGCAAAAAAAAAAAAATCGAACACTTCGTCTGAAGCGGCTCAAATGCAACAAAGTTTTCCATCGATCTGATTCATTGATTGTTAGAATGTTAAGGACATATGACTAATGAGTGTAATAATAAAAGAGGGCCACTATTAAAAAATGCGAAACATGGTATTTTTCTTAGCTCTCCTCTTCTTTTTGAAATGTAACGGAAATCAAAAGCATTGTCAAATGACTGGAAGCAGATTCAAATTATAATTTGCAAGGGAACTGATTAAGATTTCTGGGTACCAAATCTTCATACAACCGTTTCATTTAAATAAATGATTTCTTATATGAAATGTTTGGCTAGTCTATTGCGTTGTGTCTCCACATACAGAAATTGTGTTTTTGGGCCTACTACTTATTTCGGAAAAATGACTTAGTACCGCATGCAGAATTTTGACTTATTATTTCTGAATTCTGAGATATTAAATCAGAATTGCGAGGTAATCTCAGAATTTTTCAGTTATTGTACTAAATTCTGACGTAGGCCTACTTTAAATTCCGAGATGCTATTTCGGAAATCCCAGTTAATAAGTCTCTGTTCTGAGAAATTAGGTCAGATTTCTGAAATACTATGTCAGAACAGGGAGTTGTTAGTCTGCAGTAGGGTAAAATAGGTAAAATGCCGAGATAAATAGTATGCATAAAAATCCACATACATTAAATTGTCCCCTCTCGGCCACAGTAAAATGGCGCCTTCCAAATGATTTAAATAGAGGCTTCAAGATTTGCTCATCCAGAAATGTATGTTACTTACGCCTAATAAAGCTCATGATACTATCTATCCTGCTCACTAGTCTTGATACTGACTGTGCTCTGAAAAGGAAATAACACTGAATCTACAACAACATCTACCTGTATACCATTTTTACAATCTGATTTTATCCAGACCGTACTTCATTCCTATTATTGTGTAAATGATAAATCCTTGAGAGATACTGCGTGGTAAAGTGCTTAGAGCATCAAACATGCATTCTGAAGATCGGGACTTTGAGTCCCAGCGGGGTTATACCGAAGACCAAAACGAAACCTTTAGCAATTGTGTTTGGTTCTGAGCGTAACCTATGGAACAGAGAAAACAATCCAGTGAGCCACAACTAGAAAAAGGCCGTGGCCAGCTCTGCGTAGACCAATTTGTTAGAAACTGTGCCGTAAAACTCCATTTAACCTAATCTAACCGTGAGACAGTTCAAACTCAGTTTGCACTTATCAGAATGGAACGTCAAAAGCCATTCGTCTAAAAAGCTCTGGAGTAGATCAACTGGTCCATTTTACAAATTCTCTCTATCATCCATACTTTTAATGTTTAATATTTTTATCATCTATGGCAAAGGCCTAAGCAAACACTCTTAAAATACCGGGGTTTTACCAGGGTCAGTGGCATAGGAAGCAATATGAAAGTGTGTGCGTGTGTTGGGGGGGATTCTTGGACTATGCACCTCACACTACACCATTGACCACGAGGTACATTTTTATGCTATATTTGTTCCTTTTTTCTAGTGACGAGGAAGATTGTTTTCTTTTTCAATAGAAGTCCAACACTTTATCCGTTCAAATAAGTGCTGGCCAAAATAAGTGCTGGCAAAAATGTGATCTAGTTAGAAATACCAATTAGATGTCCATTCAAGCATTTGTCAATAGCATTGAAGGTCGACAAATTGATAGCATTTCATCGCAGTTCTTAACAAAGCTAAACATAGGATAAATTTTTGGAGATGAAATTGAATGCCGTGACCCATTTTCTCAAATATGAAAATATGAAACTGCCCACTGAAAAGGGTGGACATCTCAGCCATACTACACGAGACAACAATTCCAGTATATATCTATGCCTTTTGCAAACATTATACATTGGTGACATTTGATACCCCAATAACTCAAGAATCTATCTACCATGGTCTACACAGACTACTACTAATTGACAGGTCCGAAATGTATCTGATGATAGGTGTATATGAAAGCAAGCCACTGATTCTTGTCTTAAATATGAAGTCTTGCTCGAAAGACTATCTAAGCATAGCAGTACCTTCAGTTTTTGCGAAGCATTCAGTAAATTTTGAAAAATCGTTAACCTTCAGACAGCCGAAATCGGCATTTCTCGGGCTTTGTAGTAAAGCTAAGCCGAAGTGAGCTAAACAGACGTTTCAGGGAAAAGGGCAACCACCCAACTTTTCCATTTTTTTCAAGTGTGAACACCATTGTATTAAGGACGTTATTTGTTGGATTCTGGGTTTCCTGTAAGGAAATTTGAAACAGTTGGGGGATTACAGAAGAATGTGCACTTCGTATATTGATGGCAAATCTAAGAATGATTAATTACACGACGACTGAACATAATTGTTGCTTCATAATGTTATCTATACTACAAACTGACAGTCTCCGATGACTTTCCATAAATTTCCCAAACTTTGTTGTCTTTTTTTGACAGAGTGTCTCAAAATCAAGAGCTTAGATTGGAGATATTGGGGATTTTGTGAAAGACAATTTATAAATATAGCAATATAGCTTCCGGACCATGTCTCTGAATGATGTTGTGGTCTCATATGGTAAACATCCATTTTTGTTATTCCAGAACTAGGAAAAGTTTACCAAGCTGATTTATATAAGGGTACTTCTACATTTTAAGTTGCATTTTGCGGCCAATAATTTTGCCACTTTGAGGATTTGCAGAAATAAAATAATAAAAAAAATATTTCCCCACCCTCATTTTTAAATGGGGAGGTTGCCCCTCCCCCGCCCCCTTTTTCTATGCCTATGACCAGGATCGATGTTCTTTTTACTCAAACTCAATCCTGGTTAAGTTTCTTGGTAAAACTAACTCATATATAGTTACTTTCTCCAGAACTGAATTTAGTTAAACCAAGATTTTAATTTACATTTTACCAGGATTTTGTCGGATTCCCAGGTCGAGTCATACCATAAAAACTCTAAACATGGAACCAACTGTCGTTGTGAATGATGTTCCGCATAAGCAATAGGATCGGTAAAGCAAGCCAGAGTGACTGGACAAGAATGGACTGGACTGACTGAGCTCTAAAAAAGGAGGGCGGGGGGGGGCTTGCAGCAGGAGACTCTGAGAAGGGGGAAAATATCTTTTCGGAACTTGTGCTAAAAAAAAATTCAGTGAAAAAAGTCTGTTTTGCCTAAATGATGTACCTTCAAAGTCTGAAAGACAAAGATAGGGCCAAAATATAATTAACTGAGTTTCTAGCACCACTCAGTGGTTTATGTAGGCTAATGAACAAGTCGATATAACTTGAGTAAACACAAATGCGATGCAGTTTCCTAAAAAAAAAAAAAAATATTAAAAGCAGTCACAAGACCAGTTTCATAACTACTGTGAAATGAGACATCACTTTCGATTAGGCTAGGTCATAGGTCGACCACACCGTTTGATGATAGGAAATATACAGTGTAACATAATGCATGAGTGTCGTGAAAGATAGCAATTCATAAATGGAAAAATTCTCCACTCTAAAAACAACCTAATAATTACATTCCAATGGTTTCAAAACTATGATCTACATTTGAGCATTGCTAGGTTGTTGTCAAGCATTGTAAGGTTGTTTTCAAGATAGTTTTTAAGAAAATTAATTTGTCATAGATTAGCCCTTGACTTTGGCTTTTTTTTTTTTTTTGTTATAGTTTGAAGTACCTTAGTTGCTACTTTCATTGGGCTTCAACTTTATCAAAATTACATTGGTAACAGGTACATTTATATGTATTTATTCGGTTATATGGGTTTTGAATGGTTCAACATTTCTGTAAAACATTTTTTCCTAGGCTCACTGTTAAAACGGAACTACAGTAGCACGAGAGCCAGATAGCTGATGCATGAAACTGTTAAGAAGGTTCCAGCTTACTTGGAAGGACAGTCCTAGCTTCTTTTGAGGGTAATCGTTGTCCGAAGTGCTGCTGGTAAATTTGATTTGCCAAATGAAATTCGAGTAATTCGAGTTGAATCTTTCCACTGTAATTCAAGGCTGTAGGACTCGAGTCCGGACTCGAGGTCGAGTCCGGACTTAAGTCCACTTTTTTTGGACTCGGACTTGGACTCGGCCCCCTTACCAGACACGAATGCATTCACTTTGCCTTCAACTTGCCTTCAACATTGCCTTCAGACCACAAGTTTGAATGCATTCACTTTGCATTCGCTTTGCATTCAGTTTGCCCTCAATAGCGCCGAAATATTTAAATGAGCTAAGCCTTCGAAGGCAAAACGAATGCAAATATTTTGATGGGCATTGCATTCACTGTGAATGCAAAAATTGCATTCATGGAGGAAAGCATTCACCCTGAATGCATTATGCCTGAATGCAAAGATTGCATTCAAGCAGACAAATCTGAATGCAAAGATTGCATTCACCCAGAATGCAAAGATAGCATTCCAGTACTAAACAAATGAATGCTAACTTTGCATTCAAATGCTAAATAAATGAAGGCAAAGATTGCATTCACACTGAATGCAAAGACTAGCTGCACTCACCCAGTCACCCTACAGTACTGTAAATGGAGGTTGCATTAAACACTGATTTGAAAGCTAACATTATCAAAAGACGTTCTGTTTAACATGGCATGACATAACTTCGGCAGCAAATAATTCAGTATGACAGTTTAATTTTCATCAAGATGCATTTTGCAGAAATGCTGAGAGAAAACAAGAGTTTGCCGAGTGTTTTCTTAGTGTTCCACACTAGTGCTCAAACACTAAAATGAACACTTGTATCATACACAACTTGAACACTTCTGATGATGAACACTTCATAGAGTACCGTACACTTACTGATGTTTGATTTTAAGTATTCGATGATTAGTGATCATTGGCGGGACTCTTCAAAAACTGAAGTTCTTGAACACTTATAATGGACATTCACACTGAACACTTATTTTAATGAGCATGATTTTTCATACCCAAAACACAGATCTGTACTTGCTATACCTACGTAGTGCTTGTTAAGTGTACTTCAAATGGGGGACAGGAAGTCATATCTGATCCTACATGAATGACATTAAACTTCTTGCCAAATTATTCAAATGAGTTGATTAGTGCTCCAAAATTTTAGAACTAACACGTTTTATGCACAGGATACTTTAAATTAACTTATGTCTTCACACTTTAAAATATTGATCAGAGTGCTTGGAAAAATAGCTGCAATTCTTCTGAGAGAGGAGATCAAACTGATTCTTAAGGCACAATTCTGGAGAAAAATGATGTTAGTTGATGATTACCCTGAGTGTTGAATGAAGACATGAACAAATTACTAGAGTAGAAATATGTATTAATGATAATCTGCAATTTGCAAGCTACTGTATGTACAGTGTCATACAGTGAATGTTAAGCACATGATAATCAGGCAAGAAAAACAATTTTCATCTCTTCTAAGTTAAGAACAATTCTGTAGCCTCTGTTTCAATAGTTTTAGTTCAATTCCACTTAAAAAATTGGTCTTGATATAATAGGATCTGAAATAAATTTCACCAAACTGTGATTCTACAGGTATAATGTCAAGAAGCCTTATCTTTCCAAATAATGGACAAGATATAGCAGAATGTCTGAAATAAAGCAAGAGGATGGTAAGGGGATTGGAGACAGAATAACTTCATAATTCACTTTCCAGAAACTCTTCCATGGTACTTTTTCATGAAGTTCTGTGATAGCTGTGGCATTGAAATAAAAAAGTTGAGTATCACCATGGCATTACACAGTACTTAACACTTCCTGCAGGTTGTAATGCTTGTGCATACACTATATTCACAGGGACCATTTAAGAGAAGTGACAGGGTTCTCACTAACCCAAGCTCCCGGTTACCTGACGCGCGAGTTCGACTTGAGACGCTTGAAACAAAATCTAGTGCGTCCCAGGGACGCACGGTGTTTGCTTCCAAAACGCATGTAAAATTTTGGCAAGGAGACATAGAAAGTTTTGTGTTGAAAAGTTCACATGAACCCATTGCCTTGAAATGTTCATTGTCGATGTCACTTCACAAAATCCATGTAGGAAATCTGCCTACCGAAGTTTCTTATCACCCCAGTTCTGCGATATCGCCGGTGCTACGTACGTACTAGATCATCTGCAGCGCTGTTGTCCAGCTTAGTCAGAGTGACATCACTTGTCAATGCCAGACCAGTTTTACGCAGCAGCGTGTTGCAAATATCAGGGCAGAACATCTGAATGGAAAAAATTGCAAAGCGTCACTGATTATTCGCCAGGAGTGATTTATGCCGGATGCAGGGAACTTTCATCCATATCCAGTCTACAGTCTTGTCGGCTCTTAATTGGGTTTGGGGGCCTAATGAGAACACTGAGTGAGTCGATCACAAGCTTAGTCCAAAGTAAGGAGGGACCCAACCACACAACCTTCAAGAACTGGCTAAACAAGAGTATATTCAACTTGCAAATTCTGAGATGCATATCTTTCTTTTGTTTTTATTTAATGACAGCAGAAATTTCTTCCACATTTTAAAATACAGATCTTGAATCTTGACTGACTGTTTGTACTTGCACCAAGGACTCCATTGAGAACAGCAGACTTTCAGTCACATGAGGACTGGTTGATCCATTATATCTGTATTTTAAAAAAAAAAACACAATAAAGATGATTTTGAATTTAAAATGCACATGAAACCACTTAAAGGCAGTTATTAATCACCTCAGACAGTTCAAATTCTCCCCAACTACTTACTCCTAGCCCCTCCTACAACTAAACCTTGCCCCCATCCAGACACAACCCCCGTTTGCTGCTTTAGGGTATACCCTGGTAAGTATACAAGGCCCACTGTGTAAACAGAACACTTTTGGAGAAATAAACCTATTTTGCATTATGAGCTACTCTGCATATTTTTGAATTTGATGTCAATTAATTCCTTCGCCAATTGAGTATTTCTATCTAGGCTACTGGTAAAATTGAAGTTTGAGGAGATGAATGGCCGTCTTTAACTTTTGATTGTCATTTTTTTTTTCAAACACGTTCTTTACAAAGGGACTGCAAGGTCAAGTGGTAAGAGTATCTGACTTGCAACCAGGAGGTCTGGAGTTCGAGTCATACATAAGACTTCCAAAATGTAACATACTCTCATTGTGCATGATGTCCAGCATTTATTAAGCAATGGAGTAGGGTAAACTGGCCTGTTTAAAAACAAGCCAATGAGCCGCAACTGGAAAAAAGGCTGTTGCTGGTCTGATTCGAACCAATTGGTTAAAACTTGCGCCACAAAACCAAATCTAACTAAATTAACTTAATTTATGAATCAGACACAAAACTTCATACCCAGCCCATTTCAAGTCATGACTCATTTCTTGATCCGGGACTCAACCAGGACCAACATGTAACTAGTTGATTATTTAGGTCAGGTGTCACCAGAATCAATCCCAATCCAAAATTATGCTGGAGGAGAGATTAATACTCTAGTACTTGTCACTTTTCTTTGACAAAGATATTGGTCACCTCACAAAAAAAAAGAAATAAAAAATACATCAGGAGTTACATGATGCTATCTCTAAAAGCCTTTTTTTATAATCAACATGCGACCTAATTTTAGATCGGGTACATTACAACAGTTTTGCTGAAGTAATTCCACTTAGTACTGCTTCATTAAAAACATTTTTTCATTAAATCCTACTAATAGTTATTGAGTGATCAAGATGAATGTTTAAGTAAAATAAAAAAAAAATAAAAAACAGAAGACTGAGAAGATATTAAATTTTAAACACCCCCCTCCCAAAAAAAGACGACGACGACGACGACGAAGAAGAAGAAGAAGAAAAGAAATATGTAAAAGATCTGAAAATTAAATCCAACTTGTAGCAATTATTTGTAAATATTTATAAAAATATGCTGTTTTTCCTTGTGCCCCCCTCCAAAAAATAAGATGATGTGAAAAGGAGAAATAGAACAATTTAAAGGATTGAAATAGCACTGTAGAAGGCTATATTCTTGGGTCTTTGAGTGGCAGGGTCCCAGTTTACTCCAGAAGATGTGTATAACCAATGTGTTTCACATGTGCATTACGTGATATACGTGAGTTTTCTTCTGGTTCTTCGGCTTCCCTCCCACTTGGCATAAGCTTGCCACTAATATCAGTTGCCCAGCCGACGAATTTGGTTGCGAACTGGACTGAAGCACCTCTGGGCCGGTGGACCAGTTAACTAGTCGACTTTGCCTTGCTTTGTTTTATAGGCTAGGCCTATCTTCAAAAAGTGTTGTAGCCTAGGCCTAGCCTAGCTACTTAATTGAGTCATCAGTCATTCGCAACTCCAAAACTAAGTTAGGCATAGGCTTAAGGTCAAGAGAACCTTTACATTCACAGAATGATCAGTTAAATTAACAGGTAGATTCTAAAATAGAAGCCACCAACAAGGGAGGCACATCAAAAGAAAAGCAAAGAAACAAAGAAAAAAATGCAGCTTTTGCTAAATTGATATAGGCCTAGCCTAGCCTTTGGCTACAGAGGCAAACCACAAAACCCTTAAAGCACAAAGAGTGCAACTGCAACTGAGTAAAAACAATGGCTCTTTTCCACCGTTACCGTATCATTGTCTCGCTAACTGCTAACACATACTAGGCCTAGGCCACAGGTTGTCCAAGCTATACAGCCTAGCCTGTATATATTACTGTATAACGCTAACGTTTGGCCTTCAACAACCTGTGGCATAAAGCTAGATAAGACTACGAGTACAATCAAAATGAATAACTTCCCTCCAAAATAAAAAAAAAAATCAGTACAGAATAAATCTCCAGACCTCGATGATCTAACAATTTTTTACCTGTTTGTGTCCAGTGGCTATAATTCCACTAAGTTCAATTCTGCTGGAAAGTCGATTTGGCAAGTATCTCGGCAATATCAGCAAACAACTTCACGTCTCAATCTTTCTACTGTATATTATACGGTACACGTTAGTACTAGTGAACGTACTGCAGTGAAAGCGCGGGCGGGCTGTACGTGTTACAGCCTACGCAGCGCCCACTCAGACGTACGTATGTACATGGCCAGACGGTCGTGCTCCAGAACTTATGGAATGTGCAAGTACGTTAATGTACGTCTGCGTCCGTTTTCCCACAAAATTATTTTTGCTATATTTGTTGCGCGCCTTACTAGTTTTGGAAACTTGCCAAATGTGTACAGAGTAAATCTTACCACAGAAACAGCACACTACTTCCACTGATGTGTGTTACGTTTCTTTGCTAAACAACAATGATTTTAAGTAATTTCTTAAAGTTTTGGGCCTCAATTAAGTTCAAAGAATTGTTATTTGATTCAGACCACAAAAGACATCACCTCATTCCCGTATATGAAAATCCCTGAAAAATTTGGTACGGAAGTCAAATCTTTCTGGGAATTCTTTCTTCAACTAAATGGAAGCACTGGCGCGAACGCACATGCATAGATTTTGTCATCGATGAATGATTCACTACCCATGTGTTATGTAGCGTACGTACATGCATATGCGTGCAGTACACTTTACTTGAATTAAATAAACCAGAATTCATTTACTGTCATGTTGATCGACACAGCAAGCACAGAGCTGTACTGCAGAGAGTCGATCAAGTAATTTGCAGCCTAGGCTACAGGTACTTATTCAGACGGTCATCAAGATGTGTTCAGCAGCACACATTTGCGTACAGACAAAGAACTTTTTAATTGGTGGAATCAGAAGAAATAATTCCTCAACTCAAGTCAGAAACTTGTTTTGAGATACGAATTGTATAGGCCTACGTTAGGCCTAGGGGCCTAGCCTAGCCTCAATATCCCATATAGGCCTACAGTGTGCATTAGGGCAGCATACATGTAACTGTGTATAGGCTATGTAACGGTTAAAAAATAGCTTTGAGCATAGGAAGAACGAGAGTAACACTTTTTTTTTTACAGATGTGTGTGCAACATTTTCTAATTTAATAGCAAATTCTCTTTACTAAACCTTAGGCCTAAATCAGGAATTCACATGGTTCATTACAATTTACGTCTAGGCCTAAATCAATAGGCCTGACATTAGAAGCTAACTTCTAAGGCCTAGGCTAGGCCTAGGCTAATTATCAGCACAGATTGCAGTCAGCACACATTGTAAAACTGCTGAACAGCCAGCCTTAATTTCGGGTAGGAATTCCCTGAGTTGGTCGAATGAAGATCCGATCTTTCCATCGTTAACAGTGCTAGGCCTAGGCTAAGTTTGAATGAAGTTTTATGTATTTTTTTGTTTTTTTTGTTTTTGTTATGGTCATGAAAAGAAAAAAGTTTGCATTTGCAGTAGTGATTGCAGGGGCTATGTCAATGTTCCCGACTCTTGAGAATTACATCAGCACTTCTGGGAACATAGAACCTGAGGAGTGACAAACCTTTTAATTATCGCCAATTCATCGAGATATATGAAAACAGTGAACATCGAAACTTCGGAGTTAAACCCCGGGAACTTCGGATAGACCTTGTGATCACATTGCACATGTGCGTGCATATTTCAGGGATTCTGATGCTTAACTTGTGTACACATATGTATTTCAAGAATGGAAATTCCTGTTAGGATCAAATTAAACTTGGCATCTATAGGAACCTCAGTAGTTCCAGATGATCACCAAAACTTTTTGCAGAGGTCATAGGTCATTTGGGGTCACCATATAAAATCTTGTGGATGAAATATCTTAAGAAGGAAACCTTGGATGAAGCTGATACTTGGCCTGGTACATAGTGCCCCTTATGATGTAAAATGATCCAGGTACTTTTGGTGGAGGTCAAAGGTCATCGGAGGTCACCCCAAAAGCTGAAACTTTGTGCACAAAATGTCTCAAGATCATCAATTTTCCTTTGAAGGAAAATGTATATATATTGATGAACCTCGTACCTGGTTCCAAATATGATGTAGAAGAATCTTACTGTTTGTGGTAGAGGTCAAAGGTCATTTGGGATCACCAAAAGAGGGGGAGGTAAAATCAGAAAATCCTTGTGCATGCAATAGCCTACCTCAAAGTGGGAAACTTTGACGAGACTTGATCATATTGGCTGGTATGCTGATTGCACATGTATTGTGTAGAAGAATACTTGCGCTTTTGGAGCAGGTCGAATGTCATCCGGGATCGGAACTTGGTGGGCTAAATTTGAATTTCCTTTTACTGTATCCATGTCATAATCATCCCATTTAGAATATACGTGCAAAAACACAATACTGGAGAAAAACATAGTATTCCTGACTTTGATTGGGCTTAAATGTGGTTGTTACTCATAATTTCACGACTTATTTTTCTTTCTATGATTTGATAATATTATGGTCTGTACTTTTACATAAAACATGTTTGTCTTTACTTTTGTATTCTGTTTAAGTTGGCTATGAAATCTTAACGTTAGTTACAAAGACACCAAGTGCACCCATAATCTAGGCAATAATATAATTTGACATGACCAATTTAAAAATATGTTGGAGTTGGAATTTAACTTGTTTGTAAATGACTATTCCCTTACATTTTGCGAAGGTTGGCTGACCAGGAAAGTGTAAATGCAAATATAAAGTTACGAGGACACCAAAAACGGGACAAAATGGGTGTCCTATGAAACTAACGTTACATTTGGCATTTACATGATCATACATTCAGAATGTGAGGAGAATGTGATGTCAATGACATCATTACAACTTGCAATATGAACAACTTAACAGTTAATTACACTTAACATCAATATTCTAAGTTTATATCCATGCTGGCTTTAACCTACTTTGAAGTCTCATGTAACTAACATTAACTTCCAACCAGTTATTGTAACATATATTACAATATACTTCCACAAACATGTTCTGTGTTTTAAATAACACTTTCCAGCTAGCACATTTAACAACAAGTTGGAGCAATTAAATCAATATTCATTCTTCTTTTTGGCTTAAGACCCAAATGTCCCACTTTTGTGAATCAGTATCATATTCTTATACATACAACATAGGAATGGAGCTGTTGGACGTGAATAATACCTTCAAAAAAGAGCATAGACAATCACTTGGAAAATTTTTTTAGGAATTCTGGGCATTTGACTCAGAGTAAAAGTACTTTTATGCCCTAGGTTGATTGCACAATAATAAATAAACCAGTGTGATTCTATCAATGCAATTTTGCCTTCATTTGTAAAGATCAAGTTCTCTGAATGCAATAATGAGAGCTATTTGACTCTATGAATGCAATCTTACCTTCAGAAATAACGGTTGAGATCTCTGAATGCAATAAAATGAGACCAATTGACTCTGTGAATGCAATATTGCCTTCATTTCACAATGACTGAAGCTCACTGAATGCAACAATTTTATGAATGCAAACATGAATGCAGTTGTGAATGCAAATATGCCTTCAGGTTGCCTTCATGCATTGCCTTCAAATTGCTGAATGCATTCATATGGCATGCGAATGCATATTTTTGCATTCCGAAGGCTAAGTGAATGCATTCTGAATGCAAAAATTGCATTCGTGTCTGGTAAGGGGGGGTCTCTGGACTTGGACTTGGACTCGGACTCGGGCTCTCTGGACTTGGACTTTGACTTGGACTTGAAGTCGAGTCCTTCAAGTCCGGCAGCCATTTTCTCTGATTCTTTATTTCTTTACAGTTTCGTGATCGATCCACCAAAAACCCCAGCACTCAACATATACTTGGGCTTAATTATCCTTAATGTAGTATACAGGACTATATTGACCTGCATATCTTTATGTAACTTGATAATTTTCAAGTGTCACATGCCAGTTGTTAACATGATTCGCATGAAGTTTGTTTCTTGCATAATATTATGTAAACAGTGTTTAACTTAGAAACAGCTACAACATGGTACTCTCCTTTCAGTGCCATGCTCTGGGGAACAACCCTAAAATTTTCCTTGTCCCTCAAAAATTAGACAAATGCCATAAATATAATAGGGAAGGCATATGAAACTCCTAAAAATAGTTAAATTAGCAACAATGAACATGGTCTGGCTGTGCCTTGCGCCTTGCAGCATTGTCAGTAAATCTTCTGAAATCCTTTTCGTTGTTGTTATGGATTCCAAAGATGGGCCTGTATACTTTTTGCATCCTGTTTCTTTTTTTCTTCATACAAATTTTACAAAAAGTTTGCATGGGTTTCACAGCTGCTCATCTTACTGCTACTTCTACAAAGGAAATTATTGCCTTTGTTAATTATTTTGGGATACTGTAAGATAGGTCTATAAATAACCTGTCAATTGGCTTCTGCTGAATCTTCATATGAAGTTTGCAATACTAACAATATGTAAGTCAGGTAAATACACAACAATAGAGCTTAAAATTTACAACATATAAGGCAAGAGCAGTCACCCCGACTTGAAGGTGTATTCTGTCCTGTTTCATGAGATGGCTCTTTGGAGTTATATGTTTTTATATGTTACAGTATTTTTTGTACTCAAATGTAAAATTTAGTAAGTCTTAGAGTAACTGCTTAGTTTACCTTGAGTACGCAATATGGAGCGGGTCCTTAAATGTTATAAAAGATGCTTTGAAAAGAAATAAGGGGATTATTGTGACATTTAAGCTGCTGCTTCAAAATAATATTTGCGGCAACTGCGCTTGCCCTTTATTTCTGGAACATTGTTTACCATAACAGTTTGATGAGGGTTTATAATCACGCGGTGATGCATTATGTGGGGCCATGGAGTGGCAGAGTGGTCAGGTAGTCTAGCTGTTCAAGAGCTGCTGTGTACCAATACTGTGTTGCACATGCATGTGCATATTCACATGGAGTCCTCTTGCTCAATGTATGTGGGTTTTTCTACGGTAGTCCGGCTTTCCACCTCCTAGCACTTGGAAATTAACAGGCTTGCTACTAAAATCAGTTGCCCAGCTGCACAAAGTTAGATGCGCACTGGACTGAAGCACCTTTGGGTGGACCTGTTAACTAGGCAACTTTGGGCTTTTGCATCATGCGGGGATCAACAAGGAGAGTTTGTAGCTAAAGGCCTAGGCCTACAGGAAGGTGATGATTGTCAATGTCACAAAATTAACCATCAGCTTCAAAGACATTTTCACATACATCTAAATCATTTCAAACAAATGTTAGACCTGCATGATCTGAATTAGTAATGGTAACCTTCCTAGGCCTTTTGCATCACACATTTACAGTGCTACTGATATGCAGGTCACAGTATAGGGGGCACCACCAAAAAAAAAATTAATTACTGTGGTAGGTATAGCAATTACAGTTACGCCCCAGAGAGTTTGCACAGGTGGCACTAGTTCTTCGAGAAAATTGTGTGAGATCTATTGACAAGGCTTCCAAACAATTTACACTGTATTTTTAACATACCCTATTATTGACCTGGAAGTTATGCATATTCGACTATAGCCAAGTTGCCTTTGTGGCTTTGTTCATTGTCTGTTTCTTTGGTTAAGTTCTAATGAGACCATCATACCTTCTAGAGCCACTAACACTATTGAACCGGCTGCCAAACCAACGCAATTGTACATAGGCCTAGGCCTACTATGTTATTTCCGTATCTAAATTACTACGTCATTACGTACATAGGCCTATTCGAATTCCTGCCTAGCCTGTTGACAAGTTGTATGGTTTTCATCATCATACCTCCTCCACCTTGCTGGAACAATTGCTCCACCTCATGCTTCCCATGGACTAGAGTCTAGACACAGCCAGGTAAAAAACTTGCAAGTAACAGTTAATATAGTGGCAGGTAAAGTTACCTACTAAATAACTTGTCCGGCCATCTGCGAGTTGGATCATTTACAGGTTGTACGTCAATACTGTATACATGCAATGCTTTGAACAGTATAATGTACAGTACAGTATGACAATGTTGTTTTGTTGTTGGTCCTAACAAGTAACATATGTGCAACTTTCATTAGCCTGTGTATATATATATGTGTGCTGTACTACATGATATTCAAGACAAATGGGCAATATGGCAGCTGGTTTTGCATGCATATGGAATTTTCCAGAGATAGCTTTGTGGGCTTTATGCTAGTAGAGCAGCTACTAAGGGATTGTCCATACAACCAGATGTCTGCAGTATACTGTAGCTTTAGACAGGCTCAACTTGAACCAAAAGGTTGGAAACTGGGCCGGAAAACTCTGTCTGACTAACAAACTAACTATAGACAGACCGTATAATTAGGGCCCTGCTGATGCCTCTGTTATTTAAAAAATATTTGATGTGCCCTCCCAAAATTGGTTTCAGGATGCTTTAAGCACTGAGTGCATTCCCACTATTGGGAACCCTTCATGCAATTCCTGCATAATCACCAATAGTCTTTATATTGTACTATATATTCTCAAACAGCTTGTCCTTTGGGTTACAAATTTAAAACCAGACTGTATTTTCAAAGTGTTTCTCTTGCTAGCCTATAGTCCCAGGACAACTAAAATCCATTACCCCAACAAAAAGACTTTGTCCACTTGCAAAATTCCTGAGTATATTTGAGCACTTCCATCAGGACCCCATGCACTGCTGTAAACATCCCCAGGTTGGGGCATTTCTCCCAGACAACTGGCTGATTTTAAGTGAAAAATATGAGCTACTGTTTACTTAGTATGTAAGAGAAGCACAATTTTCACTTAGCCAGATACGTAAGTGGACTCAGCTGCAGTGCATGGGCTCCGCTTTGATTTCAGCTCCAGTTGAAACCCATTCTGGGCCAGTTCCAATTTGAGGACCATTCCAGGCCAATTCTAAGTACAGGAAAATCTAGATTGAATCAGGAATTGAGTCCAAGTTTGTCCCTGTTCATACAGCTATAGCAACCATAGGCCTAGATCTTTACCAGAAAATACTATTGTTGTTTTACTACTTTTGGACTTGGACTCGAGAGCACTGGACTCGGACTTGGACTTGGACTCGAGCCCCTTGGACTTGGACTTGGACTCGGACTTGAGCTTTTGGACTCGGACTTGGACTCGAGCTTGTTGGACTCGACTACAGCCCTGCTGTAATTAGCCAATCAGTCAGAAGCATGAACCAATGAGAGTGTGCTTGTGTATGATTATTCATGAAACTATAACTATAGGTGCCACACGTACATGCCCAACTGAAAGTAAAATGATTACACGTATGTAAGGGAGCTGTAAGGGACCCCTGCGTAACAATGCATAGCCTTCGTTTGTACCTTAGACAGATGGGGTAAACGCAAACTACCTAGGATTGTACTCAGGTTAGTGCAACGTTAGGCATGGGCCTATAATTGTAGTAAGAAACGAAAGTGTTTACCCCAAAGTGAAAAAGGAGTAAAATCTCACCTTAAATCGTAGCTGGAACAGGGGGAGAACTTTGCCTGACACAGCGATGCAACAAAGTGCTTAGATACTGGTATGAACATGTACAGTAAGGTCTTATAGCTGTGCGTCGTTGATAAATGTTATGACAATATGCATGGTACCGGATTGCGTATATACAGTATCGGTATACAGTGACTGCATCTTGACGGTCTTTGCGATCTCGAAAGCAGCTGATACATGAATATTCATAATGTGCCTAATGACTGCCTACACAGAAAACGAATTGCATATTCTACATTCATTTGAGTTAGTGAAACTGGTTTTAATTGTTTTTGTCTTATACCCAAGTAATTGTTCTTTTCTGCCAGAAGGCTTGCTCCTCGTTATATTTTTTGTGAAGAACATGAAACAAAGCTTGTTCTTTCGCGTTGAGAGTTTTCAGAGATCTCGTAGTCGATCCGCTTTAAGATATATCAACGCAATGAAAGTCTAAATAGCCTTACCTACTTTACATGACTTGCATGGCATAGCCCTTTTTGAAGTACTGTAGGGACAGGGTTCTCATAGTTTCCGCCCTATGGCCTCTGTGGACATGGATTATTAATGCACCAAGTTTTGGATGTTCATAAAACGCTTGTCATGATTTTATTTTACTCCTTTTACTTTTACTTTTTATCTCATTTTATTTTATATCAATTATTATTTGATTATTTCATTTCTTTTACAAGAAGGCTCTTAGGAGGCTAGTCTTACTTGAGACAGCATGTTAGATTAGATCTTTAATTGTAATAGTACGCTGGTTTTAAAAACAAATGTTTTTCGATACAAATGGTATCTGCCATGGCAACAGTTTCTACTTACACTATTAATTAACTCTTTTACGTCTATTGGTGTCGTGTTACAAAATATCACTTATCTTGCGCTCATGCAATAAGGCTGACAATCCACATTTGTGTTGTATTAGACGAAGGGTTTCGCATCAACTTATTTTCAATACGTGAACTAGTCAATGGGTAATATATTTTATTTTTTAATTTTTTTTTTTTTTTGAAGGGGGGGTCATATTCAATTCAGTTTAAGTGTTCACTGTTTGCATGGATGGAGTTCAAGATTAAGGACACCAAAATCTGTACTTTCATAAACAGCTTTCTTAAAGGTGTTGTTTACATAATCTTACCTCTGACTCTAGCATGTAAACTGGAAATGTCCACTTTTTATATAAGCAAAATCGTACACTGCTATTTTGAAAACAATTTTGTCCGTGGTCAGTTTAAAACATGTGCTCATATTGGGATAGGACTGTACAAAAAAATATTGTTCTAAATACATTTAGCCCCTGTTGGTACCTGCATACTTGCCTTTTTGTGCCGGACTCTATCATTTTGAAGGGAACTTTTCAATCTAATATTTGCGCCGTTGCAAGTCTGTTATAAGTTGAAAGACGACAGAAGGGCAAATCTTAATTTACTTGATATTTAAAAAAGGTTCAAAGAAGTGCAATATAACATATCAATGCATGATAATACTGCCTTTATTTCAAAAGCAAGCCATTTTACCTTCTTTTGCAACTTTGATCGAGAACCTTATGTGTTTGATGGTGTACATTTACCATATGTTATCCAATGTATGCACAGTTTTTAGTTGCGGTGCCTGCCTTGCAGGCAACCGCAACTAATGCAGTTACTATCGCGAAGTCAATGTCTGAATTTCCGGCACTTCATTTATATCTCCTTCTAGATGCTTTGTGGTATCGAAATACGGTTTAGTGCAATTTGTAGGGATGGTACTTCTCTTTCGTGTTTTTTAAGTTTGGTGGAAATATGACTTTCGTGAGAGTGTAAAATTGGGGTTTTCTTCATGTAAAATTTGCAAACGTGTTCTATTTTTAGTAACAATCTTGCGGAAAAACCAGGTCCGTGTGTACTCTGGGGAATAATATGTTGTTTAATTTGACACAGCGCCATCATTATGGTTGTTTTTTTTTTTAAATTCGTCGAGGTGTTTAGTGAATTTTGAGTATTTATAAGAGGATTTCTTTGTAGAGATTTATTCTTTCCAAGTGACATGGTCAGGGTTGCTGTGGAGTAAAAACTTTGATAGTTTAAAGGAGTTTTGTTCACTGTTTTTTCAGAAAGTAAGTTTCTGTTGGAGGGAAACAATTGTTATTGGTAGGTAAATATTATTTGTATGAGTTGGCGAGTATTAATATTTGTGTTATATCAAGGTGTCTGGTCATGGTAAATTTTTTATTTTAAAGTTTAAAATTATGTGGAGAATATAACAATGCCCAAGAAGGGCCGTTCAAAGATTTTTTTTGTAGAAAGGAAAGGTTGGCAACAGCGAAAAAGAAAGTATGGGGTGAATTTCAAGATAAAAGTTATGAAGGGGAGAAAAATGATGATGTCAGAGTTGGGAACAAACAAAAAAGGCTCGAGTGGATATGAAAAGAGTCAGAGGTGTGATGATGGGGAAAGTAGGGAACATGACGATCGTGATGTATTATTTATACGTTCCGAAAGATCTACATGTACATTTTATTTTTTCGTTGTTGTGGGTGGTAATTGTTTTTTTCGGTGTTTGGCATTATCGGTTTCAGGGGTAGAAGATAATCATCTTTATTTAGGACAAGTCATTGTAAGTTCATTATGTACCCCTCCACATATTTACACCACGAGCTGCCATTGCTCAGAAGTTCCACTAAAGAAGAATGCTCAAAAAACCAAATTCAGGAGGCAACGTTCTTGGGGATATTTATACATTTAGGGAGAAGAGCACATCATAAGATGAAGAAGTGTTAACATGAATACATAGTTTAATGTAAAGAGTAGTCACGGCAGGGTTTTAACATGTTCATTCATATCATATATTTGTATGTGATGAGAGCAACCATTTTTTATTACGCTGGGCGGTGATCTGTTTGAGATATTGGGAAGAGGTTTGCATGAAAGAAGGTTTTGCACAATCATTCAGGGACTACTTTGGGTCTTCTGTTGGGGGCGAAGCCCTTGAAAACCAACTGATTTGGTATTTTTAAAGGCCATGGATACTTCATCTCTTGTCAAAAATGTCTTGATTTTGAAATGGTTATTTAAAATTTTGGGGGGCCATATGACAGTTTGGCTTTTCTTTATTACTTGAGGACTGAAGCAAAGACATCCCTTGCCTTCTCCGGGATTTACGTCACTGTTGATTGCCTTATCATTTTTTTTTTATATTTATGTTAAAGACACTGTATCGTGACGCGAAACGGGGGCGGCACCATGTTTTTAAAATTGTTCTTTTCTCCTTCGCGCATCAAAAATTGTTACAGCGCCATCACCTTCCTTGGCCGTGAAAAATGTTCGTACAATCGAGGGAAGATGAAGCATGGAAGTACTTGACGGTACTCATTCGTGCTGACGTACATTTCTATTAACAAGACACTGACGGCCCGGCTTCCATGGAACCCTTTATCAACGTTTAATAAGGAGTAACTTGTGATGGTTAAAGCTGCGAGAAGGTAAGGAAAACAGATAAGAACAAATACGATGGCAATTAGTTGACATTGGCAGTAATTCTGCGAAAAATCCTTTGTTTGGAGATGTGTTGTATTACGTACGTGTATATGCCATATAAAATTGAACAAGGGAGCAATTTTCTCAAGATTATGGGCACAAATTCCCAAGGTCCGATACATTACAGCAAGAAACAAATTCAACTGCCATCACGTTGCATGTGGATCCTTGCAATTTTGTTGAGTGCATAATTAATGCTACAATAGTTTCTACCAGGATACACCTTCAAATTAAGGTTGATATATCTTATACAGCTGTAAAAAGGGACAAAATGTTAGTCATTGCCAGTATGAAATTACTTCAAGCACACAGGCACCTCTTTGGCCTACAATTGAGTTACACAATGTTTTAGTAAAATATATCCAACAATTAGAAAGAGTTATGTGCGTTGACAGATTTCAGACTACACTCTGATCACATATGATGGCCTAGCTAGCTCAACAGTTGGCTTTTCACCCCCTAAATTAAGACAAAATCAAAAAAGAATTGTTGTGTCATGCACAAAAGTTTTGGAAGGGCTTGCTAAATGAAAGCATATTATATGGTATGATTAGAAATAAATTGGACTGACCATGTTCAAAGGATAAGAATGCTATCCAACCAGCTCAGTACTGTTGTAATGATGCCAACAATTTCCACTGAATACTTAATTAATTGACATGTGACAGCAAATTGCATCTAGGGATAACCTGGCCAGGATGGTTGTCTGAAACAATTCTTCCACACCAGACCCCAGGAGAACTTAGTTAAATAGACCAAAGACTTTTCAGGGTGCTTGCCATAATCCATTACCTAACGTGAAATGGCCTACTGAAATGCTGTGCATGTAACAGAATACACATGCAGCCCTGTTAGCTAGGTAATTGCATTGGCTTCAGAGTTGGGATAAGGACTGGAGGAAGAAGAGGGGGGGGGGGAGGGGAGGAGGTGGCAATAAGAACTTTGCTCCACTGATACCCGAAGTGTAACTGAACATAAGTCTATCAATCGTTTAAAGCTCCCCCCCCCCCTTACCCTCCCAATTAGGAAAAAAAGGTTCTAGCTATCCCTTGTCAAGCTATGTTTGCCACTGCTAGACTTCTTAAATTAAGCTAAGATAGCTAAGATCTTTAGCTCCTCAAAAAGCAGACAAACTTTTGTTGCTAAGAGACTAACCCTGTCAAGTAGCTGTCATGTTTAATAAGTCAGAACAATTGCAGTGCATTCAACTGCATGTTGTAATGAAAGCATTTTCTGCCTACTGCATCTTCTGAATTTGTCAATGGAAGAGCAGTCACTTATTGCAAAAGGTTACTATCTCTCTCATAACTAATCGACCTGGTGATGAGTGTCCATATTTTTTGAAACTGATTCCCGTCACAAGCTAGGTTACATCTCTCATGTTTCATATGCTATTTTGCATTTTAATTAACATCATATGAAATTAACATCATATGAATCGTGGCCTCTGTGTCATTCATGTAACAGCTCAGTAGCCTCTGCCTGTCACAAGAATCTTCAACATGGCCATATGTACAGAGCATGAAGTAAATTAAAATACCATATACCAGAGTAAACTAACCTTCAAGTCTACAACATTTTTCTTAAACAGTCTCCTGAAACTAAAAAAGTTGTTACTACATGTGACATAACTTATTTATATTGTGCTCTTCTTTGTATCCTTGAAGGTACTAGCACTACAGGAACTGCATCAACTTTTCTGGAGAAAGAATCGCCTACAATACCTACTATATGGCAGAACTCATGCATGGGAACCTACCATTATTTTCTTGTTAGGCTGGAAGGAAAATGTCTTCTCTTTAAAGAAGAAAGTGCAGGCCAGGTCTGCATGGTGGCTTTGAAAACTACATCTCCACTGCAAGCTGATTGCCTAGAGAATTCAACTATTGAAACTTGCTTCATATGCTTACTTACTTAATGCAATATTCCGAGACTGGGGAGGACAGCCGGTGTCATCATGTTAGGATACAGTGACAGGAGTGCAAGTATAGGGGTGGAAAGGCCACCCAAAAGTACATTGAAATGGGAATTGCATATCATGATATCAGTGACGAAAAATGTACTTGTAGGCCCAAACTATCCTGCAAGATATATCATGAAAGTTGCATGTAAGCCTCGAATTCCTACATTTTAAAAACTTCATTTCCAAAGATGGTAGCAGTTTTCATATCACTTGAAATATAACTTTTTTTTTTAGAAAAACACTGTAAGTTTTTGTACCATTTTTGAAGTGAATTCATAACTGCATGCAAAATAGAAGAGTTATGTTTTGTTTGGGAATTAATCACAGTGTCTATTATTATAAAAAAAAATAAGAGCTGTCCACTGTCCTGCTTGTTGATCAAGAAATGTAGTATGGCATGTTGATGGGAAATTTTAAGTGTAAAACAATAAAGTGAAACAGCTGGCACAAGATTCCAGTAAGAATATGGTACTCTACCTGATTTTCATCTTTTCTTTTATGTAATATTTCTGTCAACTGACCTTTTAGGAATTCTAGCAATGATAATTTTGTCAAAAATCATTTAATATTACTATGAGGTATGAGTGAATTACATGTTTCCTATACCTTTACATATGCCTTGAAGACTAGTTGGGTCAGGCTATTCACTTACAGAGGTAGATCAGAAAAATGATGGGGTATTTACAGGATGTAGAAGAATCTATTTCCAGTGAGTGGTTTGCAGCAGTTATGGTAGTGTTATAAATTGCATTCACTGGAGCAAGGACCTGTAGCACAGATGTATAGCCTACCTACCATATCTTTTGAATGAGAATAATGTCTGTTAATGACAATGGCAGTTTTGATAATTTTGAGTTTGCAATGAATGAGCCATTCATTCTCATATAGAATCAAGCATGCACCTAGCGTATTTTATTAGCATTCTGGACCAAAATGAGGGGGAGAAAGGAGGAGGGGATACTTACCATGCACACTGTCCTGCAGGTTGAAAGGCTGACAAGAACTCCTTCTCCTCCAACATCCCTAGAAAATGTATTGCCCAACTTTCAATAGATCACATTCTGCTTTTTTCTGAAGGGCAGCAAGGTTTTACATAGTTTTCAGACTTCAATAAGGATCACACTGAAGCCCTATTTTAAAAGCTGTGTTCTACACACTCTAGTACCTTCTCCAATTTTAACAAGAACACCAGCCTAGTGCACCTTTGCAGTTGAACTTCAGCAAAGCTGAATTGAGTTTCAAAAGTCTACAATTACATACAACTTCATTCTTAGTGGGGACTTCTGGGTAGCAGTGGGATGGACCTGTGTGGACAATGCACAGGGGTCCATGGAGAATTGAACACCTCAGAGCTTGTGTGTGCAAGGTTTCATTCCTATCTCATACTCCCACCCGACCGCCCCCACCCATGAATATTGGAGCTATAGAGGCTTTTAGAAAAATGAATTTGGGCACCCCTTTGCGGTCTAGCTTCCCCATGCATCTAGAAGGCCTCTTGTTATGCCATTGATTGAGTACACAATTACCAGTACCGTACCCAAACAAAATTGATCAAGAAGAGTGGAGTTATTGTTTCTATTCATATCCAAATTTAACCAATTGGTACTGATCTTCATGCATAAAGTACTATATATTCCTAACTATCTTTGTGGATATGCTACATTCCCTTCAAGTGTAGTGGTGCTGTTTGTACAGTAAGCAAGTGCACATACTGTATGCATGCAATTTGCACAAATAAATTTTCTCCTTCTTATAGCAACAACTTAATTCTGCATCATAGCAAAATCATTCTACGTCTTAATGTATAAGTCCCTCCATACAGTAACTAACAGCAAACAATGATGGATACTAGGACATAAATGAGACCCATCGAAGCAGTACCACAGTCTCCAATTAAAGAGGCACCATGCACCAGCATGCACCTTTACCAGGCTGGTTAAATGGCACTCAGGTGTGGACACATAAAGTACTGCACAATATCATAAATAAACAAGCTTGTGGAGGGTGTAGGATCAAGTTCACAAAAATTGAATTAAAAATCTGATAACTTTACTTGCATATATTTCGAGCATCCCAAGAATTGAGTTAAGAATTTTTAGCGCAACATTCTACTTCACCATATTAAATATAAATTTATTTGAAACATTCTTTTACAGGATATCTTTTGAATGAGAATTAGGATCTACTTCTGGAGGTAGATTATTCAAGCTGGGCCAAGTCCTCTCACTACTTCGTACATTCTCCCAACCTGTTCAATTCTAGCCACCCACAGCTGTTTAAAACTTTTCATTGTGCAGACACAATCCTGGTCTACTGTTTGATGGGTATATCATCATAGTGAGCATACAAAACCCTGTTGAATCAGACTGCACTCTCTGTCAGAATATGAGCCACTCTGCATTCCTGAATTTGATATCACAGATCAGGATGATGCATGACTATTTCTTACACAGTACAGTTACTACAAATAAATAAACTGTAATTATCAATCTGAGTATCCTGAACATGCAGTTTCAAACTTCCACTTCCTTTGGCATACCAATGTCTCTATTAAACAAATGACTTAAACACCTTTAGAAGGGTTCCTGCCATCATTGAAAACCTGAAAAGTCATGAAATGTGTAAAAAATATTTTCCAGGGCCTGGTAAAGTTTTCCAATTCAAAAATTGTGTTAACTAAATCATAAGAAATTCATGGAAATTTTCACAAATTTTCATTACTTGATGTGTAACAGCCCCCCCCCCCCCCAAAAAAAAAAGTCGTGCAAATTCTTTTAATATTTGGTCCTGGAAAAGTGAAAATTTATTTTCCACAAATGTGGAAACCCTGCTTCAACTTACGATTCATTTCAAGCTTACAAAAGACACATGCTCCACTGAGTGCACCCAAAATTGTTCCTAAATTCTTGTTGTCTTTATTATGCATGATATGATAGTCCCATTAGTTCTTTCATGCTGTTTAGTACATGGAATAAAATTCAGACCTAAAGTTTCAGGTATAGCTGATGTTATAACATATAAATGAAAGGCTTCAACACAGTTACAAGCTGGTTGGCAATACTGTTCCAGTATCACACCATCTTCCTATTCACAAAACTTCATACACAAAACACATTTGGCTAAGAAAAATTGCTTTTGTGTTGTAAACCATAAAAATGGCAACCAATCTTTCCAGTATTGATGTGGTTTTCTGGGTTCTGCCAGGATACTCAGAACCATTCATAACTCCATCCTGCTTGGGAAGCATCAACCAGGTGCCTTTTACACCCCAATTGTAGCTGAGATTTTGAATCTTCAGTCCAGTTGACCGTGACACTGTAAATGACTAGCATATGCAAAGGTGGACTTGATAACTTTGGGTGGATCCTTGTCCTGGTCCTCCTGTGCTAAAAAAAAAAAAAAACAGAATAATTTATGAAATGCCCACAGAAATATTTTTGCTCTGTTTTGTTTCCTTGCTTACTTGAAATTTTTCTAGATTGCTTAATAATCTGCATTGGTACTTCTCCAAATTAAATGTAATAAGCAGGCTCAGCTGGAACTGGAAATGTATGAAAAACACTTATAATTTTTTTTCTTTATTTTCCTTGTCACAAATTCCAAAATGATGAAATTGTTCTCATATTTCTCACTTTCTTGAAGAGAGAGCTACTCATAAAAGATTTCTTTCAAACATGTGGTGCCAAAACTTGCTTAACTGGACAAGGCCAGAGCTTCAGAGGTGAGGTTGGTATTACTGTCAGTAGGTCTTGGAACTGGGGATAGGCATACTACCATTCTGGAAATATTTTGAGCAGAATCCAGATCAAAATGGAAATTCAAAAGATGTAACAAGAACTTGATATTTTCCCATCAGGTACAAGGTTTCTCTTTTCAAAGAAACTGAATTCAATGCATAGTGAATTTACCTAGATAGTCTACTTTCATGTTTAGACTTGACTGCTTCCTCCCACATTATATTGTCTGCCTCTGCCTCATCAGTTTCATTTTCATTTTGGCAATCCAGGAAATCTTCAACTGAACTGTTGACAAAATACATTGTAATGCACTTAGACCTGTACTTCAAGTCACCTCTTGTCCAAGCAGGCAACAAAAATGGAGCAATTCGCAAAGTTTGGAAACTACATTTTATCATTTATATCATATTTTGAAGATGAATGAAGAAACAAAGTGACAAATGGCAAAAAAATTTGCAACTTGTGTAAAGGTAATTTTTATCCATGGATAAGTTTATGCCAAATGCAAATGGTGAATGTTCCTACCATGCAGTTTTATGATACTGTTTCAATCTAGAAAAATCTCAGATCCTCTTTTCTGCCCTTTGATATCAAAGCATGATCAATGAAAAGCTTAAAGGGCAAGTGCAGTCTCCCCAACTTGAAGTAGTGTAGTACACCATCCCTGTTTCATGATTGGCTCTTCACGGTCATGTGCCATTTTTTTGGGAGTCACTGCTTGGTTTTCCTAGAATATGTAATATTAAAGTCCTAAAATATTATTAAAAATACTTTTATGAAATTAAGAGAAGTGAAAAGAAAATTGTGAGCTTTAGCCTTTGCTTCAAAATACAGTAAGTTTGGGATGACTGTTCTTGCCTTTCAATGTGGAAAACTGACAACAGCAATCATGTACATTGGAGTAGTATGGTTAAAATGGGAAGACCCAGTAATTGCATCTGCCAGGACTGAGCCTATACACCACATTAAAAAATTACAAAACAAATTCTGTTTAGCAAAGGATTTTTTTTCTTTCCTGGTCAGCTTTTTGATGTTAATATCCGACATTTCGAAAGCACATTGGAAAGCACGTATATGTTTTGCAAGCATGTGACTGCATTTGGAAATTGTCAATCAGTTATCACTAGAAAAAAAACTTGCATTTTCAGAGTTAACACCCAAAGAAACAGATTGGGTAGTATCTTGTTGGTATAATAGATAAAATAAGTAATAATACAAAAACATAGAACCTAATAAATCCATTTTGAAATGATTAGAGTAGCCTAGCTAGGTTACCAAATAAAAGGAAATATAACTACTGTGAGTAGAAGAGAGATGCATGTATCTGACAGTCAAGCTACGGTAGTACTGTACTTCAGAAGAAATGCTTACTGTCATGAAAAAAGTCAAAGCTTTCGAACTTTATGAACAATTACAGTAAGTATAGCACCCTCTTCTCACACTGTGACAAAGACATCACACTTCAACTGCAGAATGACAAGGAAAGACTGCATGGCATCCAATACCCCCATCCCTTTTTGTTTAGGTAGAGGGCAAAACAATTCAGCTAAAATCTTGAATGACCCTTTGTGTTTCGGCAATTTATTTTGCCATAAGTGTTCAGTAAAACCAGGAGTGCCAGAGAGGTGCTAAGGGGAGCTAGGTGGGACATGCAGGGGATGCATCTGAAGGTTATGATGGATGGTCCCCACTGTATATAGGAAACATTTTCCATTCTTTTCAATGGAGCATAGATGGGTATGTTATTTATTGTCCAGGAAGTGACAAGTAATTCCAATGGTTCCTTCTAATTCTTGAAGGAAATGCAATTGTCCTTTAATAAAAACCACAAAACTTGAAATTTAATTTTGAAATCCAAATCAACATTAAATTTAAATTCCAAATTTTCAATTTTTCTTTCATAACATTTTATTCAAAATAATTCCCAGACAAATCTCTGGGTTTGGCCATAGATTTGGGCTGCTTGTGCCTCTTATGAAGGATTTCATCATTCCCTTGGAAAGAGACTGCATGGCACCATGCCAGCCAGATGTTGTGACTTCTTATATACAGCACGTACTGCAATGCTATAATCATGGGTGAAAAGAGTTGTGAAGCTGCTGAGAAGCTCCTTCCCAGGAAATGTGGACATCTGGAAGGAAATTTCCCTTTTCTGTTCATGAAAATGCAGGGAGAATTGTGGGAAATTTTACTCTCTTCCTGGGAAATAATGCAACTCCCTTCCTGGGAAATAAACATTTTTTCCAGCCCTGGCTGTAATACATGTTGTAGTTAGTTAGATGGAGTTTTACGGCCCAGTTTCCAACCTATTGGTTCAAGTCGAACCGGCCACGGCCTTTTTTCCAGTTGTGGCTCACTGGCTTGTTTTCCTTGCCCCACTGCTTACACGGAGCATTGATCACGCAAAATGGCAGTAGGTTCCTTTTTAAGAGTCTTTGGTATGACTCAACCTGAGAAGTGAACCCGGGCCTTCCGCGTATGAGGTGGATGCTCTACCGTTAGACCAAACACACCGTCTGTGTGATACATGTTGTTTAAGGGAATTGTGCATGTATAGAACATGCATGATGTTTGTCTGAACTCAATGAAAGTGCAGCTAGTCATGGCCAATAACTATTGGTTTGAATTGGTTGAACAGCCATTTGCAATCCTCCCTGTGTTTGGCTTCCATAATTAACTGTAGTTGCTGTTGAGGGACAAACTGGCTCTAAAATACTGTCATAGTGGTCCTTGACAGGAGTAGATTTCAATGCTGCAATTCAATGGAATATCATATTTACAGCTGGTGATGCAAGTTTTCAGCACAGGATGAACTGTATGGATGATGTTCAATTATTATAACTACACTTCTAATTACTGTAAACTTGATAATAGGGTAAGGTTTGTTTTCAAGGAGGTATCTCACAATTTTCTTCTCATTCCATAATATTGGATATTCAGGCAAACCAAGCAATTAAGTAAATTTCACATTTAAGGAAAGAATATATTGTCACCTGACTCTATCATAGCCAATCATGAAACAGGGCAGTATAGCTACTGTACGCTACTGTACTTTATACTGGGGTGACTGCTCTTGTCTTCAAGGAAGGGAGCACATCATATCAACATAGCAACTAGCCCAATTTGTAAATGTAAACTATTCAAGCACATGACATTCAACCTTATAATTCTGAAAATGTTGGCAATGCCAAAACATTACCATAGTGGGTAAACTATCTAACATTGTGCAATTGGGAGAAAATAATATTCACTCAGACTTTGTGGACAACTAATTGATACTGCAACTCTACATCATTATCAAACAAGATATTGGGTAAAGGCCTAGCATAATGCTCATAAACTGTGCAATATTTTAGTAAAAATGAGATTTAAGTATACCCAACAGTTCAAAGTTAAAATTTACTTTCAAGTACTGTTCAAGTGCAAGTTAGTTTTCCCTTTAGTCACCTCTTACAGTAGGCAGGAAACAAGCTTCGCCCCTGGAAGCTCTGAGGTTTTAGCATACTGTATCTCTGAATGAAAAATGTAGTCTGTGGAGGGATATGTTATTTAAATTCTGTTCAGTAAACCCAAACCCAACTCCTTTCTGACCAGCTAACATTTGGGCAGGGGGGGGGGAGTGAGGGGCGCCAAGGACAAAATCTAGTGAAGGAAAATGCCCCCTCTTGCCCCAACATAGAGCCACCACTCATGGTACTAATTAGAGCCGCTACAACATTACGTGCAATTCTGAACAGCACGAGGTAGATCTGTTCCGTGCTATAGTGTTGTGAAACCATGGAAGTATTACCTGGAAGTTAGCTGGGAAAACAAGCTTTTGGAGATTGAAAGACTTGTTTTGATACATCCTGCAGTTATTTTCACTCACCTATGATGGGTGTAACAGCTAGCAACTGTACGTGAGGTTGGTCATTCACTTGGCTCTGTCTGTGTGGCCCACTGCATGTACAGTACTTTGACGAACACCTGAAAAGTAAACCAAGACTATTTGCAATGAAACAGTACGTATTTAATTTTAGGGAAGAGTGTGCAAGTATATCAGACTTCCATGATTTCAAATCACATGCCCCTCAATAATTAAGGGGTAATGTCAAAATTGGTTGTTATAAGAGTCATAATCATGATGATTGATGATGATGTGAACACATAGGCCCCATTAAAACAGAAAGGGACAAGGGAGGGTGGGGGGATTGCAATCTATTCTGTCTAAAGGGAATTTTAAATCAACCTGCCAATTACCAGTGGCATCAGCAGTGGCTCTTGTATACCCCCCCATGTAAAAAGTATATTGGGCAAAATGTGTAAGAACTTCACAAACACCTCTTGAAAGCAGCACTTTTTAGTAGTACACCAGCTGGGAAGTACCATTTTATCCATTTTATGCAATCTGAAACACATTTCAGGCAAAGTGTTCTCTGTACGTACGCAATGTGCTGGTCAATAGTGGCACTCGATATACAGTAGGAGCATTTTCGTTTGCCCACCACTTCAGAACTTTCCCTCTCCCAATGAAAAAGTCTGGTAATGCCTTTGTCAATAACTGAGGACATAAATTTTGCTTAGGCACTAATTTTTATTGCATTCGGCACTTCATGTACACTCAACATACAGATTACCCGGCCATCTCACTGAAGACTTTAAAAATGGAACCTACTGCCATTGTGCTTGATGCTCAGCAAAAGCAATGGAGTAGAGAAAACAAGCCTGTGAGCCAAAACAGGAAAAAAGGTCAAGGCTAGTTTGACTTGAACTACTTGGTTGGAAACTGGGCCGTAAAACTACAGCACATCTAACATACGCAAACCTAACCCAGTAAAAGCATTTATGTGTCATTCCTGCCTAGATCGATCTTGGGGTAAACAACGTTTTATACGTATGTACAGGTACAGCTATACTATGCTTAGCCTACTGTACCTTACAGTACCCTTCATAGCCCAGGCCTCGATTTTTAAAAAATTTAGTGTTGTCTTGGGGCAACCATTTCATTCATTTTAGTTGTCCAGAAGGAAATTTGGTTGTCCAAAATATTTTTCACACAATTATAAAACAGAAGGCTAATTATGTTCATGTATTATTGGTCTTGAAGAATAAAAAGATGTGATGTTTGAGAGACAGAAAGTCAACACTCCAGTCTGAAATATCAGTGGTTATGAAACTATTATGGAAAAAGTTGAAAAAGTTTATCAATCAGCAGTATACTTTTTCAATCCGAGAGGAAAATGGTTGTCCATGGGGCAACCAACCTTTAATTTATTGGTACTGTAGTTCGTATGGAATTTTTGTTGTCCCAGATTCCGACAACCATGAAAATTGATTCCTGGTTACTGGTAGTAGGCCAACAGTACTTTGGCATGAACTGAATTTAGAATGCAGATTTCTTATTTACCTTAATTGTAAGGAGGGGGGTTGTGGGGTGGTGGTGATTGAGGGGAAGGAGATCAGCATCAGTTTTCATTGCATACAGGTACAACCAATTGTTGAATATGTTGGTAATTATCCCTAAATAATTTTTACAAAGTATGATGGTGAACTGGATGTAACATTTCAAATGTCATTAACTGAGTATTTTAAAACTTTGGCTTGAAGGGTATATAGTCTGTACTGTGCAGGATTAAACAGTGTGCACAAAGAGCTAGCTTAGACATGAATATCTTGACAATAAGCCCTGACCCAGGAGGGGGGATTGGCAGTGCTCAGGGTTCCCGTAAGTTTTTCAATGACAAACTATTTTTTTACCAAGGAAAATATGCAGAAAATATGCCTCTTAGTTGGTGGCAAATTGTATATGAGCATATAAGCAGAATTCAGATTTTATTGGAGGCCGGTGACCCCCAATGCCCTGGTGTAGGCATGGTTTGTTGACATTAATTCCCCTCTTTCTCAAAATCCTGGATCTGCGACTGAGCCCAAAATCTGCAGATCCAGGTCTTCTTAGGTGACTGATGTAGGCCTAGCTAACTTTCTGTACTATAGCATTGTTCCACACATGGGGGGAAATATATGGCCAGGTCGAAACCGCAGAAGTGTTCAAATACCAATTACCGTCAAAAAGAAGTTCCGCGGTGGTGCGGTTTCCCTTCCAATATGTGTGGAAAAGTGGGGTTTTGTAACAAATCATTATACTTTCACTGCAATTGCAAAATAAAAATCCAAATGGCCAGGGGCATTTAACCGATCGGATGGGGGAGGGAGCGCACAGGGGGCGCCCACTTTGCTATAGTTTGCGTTTTCGAACTGGACCTATAGCTAATTTGAAAAGGTGGAAAACGCGGAAATTTATTTTATTATTATTATTTTATTCTTCCCTTCCAATATATGTGAAAATGGGATTTTGATATCAAATTATTACTTTCAATGCAAATTCCAATCAAAAATCTGAAAGGAAGGGGCGTTTTACCGCTCGAATGGGGGTTGGGCTGCCTCGTGCACCCATTTTGCTACATACCCCCTTGTAAACACTCTTTGTGAAGACGGTTCACAGTTCCTACAACTATAGTCTCTTTATAAAATTATCTGCTGAAGTGCATGTTGAACGTGTGTGTGATTTTCCATATATGATGTACGTACTTGAAAACCTAGGCCTATATACGGGGCCTTACCTTACAATAGGAAGGCAGTTGCCTTACAACTCTTTTAACCACATACCTGGCAAACCACTGGCACTTGGATGGGGACCCTTACCCTTACCATGAATGTATGCATAGCATTCAATAAGCTTGGGCATTCATTATGCCTTCTGAATGCATCTTTTAGCATTCAAAGGCCTAAATTAAGCAGTCAGTGAGTTGAATGCTTATTTTCTTCCTCAAATGAATCTTCCTTGCATTCTGAATAAGCCTTCATAATTTCCTTTGCAGTCTACCAAGCCTTCAGTTACTGTTTGAATGCATTCATTAGTTTTTTAATGTTTTGGAATGCATTCACACATGAATGTGAATGCTTAGTTAAGTCTTCAGATATATGTGAATGCTTATCAAAGCCTTCATTTCCTTTTTTGCAAAGCATATAACTAGTATCAATTACTATAAATGCAGCTGGAGATTACTCAAGCATAAGCAAAGTTACAGAAATCATAGATAATGGCGTCTTGATCCTGCCCACCTGGTTGCACCAGGTAATCTTCATTTATATTACAAATCCGACATGCTCAGGCTTACAGACTGTTGTTCTCATCAAGTCTCTTTGGCAAATAACTGATCCAGCAAAGCTGAGCACTTACTCATTGTCAAGTGGACTGTAGGCTAATGAAACAGCTAGGATCATCTAGGGGCCTAAGTGATAGCATATTGTAGGCCTGCTTGATAAGAAAGTTTTGTGATGACAATATTGGGGAAAGTGCAAACTCCGTGCCAGGCCTTCTGAGAGATCATAGGCCTAAGTGTAAACTATGGGGCATGCATTATGAGCAAACCAGGGGCATAGTCAGATTTTTCACGAGTAGTGCGGCTTATTCTGAGATTACGATTTTGATGAATTGGTAAATGTACTGCTGATCACTTCTGCTGAAACCTGTGCTGGCTCGTCATAAGTTTTACTAGGCATAGAGCTACTAATATAATTGAGTCCTAACGTTAGGCCTATGCATGTACATATGCTGAGCGCACGTGTGTGGATCACTAACGAGACCGCAATCCTGTCTACTTTTTACCATCAGTAACTGAACAAACACATTTCACTTACCTTTGGGCATGATCTGTGAGCAGATGTTTCGCAAAATCGCCGTTATAAACAGGAGACTTGCCATTCCCAATCAATGAACCTGCTTTTCTGCGGCGATCTAGCTTAGGTATAGTGCCTATTCCGCGTGAGAATGGGAAAGGGAACTCCCGACTTCGGTTTGCTACTGTACTTTTCTCGTTTGATTTCTCCTTCTCGTGACAACATTTAATGGTCCTCCTGCGCCATTGCTATAGCCTGGTGCAAACGCTGTTCTTCGAATTCCTTTTTTTTTTTCTGGACAGGAAGACATTTTGCTGTCGTAAAAATAAGACTAGCCCCTTCGCTTCGACCAATATCGCAAGTTCAATGCAGGTTTCCTGGGCCAGTTCGTCTTTTTAGAAATTCCCGAGATCATGTCCCGAATAACAACGTATAGCCCCTCAACGTTGAACTACAGTAATAATACTATAAGAGCATAGAAGTCAAACTGATGATTAATTCATTACAACACAAAAACAATTAAGCCGGAAATTTAATACAAGCCAACTTGGCATTCTTATTAGGAATTATTCACATATTTCATAACTAATTGATAAGTCACTTAAAAAGTAAAAAATAGAAACAATCACACAATATTTCTTTTTTCAAAGTGGGAAGAAAAAGAATGCCTAAGCCGTTTCGAAATTCCCAAGATATTGGGATAATTCCCAAGGGTCTCTCTGTTGTCACTGAGCAAGGTACTCGTATCAGGAAAACAACTCTCTGCTACATACAAATTAACACAAATACTAGGCCTGTTAACGCTCACACAAACAAGCATATGTAGCAGTACGGCATCCCACGCAATCGTATGTACTGTTATCATACGGTGTCTATGGGCTGCATCCCGGTTTTAGGGTGGGATAACAATTTTTTTGAAGGCTGTACAAATGTCGCCCCCGGTTCGCGCCACGATACTGTGTCTTTAAACGAACGTAAACATTAAATTTGGACCGTTTGTAGAGGGTTTAGTTTGTTGGCTTACACAACGAAGTTTTGAACAGGTACAAGAAATTTCGCAATTGTAAATTTTTAGCCAGGTGGTTCATTTCGTAAATGGTAAAGTAGCAAGGCACTTATTTATAAGCTAGTTATGCTCTTATTTCTTATGTCACTGGCTTTGGTGTTATCAGCGAAACGTTTATTTTTCATAAAGTCCGTTTTTTCTTTGGAAGTGATTTGTTGAGCTATTGCATATGGGTGGTTGGAATGATGAAATTTGTCATTTACGGAGTTTTTTACTAGACAGTGCAGTCTTATTCATAGACCTGGCTTTCTTATTGCTTTTGCGTATTTTAAGTTAACGGTTGATCAGTTGCGAGTCGTGGCCATACATAAACTTGCTATATAATTATCTTTATTAGAAAAAGAAATACATGGAAATTATTAAAACAATTTTTATAAAGTGCAATGGCAACAGTTCTCTTCCGTAGTAAGAAGTCTCTGTCAGAAAGGCGACAAGAAGTTCTTGATATAGAGTGTAGGAAGAAGCGAGACTGTTTAATGATGTGATGACAGACGAATCGCCGCTAACAGTTAGAAACTAGGGACATCTATATCTTGGTATTCGGGTTTCACGAAGGGACGTATAGATGTTGCAATTTATCTTTTATGATTTGTAAGTGATTGACTCGTTTCTCTGATTTGTGGAGGTCAACGTCGTTCAAGTGTCTATATACATTACTGAACTTAAAAGTTACTGGCGAAGGGTTAGTAGTGACGTATGTGTACGGGATTAATATAAATTGGAGAAACAGTGACAATAGGCCTACGGCCAGATGAAATATCATCATATTAACATTTATGTTGTGAGAATGTAGGTGTAAGTAACGCTGACAAAGGAATTTTTACTTTGCTGTTTTATATATTTTTTTTTATTTTATTTCATCATTCGTAAAGATTATGGTAAATCTGAGATATCGACAAATTCTTTTGATTCTCATTAACTTGTTAATATATGATGTTACTTACAACAATGTTTTATTAGAAAACCTAAATTTTTCTTAAACAACTAGAATTTTTATATTTATCTTTATAGAAATCGAAATTTTAGTCGGATCTTTTCAGTGAAACTGAGATCTTCAATATTTTCCGTAAAACAAGCAAAAGAAATATTTATGACACGATTTTTGCGTTTGATTTTTTGTGGGCAAATCCTAACGTATTCTCTGTGACTGGGCTTAAGATGTTACGTTAATGTACGAGCAAGGGGAGGGGCGGCAGAAATAAATTTTAGTGATGTAAGAGTAGTTGTCTTATAGTTTTGTGTAAGCTGAGAGTAAACTTGGTGCGGGGCGTACAGAACCTTTTTAAAACCATTAATCAAAAGAAATTCTTTATGTTCAACATTGGAATTTTTTTCCTTTTGTTCATTAACATAAATCCATCTTCAACCAAGTAACTACAACGTTACTGTCATACAGACTCATTATCGTTTCCAACATTACGTCATACCAGTGTGCTCTACCTGTATTCACTAAATAGCTAAACTAATGGCATGTTTTTCCTTATTAACTGCGCTTCTTAAAATACAATTTTGACTAACGCCCGTTTGGTCGAATGGTCTGTCTTGAGCCTTTGGCGCTTAACCACCTTTTATCAGAAACCATCATGCTGTACAAGCAGTTACTAAGGAGCCGGGACATTATGGATATCTTATACTGAATGCACAAGCAACAGCTTGTAAAGGACGTTTGAACTGTTATCTGATGAGACGTTTTGCTCTTTCTACAGTTCTAAATCAACTGCTGTATCACCTTTTCCTGATTTACTGTCAACTATGAGTTCAAAATGAGCAAACCTCATTATAACGGCTATTGAGTATTTCTTTGGTGTATTCCACGTTCCACCTCAACCACATTTCTAAAGTGAATGGACAATGTTCCTGGATTACAAGTGTGGAACTAAACTTAGCTGCTATTGGGCAAAACATAATACAAGTATTTTGGAACGGTATTTTTGCCCCCCTAAAATATAAAATCACCTTTAAAGTACAAGACGACTGGGTTTGTCGGCACCGCAACTCGTCTAGACGTTCGTCTTGTTAAAATTGCACTCCAATACATAAAAAATGAAGTTTCATTCCTTACAAGGGTTAATGTTGCAGGGTTCATTCTAAAAGAGTAAGAAATTACTCCAAGAGGAGTGAGATTTACCAAACAAGAGAGAAATGTTACAGTTAATGGCGTGCCTGCAGGGACCCCTCTAAAAAAAGGGGGGTTCCTAAAGACAATAATTGAAGAGTGAGTTTTTACTCTTCTTGGAATGATTTCACTATTCTTGGATTCAATGTACCTTCTCAGAGTAATTCTCTTCAATGAACCAGTGCTATGGTGGATAAAGGCGGTGACATTTGAAGCAATGAAGCTTAGCAACCGGGAGGTCTGGAGTTCGATTCCTGGCCGGGTCAAAGTAAGGTGGAATTTTCATCCAAGAGCAATCTACGGTTTTCCCATCTGAACTGGCCTTTCAAAAAATACCAAATTTGCAATCCGACGTGAAGTTGTATTTCATAAGCCATTGGCTTCTCCCACATTCGTGGTCGCTTAGCGTTGTAAAACAATTGACCTTCAAGGCCTGATCATCATCATCATCACCATCACCGTCGACGTCGCCGTCATCGTCATCGTCATGGTCATCGTCATCGTCATCGCCATCGTCATTGTCATCGTTATCATCATCTATGAAATGAAGGGCACACACTTGTACAGACCTATATGCTTCTACACAATAGATTATTCCGCCATATTGTGTATTTGAAGTAACATATGTACCATTCTAATAACATTATCCAAGCGACAAATTTTTAGCAGTTACTTCTTAGCCGTTTCCATCTCTTCTTCTGTAACATTATGACGATAATACTGTAAGTACGAAGATTGTGGAGTAAAACTCAGGAATAATAGCCCGCGCTGTGTAGCGGATTTTTGGAATCGTGTAACCTTAATTTTTCATGAAAATTTTACCACGGCAATGACCCCCTTTTTATTACAAAATGGTAACAAATTCGGAAAGTTTATAGAAAACAAATATTTTCTATTTTCCCTTCCTAGTCTCACGCAACACTCTGACCAGACTGGTACGATATATTATAGCAGGTGACGCTGTGTTTTCAATTGTAAGAGTTTCCGGTAAGATTGAAGTGATAATGCTAGGTGTTACCAACAGGTTAATGTAAAGCTTAAAATCGAGCTCGTGTAAAAGTGTGATACATTTTTATCTGATCATTTTTCTATCATTTTGTAATTTATTTATTTTGAAATAAGGTGCATTCTACTGCAAACGAAAACTGAGATATATCATGACTATTAAGCTTCTTCGGACAGTCCTGAAAAAGTTAATGCTATTTTTGTCTTATGAGTCGCGATTTTTCCAAACCTTTCGGTATATTTACTCCTTCTGGTGGCGGCGCTCGGATATGTTCATTCTATTTGGATAACAATATATGGACTTAGGACCCTTGGTCGAGGACAGCTCCATCCCCCCCCCGCTCCAGCGCATATGACGAAGGCATACACTCTAGTAGCTTTCTTACAATAAGAATAATTCTGGTAAAGTTTGTTGAAGTTTGCAAACATGGACGTGTGGTGGGGTAGCGTCTTAATCTGGAAAAATGTCCGGTTGCTCCACCCCCAGCCTAATAAGTGCACCCAAATACAGCGATGAATCACCCTTTTCGCAGCATCCGATAGCGACTATGCTAAAAAGGGTTTTTATCTATAAGCGTTGCATACTGTTACGTCCGGATACTCAACAGATTATGGTTGTATTTTTTTTATCCCAAATGGTCGAATTTCCTCACCTTTACAGCTATACCATGTTTAACCTAGCTGAATCTTTATATGTAGAAATACAAGACGGTCATATATTGTGTGGGAATTCGATATTTAAAGGGGAATACAAATCTCATTTTGAAAAATGTGATTCGACAAAAGAACATCCTAGTTACCATATATGCATCTATATGCCTACCTGTTTTGAAGTAAAACTTTGATTTTTTTTATCTCAGATATACCGTATATCATAAAAACCATTGTTCTTCATGGGCTGCCATCTTCGAGACCTTTTACAATAACGAAGACCTTCTAATAACGTTATTCACATGATAAAACTGTCCTTCTTAGTTTTGTAACATGGTCCTCCTCTGCCAAATTTCGTCTTATCCCACGGGTAGGAAATGGAACTTCCAACAAACAGACTTGATATACACTGCTCTAAAAGTATCCCCGTGAAATTTCACCAGATCCTGGTGAGAATTTCACCAGATTCCGTGTTTATGTGCCACCCACACAATCCTGGTGGTTTTCACCAGGAATAACTGGTGAATGGGTAATACACCTGAATCCTGGAAACTATTACCATGATTATGTGGTGGAATATTCTGGTGAGTTTAACGGCAATCCTGGTGAAAGTTACCAATTCCTCCTGGTTAATTTCACTATTATTTCACCACATTACTGGTTAAGTTCATCATGATTCTCACCAATATCCTGGTTAAATTAAACGAAATTCTTACCACATTCTTGGTTAAAGTAACCCACATTCCCACCAATATCCTGGTTAAATGAACCAAAATTCCCACCATTATCCTGGTTCAATTAACTAAAGTTCCCGCTACTGTCCTGGTAAATTATACCCAAATCTTCACCAATATCCTGGTTGAAATAACCAAACTTCCAACCCTACCCTGGTCAAGTTCACCAAATATTCCCACCAATATATTCGTTAAATTGCAAACACTCATATTACCCTAGGTTTATCCACTGGAATTTAAGCAAGAGGCTTGCCAGTGCATATAAATTCCAGACTATGGGTTTAGCAGTAAGGTTATATTTAGCTGAACTCAGAATTTGTTAACAATCTGGGTGGTGTTAGTGACTGATAAAAAGAACAAAAACACTGTTGATATCGAATTTACTCATATTTATTTAAATGAAACCAGTACTCTCAAAACCAGCACATGAGTCTACAACAGCTAATTAGAATGAAAGAGCACAAAACTATCTTGTATTATAAAAACATGAAATTTGAGGGCTTAAAAATTCCTTTGCCTTAATTCCTATCTTGGGCAGGCCCAGAGAGGGAGGAGGTAGTTTATACCAAAAGGAAAAACCTGGTATTCTGATAAAAAAATGCATCTCAACTCTAGAGAGGGTTTAAAGTAAACTGTTGATAACAGTGAAGTTGCTACTGTATAAGTACATGCTTGTGAGACTGCAAAATAACATTCATCTACACTGGTCTCAACAATGAAAATTCCAAATGGCCATTAAGATACTCAATGAACCACCAAAGTAGTACCAAAAACATACTTTTGGAAAATTGTATACATAGCAATCTCATATAAAAGTTGAGTAAGTCACTTTCTTAAAAGCATCTGGCAACATCAATGTGATGTCACACAGATGAACTGCCATTAAAATATCATAATCTACAACAGCGGAAATTAAACTTGAGAGAGGATCCAGAGGCTGGACTTTTGTTATCATAAACCTTTAAACAGTCTTAAAATGTGTAAGACAGTAACATAATAAGCTCAAAAAACATTCCTTCCATAATTTGTATTCAAACAGCATTCGCACTAAGAACTTATCCTTCCCCAAACAATGGGAGGGATTTTCCAAATCAGTACTGTATCCTATTTGTACTATAATCTTTGATGCACCACAAAGTGTGCAGGAAACATTATATTTTCTATTGGGAGGAAGGAAATTAGCAGGATTCCCACAATCCCACCCCTTAGAGCGAACACTGTATGCAAGTACATCAAATTGTGAGCAACATGCACTGAATCCAGTCCATGGTGAGTTTTGTTTAAACAAGAGCTATTTCAGTTTATACTGTGTCTCCATAAGCCATCAAGCTAAGGAATCGAAACTAATATTTTTATTGGTATTTTCCCCTGAAGTATGAAGTCTTTGGGGATCCCTGTACAGGTGATTGCAGACCCTAGTTAACCACTACACCACAACATACCAAGTTTAATTTTTCTGGCTTATTTTAGCATTCTAATTGTTACCTCCCTTTTTGCAGTGAGCGATTGGAGAAGGGATATTATATTTCTTTTGTATAGACTTGCAAGAAAGAACACACAAACTAAAGAACTAGATTTACTTCCCTAAAATACCAAACTATGTACACATTATTGATGATGCATCTCAACAAATGACAAGCGCTGGCAATTATTTGTATGGTAGAGAACAGTTTGAGTGGACTACGTTTCTTTATAGCTGTACAGAAAGCTAATTTCCAATGTATGCTAATTCAAAGACGTAAATTGTGGATGTTTACTTCATCAGTAGTGTATCAACAACATAATATGCTCTAAAAGTAATCATGAGTATAATGAAATCTTAGCAATCAAAAATGTGGAAAATTTTGCCATTAACAAAATATGAAAAATTTACACGGTTCCCAACCCCATACAGTGCATACAAGCTGTTTATTTAAGTTAAACAACTTAAAATATAAACTTCAACACTGACAAAAAAGGGCAAAAATGAAATGCCCAAATGTTTATCGCAGAACCCTTTGGGAGAGTTCTGTCTACAGTACTTAATTGATTCTAGTGACTTTTTCAATGTTGTCCGCATAGCAATAACAGCTGGAGATGTCTTACTGTTACTACCTGCATCTTCCAAGCCAAAGACAACTTTCTGAAAAAATTCCCAGGTAGTTGAACACTGCCACTTATAATTAATGTCCAAGATATAAAAACTTTAAAGCAAACATCAACGGCCTTTAAAAGAGATGCCTGAAGAAGGGCTTTCCTCTCAACAATGACAAAAAACTGAGAGGGTTCCATCAGTGAGCGCAGGATCAAAACAAATGATTGTTCATGGAAAAGATATTTTCAAGATATTTCGGCATGTTTGTGTCAATCTAGGAAAAAATTGCAAAAAGAAGATAAGTAATGTAACACAGACCCTGAAAAATTACTGTCTATGAAGTTAAGTGTTTCAGTTGTAAGCACCCACTGTACAATCGTGGTAATCATTCGGGTAGAGGATATTTATATGGACAGGGACAAGGATCTGATGATTAATGGAAACTTTAGGATGGGTCAAAGACATAAGACAGCGGCTGTCAATGAAAATGAAAGCTACTTTTCAAAGAAATCTGAAGGAGTCCTGCTACACAGAAAGTAACAAATTTACCAACATGGAGTGACTTGAAGCGAAACTGAACACATGAAGTGACACTGGACTCACACTCCTTTGAAGTAAGTACATCCATCCATTAGTTCATATTTTGGATCAAAGAATATTATCAATTAAATCTGCCATGTTACCTGTTCTGCACACCATTTTATGGGTCAAATTTACTTAATTAATGAGACTTGAGTAGAGGTGAATGATTTTTATTTGAATATCTTTTTGACCCATAACAGTGCATTACAATAGAAACCCCAAAATTATAATACCTTCCATTAACCCTACTTGGGGAACTCCTTACAAGGTAAACCATGTACCTACAGATGTAGAAGCTGTCTGCACGTCCTACCTTCCATTGTACAGTACATCTAAAACTGTCTCAGAACATGCTAAGATCTTCGGAAAAGTGCATAAATGGGACTTTGATTGTGCACACAATCAATCTTGTAGCAATATGGCTTCATTAAATGATGTACTGTTTCCTATGGGAAGTGAAATTGTTGTTGAAAAAAAAGTTGAAACAAGGGTTGAAAGTGACCTACAGGGAGCTTCCACATCAATACGTTTTTTAGACTTTCAAATAAACCAAGTTTTTTATGTTCGAAATATAAGGTTTCGAATTGTGAGAAAATTGAAATATCAACATATAAAAGAAGTCAGTTCACATAGTCACAGTTTCCCAACTGGGGAAACTAAAACAAGTTACTAAAACATGGATTTCAAGACCATTTTGGCAATGTTCTTGTTACAAAAACAAAATTAAGGCCCAAAACTATCACTTACTGGCTTAATATCGATGAAAGATGTAAGTGATTCATTAATACTGGCCCTCTTTTTCCCCTTTCTGCCAGTTGGCAGAATACAGTTAAGAACAGCTAATGAAATGTTGGTCTTCTTATCATCTGAAACTTGAATTGAAAAATATACAGAATATGAAATGTTGCATAGAAGTGCAATTTGTAAAAATTACACTGAACTTAGTAACAACATGTGTCTTACTTTGAACTAAAAACTGAAAATCAATTTACAATAAAAATATTGAGTCCATCATTCAGTGAGATTAGCCAGCAACAAGAAGTCAGCAGAGTTGTGATGAGTGTCACAATTCTTGCTGAGAGAAACAATGCAGTACCAGTGTTGGCCTTTAAATCAAGCCCGTTACATATTGCTTTGAAGCAAAAATGTAGGACATTATAGGACTTCCATCTCAACAGTGGGGAAAAATTTTATGTTTAACCCTTCCCCCTCCTTATGAAGAGCACCCTCTTTCTTGTATTAGGTTTCTCAAACCTTTAACTATAGGTAAACAGTTCCAAAAATTAAGTGTGGAGGAAATTGTGCACCATTTCCTAATGACGTTGGTCATGTGGATATTTAGACTTGTTGCAAGTCCATTACCAGGCAAGAATGATAATAAAAGAACCCTCCATATATAACTAGCAACTTCCACTCCTTTAAACGTACCAGTCAACATTTCTTTGGGGCTTGCGATGAGTTACATCACAAAAGGCAAATAACACTCGAGAAAAGCAGTGGTATTTTAGACAGTTGCAATGTGATGAACCATTAATGAGCAGAATTTCTTTTCTGATTAACAAAAGTGAAAACTCTTTGTTTTTTCCAGGCTGGAAAATAGTGGTTTGAACAACAGAACTATAGAGGGGTTAATGAATGACCCTGAAGAATGACACTGAAATGTATCTGCAAACAATTTAACAATGTTTGGGGATTGGAAATTAAAAGATAAATTATGTAGATGTAGCCCAAAGAAAACAGTATGAACAGTATAGATATCAGGTAATGGTGATGCTGATGCATTTGCTACTTCTCATTGTAAAGGTCATATTTCACGCTTTCACTGCTTCTTGAGTGACACAGCTGGATTGCCCTTCTTTAATTTAAATTTTCAAAGATGCCCTTCCCAATTTAGCCTACAATGGCCTCTCCCCCTAATCACATTTGAGGCAAAAATTATGTCAAACCCTGTCAAACAAGTACTTACTTGTTGCTGAGGCATTTATTCGTAGGTACGACTGCCCCTTCCCTTGCAAGCTGGCATATTTGATCACTTCAGCTTCATAACTGGTTACCTCTATTCAAATTTTAATTTTTATAGCCTAAGTACTTTTCCCTGTAGTTGATAATTTTGTGCCAGTGGGATGCTAGCAACTTTAGCTCCATGCCAGATTGCTTGTGCTGGTTAGGCCCGACCAGCATGGTGGCCGCCCTGATTGTGGAATAGGCAGACACAGATAAAGTGACAATAGTTGTTACTTTACTTGAAAAAATTAATGTTTTGCCCAATATACAGGACTGTCCACTGAAACAAAAAGCAAGAGACTTGCTTTATTTTATTTCTAAAAATCTGAAGTTACTTTTAAAATATTCCTGACAATGTAGAGTTACAGGATAAAAAATTATGTGACGTCATTCAAAATGCTAAGGAACTTTGATAGTAATATGGGAGCATGATGGAAACACCTGTCAAATCTTAAACATCACAAAGTATAGTTGGTTGGTCGGTTGGTCGGTCGGTCGGTCGGTCGGTCGGTCGGTCGGTCGGTCGGTTGGTTGGAAAACGGAAACCACCATATAAGACATAGGCTCTCAAAATAGTCAGGTAGTGCCAGGACACCAAGATAACTACAGTGCAAATTATCAAAAGTTTTGTTTCTTAATAATTCTAAAATTGTTTCTAATAAAAGCTTTCGTTTTTCAAATATTAATTTAACAAAGATTAGGAACTTTTAAAATGTCGTCGGAGAATCTCAACCAGCTGCGCTGAGATAACATTGTGCAGCAGATACGATCTTAAAGTGCACTCGCTGACTTTGGAAATAGGAGAGAAAGATAATTAATTAATAATATTCAGATTTCAGATTTCTTTACAAAACTCCAAACAGATTTTACAAAAAAAATAAAACATTTACTGCAATTAAAGCTCAATACTTTGTCGGGCAACATCATAACGGCCTAGCACGTGTTCTCTTCACGTCGTTCCGTCAAAATTAATTCATATTGACCTTATTAAGGAATAATGGCATCGTGGCATCGTTCATCCCCACTACTTAAACAACATCTGAATTCAGTTTTTTCTACGATGGTACGTACTAGAGGTAGCAAAAACAAGCCAAAAGATCAGTCCACGCTACAACAATTTTCGCAGGTGAGCATTAGGTCTAGGCGTAGTTATGCAGCAACAAAGGACTATTCAGACAGTGATAGCGAGGACGAGGGAAGCTCATTATTGGAATTCAAATCTTCACTTCAAAAAAGCTTCAAGAGACTTTAAAAGGAAATGGCACGTATACACGCAGAGCTTTCAAAGATGGAAAAGAACTTTGACAAGTTTTTGGAGTTCCTTACAAAGAAAGTTGAAGAAACTTAAATCGCTAGAAGATAAAGTTGGAAACCCACGAAAGGCAGACGTTCAGGAAAGGTTTTCAAGACGTAACAACATTCGTATCGTCGGCTTTCCAATTGCAGACAATGAGAACTATGTGGAAGTTGCTAAGTCGGTGCTGGAAAAGGTTGGAGTACCCAATGTAAAAGTTGAAAGGGCTCATAGAGACGGTAGGGAAAACCGCACCCATCCAAGACATATTCTTGTAAAGTTATCATTCTACGGTGATAAAGTAACGGTCCTAAAACAACAACGTCGAATGCTGGATTAGGAATCATTCTTTATTACTGGTTTATTTTATATGAATTTACAGCTTTTATACCTTGACGAATTTCACCAATATGTACAATTTTTGTTCATACAACAAACTGGGGGACTCAGAGACGGTAAGAAACGCCGTTAATTATTTTCATATTTTCATAGACATAAATACGATTTTATTCTTCTTCAAGAGACTCACTCTACAAATCATGATACAAAATTCTGGTCAAACGAATGGGGAGGAAAATGTTTCTACTCCCATGGTACATGGATGAGTAAAGGGGTTGCAATGTTAGTGAAACCCTCTATCAACTTTTCTGTATGAAATGTTGTTGATGATAATGATAGTCGTTACCTCATTTGAAATGTTAATGTGAATAATATAGATCTAGAAAGTAAATATGTATGGTTATAACATTGACAGAGAGAACCTTTTCCATCAATTGAACGTCATATTGAGAGCCACGAATGTAATTCTGTAATATGGGGAGGCGATTTTAACTTTGTGTGGAATTAACATCTAAATAAAACTGAAGGCTTGCCACGTACAAATTTTAAAGCTCGGACAAAAATGTTGCATGTTCTGCAGAAATTAGATTTAATTGATATTTGGAGAGAACGTAACCCTAAAAGTTAACATTTTACTTGGCATTCCAACATTGACGAAACCATTCAATGCAAATTAGAGTTTACCTCAACTCTAGACATCTCAAGAATTCCACTACTGAATCAACAATCCTTTCATTATTTGGCTCTGATCATTCCATTGTAAGCCTGTCTTTGAATTTAGGCGGACAAAGAGGAAATGGAACCTGGAAATTAAATACCTAGGCTCTTTTAGAAGACCCTGTCTATGTTGCCCTTATAAAAGAAACCATTTCTGAAACTTTATCTACCTGTACTGAGCATAACCACAGCTCACTTTGGGAAATCTGGAAGTTTAGAATTAGATCAGTGTCAATATCGTATTCGGAATCTCAATAAGTAAAACGCAAAGCATATGAACGTACGTTACCTGAAACTGTTTCTTCTCTTGAACAAAGTTATGCACCATCTCTATATTATTTGAAAAAATCTAAGGTTAATGATGCTTGAGCTGCACTTAATTCTATTTATGATTAAAAACTTAAGAGTATTGTTATTAGATCTAGAACTACCCGGACAGAAGAAGGTGAAAGAGCACGAAATATTTTCTAAATTTAGAGAAGAGAAATAAGTTCATCAATTCAATTTGTGAGTTACTTAGAGGTGATGGTAATATTATTGTTACTAATGATGATATCATGAATGAAATCAAAAAGTGTAATGAAGACCTTTTCACAAAGCGTAAAAATGTTTATCCTTCTAACCTTTTTAAAAACCTTCATCTGAATCACCAAAACTCTCTGAGGAAGAAACTTCCAGTTGCGAAGGAACCCTTACTTTAAATGAATGCACACGCTCGCTTCTTTTGATGCCCCTGAACAAATCTCCCGGCTCAGACGGGCTTCCAGTCGAATTTTAAAGGAGGTTCTGGGATGAGATGGGATCTCTGGTAACAAACTCCTTCAACCATGCATTTTATAAAGAGTGCATTTCTGATAAACAGGGGAGAGCATGTATCACCCTCATCCCTAAACCCCCTCCAAAACCAACGCTTTCTAAAGAAACTGGCGCCTCGTTGCACTTCTCAACGTTGATTATAAAATAGCTGCAAAATATTAAGCCAACCGAATGAAGATGGTCCTCCATGACCTAATTAGGGTGTCCATTTAGCATATATTTGTTTATCACATGTACCGAGATTTTCAATTCATTAATTCTGTTAAACAAAATTTAAGTTATAATGATTTTTACTGTGTCATTAAGATATTGAAGTATGCCTATGATACAGTTTTTGTTACTAATGGTTCTCGGAGTACTAATAATGAAGTTATCACTGTTTTGAATAGTATTTCAAATGCCTCAGGATTAACTGTAAATTTAGAGAAGCCGTACCTCTTTCCTCTAGGTCCCTTATTTTTTAACCCTCCTCTTTATTTCAATAAGTTACAATATGTGATAAGTAATGACGCTATTACCTACCTGGGCATTTCTTTTACGCACCACAAGGAAGATTTGCCTCGTTACATATTTGGTCATTGGGGGATTTAACTCCAAATGGCAGAATTACTATTCTCAAAACGTTTGCCATCTCTCAGCTTGTTTATGTACTTACTGTGTTGCCGGATCCTCCTACGCACTTTTTTAAAGAATCAGACAGTATGTTTTACAAATTACTATATTATTTATTTGCTTTCGGCGATGTAATGATTATGTTGTAACTTGTTAATGTAGAAACAAAGCTGAAAGCAAAGCTGTAAGTAAATGTTTGTATCATGTGTACCAAAAAAAAAAAATAAATGAGATGAAAAAAAACTCAATACTTTATGATATCATGTTTAAAAACAGTTAAACGTTCGGTGCCCTTCACTTGCTTCAAATTGCATTCCCTAACAAAACAATTTTTAATCCTTGAAATAAAAAATAACCACCATATTTCACGTTCAAAGCGTTTGTCTCTCAAAAGTAAACGAAAAACAATGAATCATGTATTGTAGTTATACAAGGGCTCAATATTCATAAATTTGCCATGCCTTAAACAACAAGTACATATGTTTTCTAACTTAAGTATCGATTTACTTAGGTCATTTGTTGTCTAAAAAATTGTGTACACCCATGGTTTAGGGGATGTTTTTGATAAGTAATGTGTATGAAAGCTAGTGCATCACACCTTTAGCAGGAAATTTAGAAAAATGTTAAGTCTTATAGGGGGCCCATACAGTTTAAAACCAAGGTAAATTCGGGTACGTGTCCCTCTAAATCTGAGCTAAACAGAATGTTCAAGCACATGAATGTGATTCTTTGAAGTGAAGTTAATTGAAAGATGCCAACTATATATTTGGTCGGTACGATGCCACTTACCTTATGGCCATTCTCTTTTGGTGTTGATAAAGGCATTTTGTCGGTCACTGTTGCTCCATATTAGGATATCGGTTACAGGGTCGGATTAAGGGGACCCTCTCCTCTTCCAAATCTTTTTATTTTGTCAACCTCAAAAACAGTATCAAGGCCCTTTCCAACTTAAAAAAGAGTTGTGGGACATCCCGTATTAACTTAAAGAACCTATACCCTTATCATTCTTGACTCAATATCTTTTCACAACAAATATGGTTACCATTGCACTCTATTAGGCAACATTTTGAACATTTTACACTTTTTTTTATTTTTTTTATTCATGATTTAAACATGTTTTCAAAAATACTAAAATAATGACTACTGAACTATCCTTTATGTGTCTAGGATTGGCATTTATTGTTGCCTCAGGTGCTGCGAATTCTCAAATTTTCTATTTTCTCCAGGCTTACCCGCCTTTCTCTCTCAGACAGGATTACAAAACAAGTCTTCCTAGGTTCTGCTTACAGGCACAGGGACTGTTACTTCCAGCTGTATTGGGTAGTATTTTTGTTTCAAATTTTTCAATACGCCCCCCCCCCCCTTCCAACTGATGGCAGTGCTTCGCTTTTTTTAGGTAATCTTTCGGAAAGGATTCAATAATGAACAGAGAACCTTCTTTCAACCTCTTCCCAAACTTAAATGTTCACGTACGCCTATTTCTATTCGTACCGTCTGGTGGCGAGGTATAATAAAATCCTGATGACCGCAGGCATGAATTTGTGTTATACATCAGTGGCACTTTTAGCAAAGTGAAACAATTGTAAGTGCTTGTTTCAAAATTTGATATTTTCAGTTGCATATACGAAACAAAAATAATTGCAACCCTGTCCATATTGTTTTCATTCGAGAATTGTCGTTTCTGGCCCTCTGGAGGATTTTCAAACCCAAAATTCTTTTAGGGCAAACTAATGCCGGAGACCCCCTTAGAAATTCTGCTCCCACTCTCTAAACGTCCCCCCCCCCCCCCTTACACCTCAGTATTTTCCCATTCCGGCATAGGATTATAACTAATTTTACGGATCTCTGTGTTCCATGATGGATATATTTCCACCTCATTTGCCGAAATGGACTTCCTGCAGACATCATGAGGTACACACTTTGAAAATGAACATGAGACGTGAGATGATAAAATTATTAAGCCTTGCTTTTAGGTTACCTACCCTGCGGGACAGCATCTAGTTTAAGACAAAGTCCTTTCGACCCTCTGAAAGGCAGTTTTTTCATCTTTCTAACATAGCAGCCATTAAAGTTAACATATTGTGTGGAACCTGGCAGGATGTTACTGCACTACGCTGGACACAAACTTCACTAGACAACATAGAATTCTGTGCTATCAAGTATCAAATATATATTTCGGGGGGGGGGGGGGGCACTGGACCATGAACCCTCCCAAAAGGAAGGTGACAATCTGAAAACTGCGCTCCGTTAGGCACTCTTGTATAGGAAATTGAATGCAACACTGGCTGACATCTCGCAACATGCGGTAGACATCCCCCCACACACACACATATGAGCAAATTTGTCTAACGAACAATTCGAAAGGTATTGATCAATCTCTGTTGGTAATTGCGCTACCAATAGTTGGGCATTTATTTAACCAACATGTAGTAATCTAAAAATTAATCAACTGGACAGTTGGGCAATGACATAACCAAACATTAGTTAACTTATAAATTACACCTTACCGAAGAATAAGGAATTGTTCCCATTATGTTTAATCCATTATTTGGCAAAAGGTCCTCATTTTAATATCCACACTTGAACTGGGACGAAGCCATGGTATTTTGATGGGGGTCAAAGCATGAGTTGAGTTTTCTTTTTACACCTTCCTGTGAATATAAGAAGCGCCCCCTCACATCACCCCTCAATTAGAATACTTCGATTAAGCCACTAGGTTTCTAAGGGGAAAAAAGTAGAATAAACGCCCATCGTCATTTTCAAAAGTAGGCATACTTTAATTTTCAGTTCATGTATAGAAAACTCATTTTTATGTGGCTATTATAGCTGTGGCTTATTCTGTGACACTTGCTTGTTATTATTAACGACTAATAATTTTAGAAGTATATAAAATTGGTGTTCCAATAGCACTTCATATCATTTAAGACCTATGCTTTTCTCTGTTTTTTAAACAAAACTCTCACAGTAAAGGTGAACGTTTAGCGCAATATTCGTTGCGAATGAAAAACAAAATAGTTGTTATTAAAAGAATACATCGGCGTTATGTCTTCTTTAGTTGGAAAAGCAGTTCAGAAAGACTTTTAAGCTATCGTTGTTCAGTTTTCCGTCCTTTTACCCATTTCTGGACGAATTTGATCAACCTCTCCCATTATTTCTAATGTCACTTCTTTCCGACACCTTTTTTGAAAGTCCATGTTCCGATACCTCTTATTCCGAACAATCTACCCAAGATAAAGCACTTATATAATTTTAAAAAGTAAAATAACATGTATGCTGCAGTATGATGAAAAGATCTTAAGCAAAGACATTGCTTTTTGTATGTAAAGAAGGTGTGCCGGAGGAAAGAAGTAACAACATCCATTCTTCACCTTTGTGGCCAAAATGTTAAATCCACTTGAAATTAAAATTGGTAAGACTAATCGATTGGGATTCTAGACTTTGCAAATGTCTCTGTTGCAAACACATTTTCAAAATGTAAAATTAATCGGGATTGGGATGATTAAGAAAAAAGAGTTTTTAAATGTGAAGTTATAACATATTTGTCTTTCAGCCGGACAGAGAGTTGTTAATTATCAAATATCAACTTCTTGATTTATTATCAAATGGGTGAGAAATGTTTTTAACGCTTAATAATTAATATTCGGTAAACGACGTGTCAGTTTGTAATTCAAACTCCACCACCATACTAAGATAAGCAAGCTTAGGCGGAGTATAAATCTTACTTTTCATTATTCCATAAAGAATGGTCAGATTTTATCACCACAATCGAAACCACGTCTTATTTCGTGCATACTTTCTAATGCACACGTGATAAATGAAATTTGGTTGTACATATTTATATCCCCGGAATATGCAGGAGGAAACAAAAACACGTTCAGCAGAAAAGTTGTTGTTGAAAAGTCGACATTAGGTGGGAAAAATTGGGGGGGGGGGGCGCGAAATATAAGTTTCGTCTAAACGTTTCTACACACTTTTCTATAGGAATACGTAAACGGCCAAGAACGCCCTCCTAGATTTATAAAGCAGATACAATTACTTCAAAGTTGTCAAATTTACGGACACCAGGCTGTTAACACGAACAGATGACTGGGAACTTACGCCTTGCCGATCGAGCTGTGTGAGCAGCTGTCGGAAGAACCGATCGAATGAATTCAAGTACCGAGAGTGACAGTTTATCCACCATTGCGTCACAAGCATGCCCCGCCAAGCGTGGAAATGTAAAGAAGTATTGGCGTGACATTGCGACTTTCTGACATAGAAATTGAAGGAAGATGATAAGTAGCGGAAATAGTCGCATTTTTTAAATTTTTGTAGAATTTTTACATCTAACGTTGGCAACCTTTGCCTTATGCGTTACTACCGAAAGATGATGGAAAAACTGTGCTCCACCCAGGACTCGAACCCACGCAACCTCAGAATCCTATAGCCGGGAATTTACGCCTTGCCGATCGAGCTGTGTGAGCAGCTGTCGGAAGAACCGGTCGAATGAATTCAAGTGCCAAGAGAGACAGTTTATCCATCATTGCGTCACAAGCATGCCCCGCCAAGCGTGGAAATTTAAGGAAGTATTGGTGTGACATTGCGACTTTCTGACGTAGAAATTGAAGGAAGATGATAAGTCGGAAATAGTCGCATTTTTAAATTTTTGTAGAATTTTTTGTAGAATATATATATATATGGATCCCACCTTAGGTCGACATCATCTAAAAAGCTACCTTAGGTCAACAGTTACATATTTAAATATAACTATACGTTGATCGTTGAAAAAGTTCATACAAAAATATCACGGTAACCTTAAACAGCGCCCGCAACAATATATATATGGTATCTTCAATATGTGAGACGTATGCACAAGTTTTAATTAAATATTTTATTTATAAAAAGGTATTTCGCAATAATTTTATGTCGTCTTAAGGTACATCTTTAGACGACGCTGATATAATTTTAATTAATTTTAATTTTTTCACGTTCAAAAATATATAACACGCGTTGGCCAGGCCAGTATAATGACACAACAGACTACAGGCCATAGGGATACCGTACATGGCATAACAGTATTAAATATGTGTTGAGAAAGAGGTGTAATAGGTCGATAAACATTAGGTTGACACAAATTTGTCAACCTTATGTAAATGTCGACCTAAGGTACATTTTAGACGATGGAATGTCGACCAAAGGTAGCATTAAGGTAAATATATATATATATATATATATATATATATATATATATATATATATATATATATATATATATTTACCTAAATTGTGCATTTGGGAGACAAGTGTTGTTATAATCGGTATATTTGGGAGACATATTCCGTCTTAGGAGACATTTCGAAGTTTCTCAACATTTTTAAGCTTCTTCTCTACATTCTACCTAACAGTTTCCTATCTCTATGGTAGCGCTTTTGCTTCCTTTTTACTCAGCCACTATGTAGTCTGCAAGTATACACTAGTGGCGATGTTATTTACCATTGAAATACAGGTGTCTTGTATGGTGTGTTGTATTTATATGCATATTTGGCGGACTCGCATATCATTCATTTTATTTAAATTTTTGTTTCTTTTATTACAACTTGTGTGATAAGGATATAGCAAAATATACACTGTCAGAGGTTAAAGGGAATCATCAATAGTTACTGTTTTTTTACTGGTAAATTTATTAAATTTTTTGTATGCCCATATATGGAAATGTAGTGAATACACTAGACATACGATTTTGTCTCCCAAAGTGGTAGGATTTTCCGCTTTGTCCCCCAAGTGCATAATAAAGTGTTATATATATATGTATATATATATGTATATATATGTATATATATATATATATATATATATATATATATATATATATATATATATATATATATATATATATATATATATATATATATATATATATATATATATATATATATATATACAACACCTTCATCCCTACTTATTCAAACTAGGTAGTCCAGTTGTATATCTCTTTTAACCCATTCATAGGCCAACTTGTTCAATTTATATCACGACGGGTAAAGCAGATGATGCAGATAATAAGGTTGCTGCAGTATCTGCTGTAGCTGTTAAGCTTCCACATTTTTGGCCCAGAGGCCTGGTTTGCTCATGTAGAGGCCCAGTTTGACACCAAGGGCATCACACAAGAACAAAATAAAAAAAGCTATGTTGTATCTGCTCTTAGTACAGAATATGCCTTAGAAGTTAGGAACTTAATTATCAACCCCCCCCCCCCCCCCCCGATAGAAATCACTACCAAGCCTTCAAATGAGAGAAAGTAAAATTCTGAGTCAGAGCAAAAACGACCCCATCAATTGCTCTGAGCAGAAGAATTAGGTGATAGAAAGGCCACCAAGTTATTGCGTCGCATGCGACAGCTATTAGGGGATCGTACCTTAGGTGACAGTATTTTAAAGCACTGTTCCTTCAGAGACAACCCGCTTACACCAAATTAATTTTAGCCTCTATGAGTGATACAGCCAGTGTTTAATAGTTACCTGTTACAGCTGATAAGATCCTTGAGGTGTATCAAGAGCCAACTGCTGGACAAGCAGCAGCAAGCAGTACTGTAGCTGTAGTATCACATTCACCTACATGGACTAAGTGTAAGGAATTGGAAACTCAAGTGGCTGCCCTAACCAAATACGTTGAAGCTTTAACAAGACAATTAACCGGAGGAGAACCTCTCCCACAACCCCAAGGAGGGCATAGTCCTTCTAGGCCTAGTACATCTAACTGTAGGGGTCGTGGGTGTGGACTTGCTGTAGATCTAGCCCCTCCCCCCCCCCCCCCGCGCTGGAAAACATTGTTTTTATCATTGGAGGTGGGGGTGTAGCAGAGCAGTATCGCCCCCTGAGTAGTCTCGCCGGGCGGAGGAGTCACCCCTTATTGAAACAACCGCCCGGTTAGAGTAATACCGTAGTGATACAACCGGCCGGAGAGGTCACCCCGGTAATTGATAGTCTACGCGGCAGACATAAATTTCGAAGAAAAGTTATTACATGCTACAGGAGAAAGGAGAAATCTAATACTCGCCGCGACAACTAGCGATAGAAGTAAAGCGAAGAGAATGAGTGTATCCGAGAGAGGATTTCATGTATTTTTCACAGGATCTGAAGTTTTTTTCCTAAATTTGCTTGCTGTTACGAGACGACATCAACCAGATTGAGTCCACGGACGAGCGAGTGAAAAGTTCTAGAAAGTGCTAGCATCGGTGTTGTCTCTCGAGCATATTCAACGGGTAACCCCAAAGAACATTCGCACAGTTACGAGAATGTACGATCACCTACTGGAAACTACTGTATGATGTAATGGCCTAATGATAGCCAACTTGTGGTTATGAGCCCAGAACGTTCGCTGGTTGATTTGTACGAGATCAATCAAACGAGACGTTTCCATAAGAGTAAGTTCCAGACTTTTCTGGAAGAACTACCAGGCATATAAAAGGTCATGCAAGAAGTGTGACATGAGAGAAGTGAACAGAAGATAAACCGATAATACAGAGACCAGACGCCTGCTTCGCCGCTTAACGCTGTAATTGTGTCGCCATTTACCGATCACTATAGTCTTCATCCTGCCTTCGCGGAACCGAGTCCTACGCTGTGCTGCTGTACACTCGACGCTAACAACACTACCCCTTGGACAAAGAGTGACACCTTAAGCTGTAAAAGAGTGTAAGTAGATTTAAGATTAATTGTTGTAAATTTAAGGAAGTAAGAGCTGAATAATAATTAAGTTGTTGATTTTAATCTCGCTCTTCTGTGGTCTTTCGCTGTTATTGGTTTGTATTGCGACCAAGCCGTAACACTTGCTGACTAAATATTTTGAAAAATTTTCTGGCCGTAGTATTGGCCTGACCAGGTAATGTGCTGCTGCTGTGAATAGTGGATAATGATAACAGTATGCTACCTCGTATTACTTTACAAATGAAAGGACCATGGATATCCTCGTACCCTCATCTCACGTTTGCAAGTTGCACTATTTCACGTGTAGCGACGGCCGAAGGCATATCGCGCGCTACACCTACTATTGCACAATAAGTACTTCGTCTGTTACCTTCGTTACCTAACAGCAAAATTGGACAGTCCAGTGTTCCAAGAAGGGGGATTCACCCACCGCACGAGGCATGGCAAACTTTTCCCAAAGTCGCCGGTAGCATACACACGCCCTAATTATATTTGTTCCCTCTCTGGGAATCCCAACATCGTGACGTCAAGTTGTAGCTAGGGGTGTTAATATGAAAAAAAAAAATCCGGTACGCACTGCGCCAACCGATGGTGGCAGCCCCCTTTGATAGACTTCCCACAATTTCCGGCCCCCACCCAAGTTCGAATCCGGGATCCACCACAGTCTGTGAAATTCATTTCGAGTGGGTCATGTGGGTGGAAGTGACTACAGACTTTGTCCTCCTTTCATGACTTTTGCCACTAGTAGTGGTGAGGAATTTATAGTGTGGGCCCCCAAATTATTTGTGCCAAGGTCTTTAAATAGTAAATTCGGCCTTATGTGCCCAACAGCATAAAGGAAAAGTTTCAGATTTACCGAGGTTCCAACTCATAACCTAACGACTCCAAGTCCGCAGCTATACAGTATATGCAGAGCACTGAGCGGATTTATGTTACATTTAACGTGTACTTTGGACTCTTTTTAATGCTTTTAAGGATCTGACTTAAGGAAACTTTCGTTAAAGCAACAAATATTGCATTAGTTTGCATCTAGACACCCTTGAAAGCCGAAAAAAACCCAAAGGGGAGGGAAGTCACCCGTCGTAATAGACCTTTCCCCGGGAAGGCAATTCATGTGTGTCCCCCTTTCCACAAAAGAGTAAGGTAAACCTAGACACCGCCCGGTCACAAAGCAAATTCTAAAAAGAATACACCCAGACGTATTGCCCATACACACCTTAAAAGAAACAACAAATTGACTTCAAAAGATGTTATATTTAGCACCAGATTGCATCATGGGTACTTAGGTGTTCAAAAATTTCTCAAAGGGGAAGGGGAAACCCCTTCCTTTACAATCCTCCTCCACGCCAGCAGTAAGGCACTGCAGTTAGCCCCCAAAGCAAAATTACTGCCTAAACCTGAGTAGATAGTATCAGGCGCGGATCCAGACTGAACTTACAGAAAGCGGATAATGGGGGACGTATCTGTGGCGAAAGCAGGATTTCTGTGATGGGGGGCATACAGTGTGTTCAGTGATCGCCGCCCTGGGGGAGGGGTTTAAGGGGTCCCCCTCCCCTTTGAAAATTTTTAGCGTTTACAAGGGGCCTAGATGCAAAATGGTGCAATATTTTCCACTTTAACGGTGGTTCATGAGGATAAAACTAAAACTTCCGTGTCTTTACATGCAGTCCTATTCAATTTACGCTACCTTTTGAAGTAAACATGTCATTAAATTTGCTTACTTTTGCGAGTCAAAATAAAAGAGCATCGATCGGTATAGGCGAACCGCAGCATTTTGGTTTTGCGGTTTTTTCTTGGCCACAAAACGTTATTCTGCCATAAAAATTGTATAAGCGGAGCGTCATCATTGGTTGGCCCGGAGCGTAGAGAAAATTTTGAAAAACCAGACCCTCAGATGGTCGGAAATAGCATTTTCCAGACTTATACGAAGAATCCAAGCAGTCGCTATCTTCGCTGTATAAAATGCTCACTTCAAAATACGTTCGCGAACTGCACAGTGATTAATAGAAAGTTACTAAAAACATTTTTGACCCCCAAAATGTAATTTTGCCCGAAAGACTATTAAAGCGGAGCACCACTATTTGTTGGTGAGGAACGTAAACAAAATTTTGAAAATGATCGCTACCCCTCAGATGGTCGAAAATTGCGTTTTTATGCTTGAAAAGAGTATCTAAACATAAAGTCTATAAGTTTAACTTTTGTTTGCAAAAAGAAAAAAAAAACAGGAACATGCTAAGTGATCAGAAAATTACTACCACTATTAAATTGAATGGTCTTGATTCTTTTCGAGGAAACTAAACAACGGAATTGAAAATATTGCTTCTCTATTGTGACTCTTGGCTAAATGACAGATCCACTGAATTGATGAAATTGACTGTGACTGCTCGAACTCATGTCTGTTAATATTTTCCCCCTAACATCTCTTGCGTGTTAAATGGTTAACTGCTTCTCACCGCAACTGAATACCCTCCGCTCCCTGTCCCTATCTCGCACGTCTATGCCGGCCGTGGAAGAAGTCTAAGGGACGGGCCCTCCCTTTTGACTATCCCCTGACTTAATACCTTACGAGGTTCGTTCATTTGGATTTGTGTTGTGAGAGAAAGGATGGGCCTGAAATAGTTCCTTTGAATATTCTCGTAGATATGCAGCTTATTTTAGTTTATTTGTTATTGTTGATAGGACGAAAAAGGGGGGCAGGGGTGGTGCCAGGATTTCCCCGACAAGGGGCCAAGCTCCCTGACAGGTTGGTCAGTATTTTAAGGCCCCGACAAAGGCTTTGAGTTAGTCCCGGTGGGACGTGACTCAGCAGATTTGGAGGCACGCGCCTCCAAATCTGAGTTGGCATTGGCAAGTCGGGTAAGAGTAGGTAATGGGTAATTCCTGTCATGTCCGCGACGAAACCAACGACCCCCCCCCCACTGGCGCCACCCCTGGGGGATGAGGCCGTAAAAGCCCCCCCCCATGGATCCGCCCATGAGAATATTGTCCACTCACAGACATGTGGCAATGCGCCCCCTACCCTTCCCGTGATTCATTAGAATCTGGTGGCGCAAGACTTCAAGTAAAACCGTGTTTAAAGCAACTTATTGCACCATTTTTCATCTAGGCAACCTTGAAAATCAATAATAATTTTCCACAGAAATCTTTTACCCGTATTCCCCCTCCCCCCTCACCATGATGGCAATCCTTTTCTTATTTGCCAGAAAATAGATATGGTAACCCTACTTTCATCACCCTCCCCCCCCCGCCCAACCGCATTTCCTGCGGTCCCTGAAAAGTGGAACCACTGGCTGAAGCAGCATGGTAATATTATTGCACTTTTATCCTCACTAATTGCCAGGGAAATTGGAGGGATGAGATGCATACTTCAAGGCTGGGTATATGCACCTTAAAACACGCGAAGCTGAGTGCCATTTCCGGCCACCTGGGGGAGGTTTGTTAAGCCCAAAATGTTCTTGCACGCTCCGCACCAACAGAAGGTGGCACTCTATCTGCTTAGATATAGGGGCATAGTCTTGCCGAAGCACTTTCTCTGAACTACCCCCCCCCCCCCCACACACACACACACACACAAACCCTCTTGGCAAATCCTGGATCATAAGGATTCAGACTGGAAAGTTATTACGATTTAAATTCATTACATATGGAAATGAACCGGTTTTGCAAATGGTAGTGCTGAAAGGTTCCCTTTATAACATTTATTGTTATCGTTCACGAATAACTTCAACGTTAACCGGATGTTTAGACAATGATGCGAGTCCCACGCGGTTTTGGACGATGTTTGCTGCAGTATTGAAGCTATTTAGGGGGCCAGACAGTCCACCAAATTTTAATAGGCTACTTAGAGATCCAGAGGCCGTGCAGCCAATCTTGAAGTGCGGGGAATAATCATCGAAGCGGCCCAATATGTCCAACACAATAAATGCAGTTTGAGGCAGCCCAAAATGCAGTCAGTTTAAGGCGGCACAAAATGCCCATAGCTTCCCGTCTCCACGGTCCCTGAGATCGCGCCCAATTCCAAATTGCCAGCTTTTCGACCTTTCATGTAATTCTGAAAACGGATTTTTGAAACGGGTCATACCAAATAGCCCATGTCTACATAACTGTAACCTTCATTGTCGTCCTAACCATGATTTTAAACAAATTAAAAATCTTTTGAAATCTTATTGCGCGCAACCATATTGTGATGAAATATTCGGACATGACATAACCCCCTGATAGGCGGTTCTACTAAACCACGCGCTAACACGCTCGGTTGTGCCTTGTACCAAAGCATGCGCTAAGGCGTTTTCCTGATACTAAACCGCACGCGGGAGTAGAGGGCGCTCGTTACTTTTGCTAATTTTCTAGGAACCCTTTTAAGAGATGGAGCAACATAGAAACCTCCGATAAGATGATCACATATCAAAGAACAAGGACACTTCGAATGTTCATTGTGTGCACTGTGAAAAAAGTGTGTAATATTATATTTTTTCTACGGGTGCAGAAATAAAAATAAAGAAATACAAAAATAATACATAAAAATTCTGTCAATGAATTGACAGCACTTTTTACTTGGTTTGTTTTTCATTTTATGTTCTGTAAATGTACAAACAAAGCAAAAGACAATAATCGCGAATATAATGCTGATATTAATTAAGACTTAACGCTGACACTAATTTCATTTAATGCTGTCATTAATTATCTCCAATCGACATTCATTTTTATGTCTACGTAGCCATGGGCATCCGGAGGGGGGAACAAGGGGGAACTTGCCCCCACCCCCTCCCCCTGGAAAATCAAACTTGTGAAAATTAATTAAAAATTGAAATAAAAAAAAATAAAAATAAATCATCAAAATGGCTTCTCTCACAGTGTCAGTTTTTACTCGTGAAATATGCGGACATTTGACCAGTGATAGCAAAAGAGAAGATGGTATGCTGAATAGTGAAATCTTAATTTGGGGACCATTATTCGTGATATCTATTGGAAATTTGTAATTGTAAAAACTCTGCCAAAATTGTACTAGTTGTGCATATGGCATCCGACTATTGATGAATGCGTTGGTCTTGGTTTGGTCCCGTGCTGATCTCAAGTGGCGACGCGCGGATGTAGGGGAAAGCCGTGTCATTTGGACCGGTGTGTAAATTGAACCACCGGCATTATTCCAACACAGAAGGAGAGGGTATCTTACTTATATGTGTCATTGATACCTAACTCAGAACACTCACGTTTGACTTCGTAATCGATGAGATTCAGATGATTTCCACAATTCTGTATGGTTTTTGTTAAAAACTGGTGAACTAATCTTATTTTCGAGTTGACCCTTTATTCGGTTTTTACTCAGAAATCATTTGTTCAACCCCAAGGCATAATATAATAATTCCTACTGAGTGCTGGGCTGTTACATTTCCGTAAAAACTACACTTGGCTAGGCTAGAGGAGTTTGAGTTAAATTAGTAACATCGTGTAATTTGAACCACCCATGGTGCGTAATATGGACAGCTCGTCGACATTAAACGATATGATGTGTAAAATGGACCGGTCCAAATTACAAACAGGTGAGACCGGGTGCTTCAATTAATTACACACATGGAAATGAATAGACAGTAGGATCACCCATAGAAGAATTTGCTCACCCTTTCATTCCTCTTCGCAGTTTGTATTAGTAAAAAGCTTGGGCATATGCGTAATTCCCATGCCGTGGTCTGTGCCTACCTGGTACGTTGCGGCGCCTGACTTTGGGATGGGGAAGGCAAGCGAAGGGCAAGTCATTTTAAGGGGAAATAACATCAGTTATGCCTAAAATATAACACTAAAAGACAGGAAGGGTGTGAGAAGTGTTTCTGTTATCAATTCACTTGATGATTTGAGAAATTTTGCAGCAATATTTTGCCCGGTCATTTTACACGGCAGGTGGTTCATTTTACCCACCTTGTTGGTTCAGATTACACATGGCTGGTGTAAATTGGACCACTTTCAAAATTTTCTATTTTTAGGGATAACTGTCCCTGGGAAAATGTAAGGAGAGTTTTTACTCTCCTACAAAAAGAATATTCCATTAATCTCCCAATAGTTCCCCTTAGAGCAGTTGGTTGCACTTATCTCTGATTATGATGTCACTGACAAGTTTTCAGGTGGGTTTTCAAACTGCTTGTGGTGTGAACTAAGCTTCGATATTGGGAATAGTACTCCCTTAGTTATTGGTATTATCTATCGTTCACCAAATTCGTGTGCCGATAATAATCAAAGGCTGTTTGATAGCTTTAGAAAGGTCTCTTCCAAAAGGGCAGTGGTATTCGGGGATTTTAATTTCCCTGATATTGATTGGCATTCTCACTTAAGTGGGTCACATGGAAGGGATTTCCTTGAGGTGGTGTCTGATGGGTTTTTCACCCAACATGTTCTCTTTCCTACTCGTGGGGCTAATTGTCTGGACTTGTATTAGTGTTTAGCACAGAGGATAATATGGTTAGGAATGTTGTCACTTCTGGTAAAATAGGGTCTAGCGACCATGACCTTTTAAGCTTTGACCTTTGTTATAGCAGTAAACCCAACTGTAGTGGTAAGTTTGTCCTGGACGGTAAGGCTGATTTTAAACAGATTAAAGAGCACCTTTCCATTGATTGGTCTGCTTGGTTGTCTCACTTAGGTCCTGAAGACGCTTGGAAAGTTTTTCGCGAGGTTGTTTTGGAGACTTCAAGTTTATATATTCCACTCAAGAAAGCTTCTCGTAATCATAGGCCAGTATGGATTTCTAGGGAGGTCCTCAGAGCAGCTAGGAAGAAGCGTAAATGTTGGCGTCGCTATAGGGATAGTAGAAGTTCTTCAGACTATGTGGTTTATAAGAATCAGGCATGTCATGTGAAGGATTTGGTTAGAGATACTAAGGCCAATTTTGAGAGGAAGTTAGCAAAGGAGGTAATAGCCCTATGGAGGGCGTACTTGTCCATTTGGGACGTTAAGCTCCTTAAGGGAGCAGAACTCCTCCGGGAGTAATCGTTTGGTTTTCGCCCCTTGGCTCTTCGCCAGAGAGTCGTGGGGACTTTTAGAAAAAAGCAAAGGAGGTTAAGGTAAATCCCAAGTCATTTCATGCCTATGTTAGATCTAAGCAGAAAGTTCAAGAGGGTGTTGGGCCTCTTGAAGGCATTAGGGGTACTTTAGTCAGTGACCACCGTGATATGGCAAATTTGTTGAATGATTATTTTTTTCCGTTTTTACCAAGGAGTCTCCTCTAGTGGGAATTGGTGGTGACTCCAGCAGTTCAATTCACATGGATGATGTTGTTTTCTCTGAGGAACTGGCACGTAATAAACTTAGGAGTTTAAAGGCTAGCAAATCCCCTGGGCCGGACGGGATCCATCCTGCCATTTTGCATGATTGTTATGATATTTTGTCCGTTCCTCTGTGTATTATTTTTCAGAAATGTCTGGACTCCGGCTTTATTCCTGCTGACTGGAAGATTGCGAATGTAACCCCTATTTTCAAGAAAGGGAGTCGGAGCCTTCCTTCTAACTACAGGCCTGTTAGTTTAACCAGTGTTGTATGTAAAGTCATGGAGTCTGTGGTTAAGGATTGTATGCTTAGACAATAGTTTACTGCTTCTGTCTCAGCATGGGTTCCTGCCTAATAGGTCTTGCGTCTCTAATTTGCTTAGCTTTCTTGAAGATGTCTCTTTGTCTCTTGATTCGGGTCATTGTGTTGATGTCATTTACCTTGATTTTCAAAAGGCATTTGACAAAGTCCCATTAGGGAGACTTATGGTAAAATTGCATCAGTTAGGCATCCAGGGGAGATGTGCGAACTGGATCAAGTCTTGGCTTTTAGATCCCAGAGGATTGTTGTAAATGGTAATTTCGCCTCTTGGAATGATGTCACAAGTGGAGTACCACAAGGTTCTGTTCTGGGCCCAATTCTTTTTCTAGTTTTTATAAATGATATTGATCGCTCTCTCTCATCCTGTATTAAGCTTGCTGATGACACTAAGCTCTATAGAATTGTTCATGACGGAAAGGATGCTTCTCTGTTGCAGAGGGACTTAGATAGGCTAGTTACTTGGTCTCCGACTTGGCAAATGTCTTTTAATGCTGATAAATGCAAAGTTCTTCACTTTGGATCCAAGAATTTGGGTCATAAGTATACCATGGCTGGTAGTGTTCTAGGTAATGTGACTTCTGAAAAAGACTTGGGTGTTGTCATTTCAAACGATTTGAAGCCTTCTAAGCAGTGCGCAGCAGCTGCTGCTAGGGCTAATAGGGTACTTGGTTTTCAAGAGGAATTTCAGCAATTTCAGTAAAGATGTTGTGCTAAATCTTTATAAGCAGTTGGTTAGGCAACATCTTGATTATGCTGTGCAGGCATGGAACCCTTTTTATGAAAAGGACAAGTTTATTTTAGAGCAGGTTCAGAGGAGGGCCACACGGCTTATTCACAATGTGCGTAATCTCCCTTATCAAGATAGGCTCAATTGTCTAGGACTTACTTCTCTCGAGTTAAGAAGCATTAGGGGGGGATATGCTGCAGGTTTTCAAGTTCCTTTCTGGTTATGATTCTCTGTCTAACTGTACGTAACTACTTAGAGATTTGTGCTGATCCCCGTGGGCGTTGCCATAATAAGAAGCTGGTAAAATGTTTCTCTAGACTTGACATCAGAAAGTTCAGTTTCTCTCATAGGGTTGTCAATGAGTGGAACAGTCTCCCTAAGTGGGTTGTTAATTCCACTTCAGTCAACTGCTTCAAGATTAACATTGACAAGTATTACTGTGACAGTGGCAGGATCTGATTGTATTGGGTTTGTTTAGTCTTTATTTGGATAAGGTGTTGGTTTTGGGTCTGTTCTATAGGGCATCTTATGGGGTTTTTACCCTCCTTTGCCCTTAAACTTGTTATGTTATGTTATGTGGGGCTTTGTAGTTAGAGGGTCCAAATTACACGGCTTTCCCCTAACTGGGATATACAAGGTGAATATGGGGCGGTATGATTCATAACAGGGTAACGGATATAGGTCTATATAAGCTGTTTGTAGTGACGGTCAGTATCGTGCGAAGGCGTGCGAGGCCGTGACCGAGAGGCAGATTTCCCTTCAACAATTTTTTACATTGAAAATTCTAAAAATTACAGACATGAAGCGGCTAGCCCAGTTGGGCCACACGTGGGAACACCTGACAAAAACGGATGGGCCCCAGCTGGGGCCCAGCAAGTAGCCCAGCTGAAACCCAGTTGGGGCCCAGCTGGGCATGTTGGCTGGGTCAGGGCTGGGTACATGCAGCTTATCGCCAAGTGTCGTTTCTGGTTATCTGGAGGCTTTGTAATTAAGGCCATTGGCGCAAATCCCGGGGGGTAAGGGGGGCCTTCGCCCCCTCAAGTAATTTCGCCCCCCAAAATTTGAGTAGACCTAAAAATATGGTCACCTTTTTTCGTTTTTTTTTTGGGGGGGGGGGTTGGAAAACAGTTTTTCTGAAGATTTGGAAACGCTAGAACACAAGAGCTTCCGGGGGCTTCGCCCCCTGGACCCTCACAGGGGCTTTGTCCCTGGATCCCACCATGAGCCCTTTGGGGCTTCGTGCTTCGCGCTCGCGGTGCCCGCTAAGCGTGCACAGCTTATTACTCATGGGCACATCATATGCATTTTCGTCCCCCGGCCCCCACTCTCAAACAGAGAATTGCGCCCCTGATTAAGGCCCAAAATTTTCTTGGATGCTCCGCGCCAACCTATGGTGGCGCTCCGCTTAGATAGTGTACACAATTCAATCATCCATGAATGACCTTTCCCCCTCCCCCACCCTTGTTAAAATTTCTGCGGACGCCCATGTACGTAGCCTATAGTAAAGTTGATGCGGACATCTGGCCTAATTGGAATTAATGCCGACATCAATTCAGTGGCGTGCACGTGTGCAGGATTTCGAAGATTCGTGTTGTTATCATTACTGATTAGGGAAGTAAAAATAAAACGGACAATTAGCCTATCAGATGTGTTATTTGCAATTTGATTAATTTTTCACCTAATTTTTTCCGCAAAATGTTGTTTTTCATTATATTACTTTTGTACGACAGCGCGTGGAACTTGGTGCAGGGCATGTCAGCTGGAGTCAGCTGGTGTCAGCGCCCGTACTAGAAGGACCCCAGACCGTACCTACACACGCTTACTATGATTTGCATTATCTTGGTTGCTGGCCACGGAAAACATCTTGAACTGCAAATAAAGGTATACCTATCTTTATCTGAAAACCCGAATGTATTTATTCCACTGAAGGATAGCCAAGTTTTTCTGGTTAGCATGAATGTCAAAGATCCCACAGATTGAAGAAAAATTCGGCTGCCCTTCTAAGTTCTAGTTAAAGCTTAACGTTAGATATAACAAATTACAACCTAGGCTAGGCCTAAGCAAGGACTAACATTACACTGTGTATGAAGGTTGTCGCGGAAATGATCCTTGTGAAATCGTAAGATGATTAACATTAGTAAATAGTTAACAGTTACTTGTTAATAGTATCATACTGGTGTGTTGAGCCTTGTTCGGTCTTAATTGCATGGTGAAGATAAGGCTTGGCCTATTCATATCAGGGCTGCATAAATACTTCCCTCCAGAATGGTCAATTCAAGGTCTTGCACATGGCCTACTGTAGTGTTACTGTTAGGCCTACTACAGGCTAATTTAACTAGCCTTCTGTATGTGCAGATTGACTCATCAGGTGCTGGTCATCTGAGGTCTGCTGCACCAGTGTGTGAGTGTGACCAAAACTTGCAGGCTCTGAGCTTTCATGTCCCGAGGAGATCAGAACACATGCAGTCTCCAGATTGGTTTAAAGTTGTTTTGCACTAAATTAAATGTTAAGGAATGTGCTGATCTAAATGACCAATGAGGAGGCTGTAGAGGGTGAAATTATCCACACCTTGAAAATATGGGATACAGTACAGTATACAAGTGGAACTACGCTGAGGTAGTTTCTCACGTTTAGCAGTAACACGTGACGGGAAACAGGAAGGAAGTGCTGTGGGAATCTAGGACAAACTGGAGAAATTACTTAAAAACTCAAAGTATGAATGACTATAAAATTTATGCGAAGCTACGGAAACAGGCTACAGTAGATGGGAAACAATTAAGGAGGGCCAATAGTGAGTTTGAAAAAAATCGCAACTGAAGTTAAGCAAAATCCAAAGGCCTTCTGGAACTATACTCGTAGAAAAACAACAATTCGTCAGCCAGTTCAGGACTTGGTTGTGGAGGGTGAGGTTGAGGGTAACAAAATTACAAGTGCTAAGGGCAAAGCAGCTGATGCCTTGTACTCTTTTTTTTTTTTTTTTTGTAGTGTCTTCACTAAGGAGGGCTTGTCTTGTATCCCTTGTCTGGACTGTTCTAGAGGTGATCATCTTTTGGATAATGTGGAGATTTCTGTAGATGGAGTTCTAAGTAAACTTAAAAATTTAAATGTAAATAAATCTCAAGGGCCTGATCAGATCCATCCTAGAGTTTTTTTTTGAAGCTCGTGATGAAATAGTGGCAGCCTTGGTGATTATTTTTCGGAGGACTCTTAGTCATCACACCTTGCCTAGTGATTGGAAATCTGCTCATGTTACCCCCTTATTTAAGAAGGGAAGTAGATCTTTGCCTACAAATTATCGTCCGGTTAGCCTTACCTCTGTGGTGTGCAAAATTTGTGAGTCGCTTTTAAAAGATAGGACTATGAAGGTAATTATGATCAGTAATGATTTACTGTCTGCCAATCAGTACCAATCAGTACAGATTTGTTTCAGGTAGATCTTGTGTTTCACAACTTGTGGATGTATTTGATGATTGGACGAAAGCTTGGGATGCAGGCAATGGCATTGATGTTATTTATACTGATTTCATGAAGGCTTTTGACAAGGTACAGTACCACATGAAAGGTTGTTAGTGAAATTAAAGTCTTATGGTATTAATTGGTGATGTGTTGAAATGGATAAGGCAACTTTTGATGAGTGGTAGACAGAGGGTTTGTGTGGAAGGAAATTTTTCTGACTAGGCAGATATTGCAAGTGGTATCCCTCAAGGTAGTGTGCTTGGGCCAGTTTTATTTCTCGTATATATTAACGATTTGCCAAGTTGTGTTATGGATTGTAGGATTAAAATTTTTGCTGACGACACGAAACTATGTCATGTGTTGAGAATTGGTTGCTCTCATCCTGAGTTTTGTTATGGTATGATAGACAACGAAGGCAAGCATCATAGTCTAGAAGTTGTGACTTCAGAGAAAGATCTTGGAGTTATTGTGGACAGAGATCTTGTATTCAGGGAGCATGTTGCTCAGATTATCACAAAAGCAAACTGTACTCATGGTGTAATCAGGAGGTCATTTAGGTTTTTGGATAGAGCAACAATTATGCTTTTGTATGAAGCTCTAGTAAGACCTGTTTTGGAATATGGATTACCTGCTTGGTCACCTTTTTACACACGTGAAGTAGAGGCTATTGAATCTGTACAATGTAGAGCAACTAAGTTACAGTAGTGCCTGGATTATTGTGGGTTACCATATGAGGAGGACTTAGAAATTTGAATTTGTTTTCACTTACTCATAGGCATCTGAGAGGTGACATGTTTTTCATGTATAAGTATTTCCATGGACTGATTACTACCGACCACAGGCTGTTTGTATTAGTACCAGCATGTTCTGTAACAAGAGGGCATACTGTACATATAAGATTGTTAAATCCAGGTTTAAAACTTTATTGCGGCAAAAGTTCTTTACTCAGCGTTCAATTGGTCATTGGAATACTTTACCAGATGATGTAGTAACCTCTAAAACTTTAGATATATTTAAAGGTAGATTGGATACTCATTGGAAGATATTGCCTAGATTATTTAATTATAAGTATTAATTTCTAAGCAGTACTTATTGATTGGTTTTCCTTTCTTTTGGAGCGATGAATTGGCCTTTGGCCAGCAACATGGAAGTTGATGTGATGTGATGTGAAAAGGAAGGAAGAGTTTTTTGTAAACAACAAGATAGCATTCCTGTTAAAGGTCATGGAGGGTGCATCATACTACTGTACATATATGACACTATGTACAGTAAATACACATGACATAACTGTAGCCTAAAACGTGTGGCAGTAATAGAGTACACCCGGTATTAAAGTACTTTGACCGTAGACCTTATAGTTCGTTGAAGTAATGATTACCCACAATTTCAAGACCATGTTTTGAAAGCTTGGAAGTTTCATAGTGGCTAAAAATATTGAAACATTTAGCACCATATTGCATCTCAGCCCCCTTTTCTTAGACACCCAGGCAGGGCAGGGGTCTCTAAGAATTCGAAAATTTGCCAATTGTGAGACCAGTCTTCTGTGTGGTTTTGACAACTCATGAAATTACGAAATTACCGATCAATTTTCTCTAGTAAAAGCTCCATATTTGTTTTTGTTTTTAAATCAAGAAAGCAAAATTTTCCGCGCGCTTGGCATGTCACATATTGCAATTGCTTATCAGAAGTGCTTTTTCATAACTTCACTTTGGTGAACATTTCCAAGCTCTGGAAGTGACAAAATCGCAAATTTGTTACACTTGTGACACCAGATCACCAAGTGACACTGTTAACTGTGCTATTTCTATCAATTTTCTTTTATGAAATACTGTACCATACTTTCTCCAATATAAGCTCGGTAACAATTACATGGTTGGACGACATGGTCACAGTTGAGTGTTCACAGTACTGTGCATGTGCCACCCACATACCCCCTCACCAAGCACCAACCTTATCCAAATTACAGCACTTCAAAGGTGTTTATATTCTGTTCCTCTTGATTGTAATGTTACAGTATATGTGTCAGTGTTGGTAGCTTTACTACATAACAGTGTATATATATAGAGCATGGGAAGGGGGCGCTAAATTGTCCCTGCCCAAGTGACACAAAAAAATGATTTATCAAGCCAACCACAGTTAATTTGTTGGTTTAATTTAAGACAGGTATGGTTTAGAACTGTAGATCGAAATACAGGAAACTCACAAAAAAAGAATTATACGACAAAAAAAAGGGGGAAAGGAGAAAATGGACAAAGGGGGAAGGGGCAGAGTCAATGTCTACAGTATATTCTCTACTGTTACATTCAGTATGTTACTTGGTTTTCAAAGGTTATTGAATAGTTTCCTCACAAGATTAGGAAATTAATTAAAACACACATGTTGGTTGATGAATTCCAAGGAGAGAAGATATTGTAAATGTTGGGATGGTGATAGAGTTGTGGTCTTTAAGTCATACAAATGATTCATAAGTTTTAAAGAAGACATGGTCTGGGTTAAAAAGCTTTCATCCAGATAGATCTGATACAAATTCCATATTTTGTGCAGATATGGGCCATATATAAAGCAAAATGTTCTGCTCATGATAAAAACAATGATAAAAAATTTGGCTTATATAGCACGGATCATTTCCAGGAAGGCCCTGCTCTAGGGGCTTTACAAAGAAATACTGTACTGTAGATCAAGACATTAAGTATGAGCAGTATTGAACAAATGAGTCTTAAGTAAACTCTTAAAAGCAGAATGCTTTGAGCAAGTTCGTAACTCATTTGGTAACTTGATGCACAGTACTGAAAATTTCTACAGCCATAGGTTTTTAGGTGCAGTTTCCGTAGAATTTTGAAGAGGATTGAAGTGTACAAGTTAGATTAATTGGCAAGAGAAGCTGTGAAAGGTACAAAGACTCTCGAAGAAAATGAGCATGAAAGGCAAATTTATAGGAGTAACTTACAGTACACATATTCTGAGGTTGATTGGGAGCCAGTGGAGTGCCTTGAGGATTGGAGTTGTACTGTATGACAACTCCTTCCTTTCTTCTTTACAATACGAGCAGTACTATTTTGTATCTTGTGGAGCTTCTTAATACTTGAATCAAGGAGGTCCGACAGAAGCAAATTAATAAATCAAGCCTTGAAGTGATAAAGGCATGTACTAGTAGCTCACAAGTCTTATTATCAGGGTACTTCCTCAGCTGATTTAATTTCCTCAGTTGCCAATTTTATGACAAAGATTTGTTACATGACCATCAAGAGTCAAAGTCTGATCAAAATGAGCTCCTAAATTTCTTACTGATGAAAAAATCTTAATGGTTTCCCTGCTTATATTAACCCTTTACCGTTGTTTGGGTCCTTTTGGACCCATACGGAGAGCTCAGCTGTCACCCATCTTTACTGTTTCATGCGGAGCTCGAAACTGCGAGTAGCTACCCGAAAATTAAGCCACAACAGCGAGAGGGACGATAGTTTAAGGTCACAGGGTCAATGCCCTACGGAAGCTGATGTCGGGCGTGCTACGTCTGCTTTTCCGCCCACTCCCGAGGCACACAAATATGCCCCAATTGGAGCACAACGGTTAAGGGTTAAGTGTAGGAAAAGTGGGTGCAACATCAGAAAAGCGTGATCAGAAAACAATAAATTCAGTTTTTTCACAGTTAAGTTTTGGTTAATTGTAAGCCAGATGTTATTAAACAGTGTTAATAGTTTCCATTCTGGGGAAGACAAGTGGCACAGAATCCCTATCAAAGGCCAAAAGAAGTTGATATTTGTCTGCATAATGATGGAAGTAAATATCATGACTATGAATAATATCACTTAACTCAGCAAGATATAAAGAAAACAAAACAGGTCCAAGAACAGAACCCTGTGGACTGGTCACCAGTAGATCATATTGTGTAAGGAACCTTTTATTTGTTCCATAAAAAGACTTGATCCAGATAAATTAAACTTTATCTGGCATTTATGGCTCAGATTTGGCTCTGGCATAGATCTGGGTTTTATCTGCCCAAGTTTTCCCATATCTGCATCAAATATGACCCAGATACAAAATCCGTATCTGGCTTATAAATTGAATATCATATCTGGCCCATGTATTGAATTTCATGTCTGGCCCATAATGTGAATTTTATATGTGGCCCATATATTGAATTTCATATGTGCAGGCTTATATATTAAATTTCATATCTGGTCCATATTGAATTTCATATCTGGCTCACATATTGAATTTCATACCAGGTCCATATATTGAATTTCATACCTGGCCCATATATTGAATTTCATATCTGGTCCATATTGAATTTCATATCTGGCTCACATACTGAATTTCATACCATGTCCATTTATTGAATTTCATACCTGGCCCATATATTGAATTTCATATCTGGCCCATAGAATTTCATACCTGGGTCATATATTGAATTTAATATCTGGCCCATATATTGAATTTCATATCTAGCCCATGTATTGAATTTCATATCTGGCCCATATATTGAATTTCATACCTGGCCCATATATTGAATTTCAAATCTGGCTCATATTGAATTTCATACCTGGTCCATATATTGAATTTCATATCAGGCCCATATATTGAATTTCATATCTAGCCCATATATTGAATTTCCTACGTGGTCCATGTATTGAATTTCATATCTGGCCCATAGAGTGAATTTCATATCTGGCCCATTTACTGTAGGCCTATTGATTTGATGGAAGGGATACCTCACTTCATTGCCAGAAATCACCTTTACCAGGCTTGTGCCTAGGCCTACAGTACCTCTTCGGCCATCCATATGAATTCACAAGTTGTTAACTAGGTAACGTCAAAATTAATGCAAGGGATGTAGCTGTACATGCCCAACCTGGGGCCTGTTCCACAAAGAGTTACGCATGATCTTAAGTATGATTGTGCGTAACTCTTTGTGGAGCGGCCCCCAGGACTTTCTCTCATGCTGTGCATATTGTAATGGTACCAGGTCCTAACACTAAAGAGTGTTGCGAGAATATAAATGTTTGCATTGCTATGAAGATGGGTAAACTGCTTTACTTTCTGCTTTTAATTTAAACATTTTCATTCCTTCTACAGAACGATGTAACAGGGAAGTATTCAAGTCTAGAGGGCGTCCCAAAAGCCCTACTACCAGGTGTGGGGGGAAAGAAAATATTAGACTTCTGGTGGAAAGCTGTCAACACGTAAGTTAAATTAAAATTTCTTATCTTCTCTCAATAGATGGCACTGATTGAAAAAGTTCCTTCTTTCTGACAGCTGACAGAGAACTGTTTCTTCCTTAATTCTGTAGGACTTTACAAAGATATTAAATACACAGAAATACACAGACAGGGTATTACAGCACATTCAGACTGAGAGACATGTTTTAGGTACACATTTAAAGTTTGGTTATTGCTTTCATAATATACTAGCTTTGATGAAATGGCAGTACTAGCTGCATGTACAGTTACAAGGTTGTACTGTAGGACAGTAGTCTGGACACGGCTTTATTTCACCTAATGTAAGTACTGCACATACTGTCCTTCTAGGTCTTTGTTAACATTCCTCATTTAAAGGGCATGAACAGTCATCCCAAATTGATGTAGTGTAGTACAGTAGATTGTCCAGTTTCATCATTGGCTGTTGGGAGTCATGTGACAAAGTTTTTTCCTTTCAAATGTGAAAGTTACTAGAAATAACTGCTTGCTTAAAGAAAGATACTATGAAGAGAAATAACACAAAAATCATGCTTTTTAGCTTTTTTTTTCAAAATTTTTAAGTTTTTGGGGGACTGTTCTTTACCTTTAAAGGCCCAATTCTTTCACCCCAAACAGTGCCGATTCTTACTTAAGCCCATCCCACAGTTATCTGAAATTCATCCTCATCCAGGCACAGTCTGAGTTTATTGCTTCAGGGTGAGTATTAACAGGCTCAATGTGTATAATTCAAAACACTCTCAGTTAATGTTGTGTAATACAAGCTGTGGCACTTTGCATTGTTTGAATTAGCTGTCAATCAAAGAGCTGAGCCAATCGAGAATTTTGGTACAACCCTACCAAAATTGCAGTTTGGGGTGAGAGGGTGGGGTGGACTTGATAGGATGGGGGTGGATCTGCTCTGATGAGAGATACCTCACAACCATATTGTCCAGAAACTTTCGACAGCAATAAAATTGTATTTTTAGCTTTTAACACTTGCAGTTACATTGTCCTTTAAAATTTAAACCCCTCCCCTCTTCCCCCTCCACCCCCATACTGTACTGTAATGTGGATACTGTACAGTACAGTACAGTACAATACAATAAAGTACAGTATGGTACGGTACAGTACAGTAGGCCTTCCATACTGTAAAGTATGTAGGTTTTCATTGGTTGTCTACTTGAAGTTGTGCGTACTGTAAGTGACCCTGCCAATTAACGATTCAAGTGATCACCTATGCAGTATTTACTAAGGGGTTCAAGTCATCTGTTATTAAATCCTTTTAAATCCACCTGAGTGCACTTTGTAGGCTACAAATAAATGGCCCGTGACGGCTATTTAGAGCTCATAGGTCCAATTAGCCAGCATACCTTTGTGTTCATGACTCAATGATTGCAATGGTCTGTCCATCTGTAAAGTATAAAACATTCAAAGTCAGGAAGAAATGAAGACTTATCTCTTTTTGCCTGTTACCTGAATGGCCTTACTCTCAAAAACATTGCTTGAATTAGGCAAAACTTGCACAAGTTATACATTTAATCTTGACGTTACGTTTGCCATATATTTTGATTTTCTTTATTTTCAGTAAAGATTTGCTATTGATTTCCACATTTTTAAATCAAAATTACAGACAGCATTCATCGAGTTGATTGTAAAATTTTAATCAGATAATTCTATATCTTTTGTTCTCAGGAGACAACTTTTCAGTGAAGTCTTCTTAGTAACCAATGCAGACAAGTAAGTCCTGAAATAAAGTACAGTAGCATACAGTACAGTATTACTAAGTTACAATCATGGGTTAAAAAATTGGGAACTTGGTCTGGAGGGAAATTTTGTCAATTGCAAGGGAATTTCCCTGTTCTGTATGTACATAAATCTGTAAGGAGCATTATGGGAAATTTAACTCCCTTTCTGGGAAACAATCATTCTTTTCTAGCCCTTGTTACAATATGAGTTCAGCAAAGGGAGTAAGAGTTATGAAGGATTTAGGACTGGATTCTGAGGGTAATAAATTATTCTTCATGAAATAGAACAGGGCTGAACATCAGTTATTTGTACCTGTTGCTCTGAGCTCGTAAAAAAAATGATCACAGTATCAGAATTCTGCTTACCTTTTGCCTACATGACAAAGTTTTTGTTGTTTTAGGTTAATTTTTAAGTCTTTACAGCACACTCACTTCACACTCCACACTAAGTCTATGGGAACCTTTTTTCTGTACTGTATGTGCCTGACGTCACTAAACGTTACCGCCAAACGTTGACAAATTGTCAAAATTATCAAAAATTTCGACAAAACAATCAGAAAAAGACTCACCCAGAACATCCCAGAAGTACTACCTTGCCACGTTTTGTTCCAAACACATTCACAAACCCCATTTGGAATGGTTTTTTACCCCATTTGTAGCTCATCTTATGAAGATGATCTTGTCACCACGCTGTCGCATTTTGCTTAGGCTGGCAGAGATTCCAAGCCTGTGCTGAGTTGAATGGTGCAAACTTTTTAAAAATCGACCGTAAAATAACGGAGATACAATTTTTTTTCTGAGGGCTGTTTTGGGGGCAATTTTTGATGATTTCCGAAGGATTTTTGAAGGATTTTTCAGGAATTAAAAAAAACAAACCCAGACATGCAAAAATCTTTTCACTTTTTAGTATCTTTGATCTGTAAACTATTAACATAAAGTATAGTCAAAGGGTTTTAATTTTTTTGTGCCCGCACAATTTTTTTGTAAATTTTATGTATTTTTCCACTTTTTTGCACTTTTTTAAGGAGACTCATACGATTGGCAGGATTTTCCCAAAAATTCTTCGGGGACACCACCCAAGAAAATTATTATTATTAGACAGATCTCTTTGTTCCCAATCATTCGATACCAAGGGGAAGGCTGTAGGATGTAAGGGGGTTGTTTTATGAATTCTACAAAATGGGTAATATTTTTGGGGGTATGGATCGACCCCTGTGCTCCCATAATCCCCCTCCTTAACCATGACCCCCCTAATCCCCCACTTTGATCTTCTGTTGATTGAATGCTATTCTAAATATCATCTTGTGTGTTACAAAAATACCTATCATTGTCAGTAGTTATGAGTAAAGTTTCAGTTTTGTTGCTTTTATTCACGGATATTGCTGAGCAAGTGAAAAATTATCAGGGTTAGTGGAAATTTTATCATTGCAAATGAAATTTATCAGAGCAAGTGAAAAAATATCAAGGCAAGGGAAAATTTATCTTTGCAATTGGAAATTTATCTGGGCAAGTGAAAATTTATCAGAGTTTGTGAAAATTTATCAGAGTTTGTGAAAATTTTATCATTGCAATTGAAAATATATCATTGCAATTGAAATTTATCAGAGCAAGTGAAAAATTATCAGGGCAAGGGAAAATTTTTCTTTGCAATTGGAAATTTATCTGGGCAAATGAAAATATATCAGGGTTAGTGAAAATTTTATCATTGCAACTGAAAATATACAGTATATCATTGCAATTGAAATTCATCAGGGCAAGTGAAAAATTATCAGGCAAGGAAAAATTTATCAGGGCAAGTGGAAATTTATCTTTGCAATTGGAAATTTTACTGGGCAAGTGAAAATTTAGGGCAAATAAAATTTTGGGGGGGCAAGTAAAATCTAAATGCCACTTTCCCCATTGGACAAAATTGTTTTAAAATTTTGTTTTGGGATGCAATAAGTACCAGGGAATATTTCTTATTAGAGTGAAGATTCACCAAGTTGAAGGTTCACTAGATCAATGATGGAAGAATTTGACAATGGAGAGGGTTCACTAGAGCTTGAAGGTTCACTACAGTAGAGATCTAGGTTGGTAGGTGAAAGGTCTTCTTTACAAGTGGGTGAACATCCTATTAGTGAACCTTTATTGTAAATGTTTGATTCAGTGAACATTCAGTTTAATTCATTGAACATTCAATCTAATGAACCATCATTGGTCTAGTGAACATTCAACCAAACGAATCCAGCTCAAATATCCACTCTGCCTTTCGATAAAAATATTTGCAGCCCCTTTTTTCTTCTCAATATGCCAACTCTTATCTACTGTAGGAGGGTGGGGGAAAGGGCATTAATAGTGGTAGACTATCCTTGGGACTGGTATCCCCTTTCAAACCCAATTAAATGTTATTTCAAATCCTACTGCTAGACACATTTCAGGGATGGGAATCTGTCTTGTGTGGTAAACAAACATTAGGTACCCTCACTGGTTTATGGCTAAAAATAAGACATATTTTCCTCTTTGACTTCAATCTTTTATTAGTCTTCAGATAAAATCAAATAAATGCTGAATTTACAAGTAATAAAATACACATATGTTAAACCTTGTGCAAACAAGATCACTGCCTTTCTTCCTTTTAAAGACAAACCAAAAAGTGTAAAGATTCAAATGGAACTAAAAATGATTGTTTCATAATTTTCTTTCAAAGATACAAGTATTTTGAGCGATGGGCAACGGCAAATGACTTCCCTGTTGATAACATTATAAATGATGGTACTACCACGTATCACAGCAGGTGAGTTTATAGAGTACAAACATGTTGCATAGTGTGTACATTACTTTACCACCCATACAACATGTACATCTTCTGATAGAGAATAGCTCAGCTGTATATATAACCCAAGGTTTGTACAGGTCCTGGAAGTCCTCAAAAGTCAGGGAAAACTGAAGTTTGAATTTCCATGCTGGAAAGATTAGGAGAAATCAGCAATTTTTGAAAAAAAAGGTCCCAGAAAAGTTCTGATGGATTCATAATGACCACTTACAACTCTTAAGAGGACTTACTGTACTTGGGGAAAGAAAATTTTTTGAACCCAGACCACATTCCTCTTCAGCTGTAAGGCTCCTCTCCTGTCTCCTCTGGAAATACAGACAACAGTTGTCTACTACCATCTACTACAGTATGACTACAGTTGTCTGTATTTTCATAGGGGATAGGAGGGGAGCCTTACAGCTGAAGAGGAATCCAGTCTGGGTTCGAAAAGCTTTCTTACCCCAAGTAAGTCTTCTGAGATTGGAAGTGGTCACAGTGAATCCATCAAATTATCAATTAAGACCCTGACCAGTATCAGGCAATTGACCAACTCCATCACCTTTAACAGTAATACAGTCCTGGAAAAGTTAGACAATTTTTAAGGCAGTGGACTTATTGTTCTGATGTCTCAATGTTCAAACACTTTTTTATTTGTGTGTGAAATAAAGATTTGAAATATGGGATGTGACAGTGTGTAAAGGTCCACAAAATATCAATAAATGCCTCTGGAAATAAAATTGGTTACTTATCTGGAACAGGCAACAGGGACAAGCATATTGATAAATTTTTCTGCTGATGATCTTAACTTTAATGGTAAAACAGAAAATACAACAGATCTCATACCATATTTCTGTTTACACTCGCATCTTCGTCTTTTCTGGACAGAACATTAAAGTTTTAAGTTTGACATTTAATACATTTTTTGGCAGATTGGGGTCAGTGGGGGACTTTGACCTGGTTCTGAGGAACAAAAATGTCCAAGATGATGTGTTGTTGGTTGCTGGGGACATGCTCTTTCAAGATCATAAGTTTGACATTCTTCAAGTGGTGCATTACTTCAAAAAGAAGGTAATTTAAGTCTTACTGTAATAAGGGCCTTGGTTTCATGGGCTTTTGCTGCAAAACTCTAACTTGACATTGCTGTACATACTTGTTGAAAGTTACCTGCGAATAACACACTGAGGAGCTGTTTTGGACCAATGGACCTAGGAGGGCCTCCCCCAACAAATCAATAGGGTGGCCTGATAATTTTACCCAAGTTACCACGCACCAGTTTTGTAAGATTAGGCAATGGGGAATGCCTGTCATGTACAGCCTGCCAGCATGGCCAGAACCCTGATTACAATACATCAACATATGCTTGCCATGTTGTGTCTTTCAAGTTCTAACATTGTTCCAGAGCCCCCTCATTGCCATTAATGACAGACGTGGAATATGTGAGCAGCTGGCTCATAAATTTATTGGCTTGAAAAATTACTTAGAATGATAATCTGTCAAAGTTTCTAGCAATTTTTGGTTTTGATGATAAGAGAAACCAATGCATTCATGATGGCGTGTGTGTGTATGTGTGTATGTATGTGTGTGTATGTGTGTGTGTTTGTGACACATTGCTTGTTAACACGATATCTCAAGATAGGAATGTCTGACAGTTTTCAAACTTGGTACATAGATGTGCCATATTGAGAGGAAGAACCCTATTGTTTTTGGTGGAGGTCAAAGGTCATCTGGGGTCACCAGGGGTCAAAGTCTGAAAACCTTGTTAACACGACATCTCAAGGTAGGAAACTTGGATAGATTTCATATTTGGTATGTGGATGCGTTATAGTCAGAACGTGGCCCATAATGTTTTTGGCGGATGTCAAAGGTCATCTGGAGTCACCAGGGTTCAAAGTCTGAAAATCTCATTAACATGATATCTCAAGTTTAGAAACTTTGACAGATTTCATATTTGGTATGTGGATGTGTTATGTTCAGGAGATGGTCCCTATTGTTTTTGGTGGAGGTCAAAGGTCATCTGGGGTCACCAGGGGTCAAAGTCTGAAAATCTCGTTAACACAATATCTCAAAATAGGAAGCTTGGATAGATTTCATATTTGGTATGTGGATGCATTATGGTCAGGAGATGGTCCATATTGTTTTTGGTGGAGGTCAAAGGTCATCTTGGGTCACCAGCGGTCAAAGCCTGAAAACCTTGTTAATGTGATATCTCAAGGTAGGAAACTTGGATAGATTTCATATTTGGTATGTAAATGCATTATAGTCAGTAGACAGTCTCTAATGTTTTTGGTAGAGGTCAAAGGTCACCCAGGGTCACCGGGGGTCAACGTCTGAAAATCTCGTTAACACAATATCTCAAGATAGGAAGCTTGGATAGATTTCATATTTGGTATGTGGGTGTGTTATGTTCAGGAGATGGTCCCTATTGTTTTTGGTGGAGGTCAAAGGTCATCTGGGGTCACTGTTGGTCAAAGTCTGAAAATCCTGCTCATGTCAAATCTCAAGATAGGAAACTTGCATAGATTTCATATTTGGGTATGAGGATGCATTATGGTCAGAGGATGGTCCCCATTGTTTTTGGCAGATATGAAAGGTCCCCTGCCCTCCAGGGGACAAAGCCTAGAAACCTTTTTAAATATGATCTTTCAAGATAGCTGCTGTTTGTCCATTTGTATGTCTGTTGTTTGTATGTCTAGCTATGTATGGCTGTTACGGAGGTCAAAAGGTCATCTGGAATGACAAAATTATTTTTTGAACATGCTAGTATAACATTTGAATGAGAAGATAATGGTGCATGATGGCACTCTTTGAAACGGAACATTTATGTATCATCGAAACCTCAAAGCATTTTTGCATTCTGGTCTTCATGAAGCATTAAGACGTACTGTACTGCAATGAAATTGAAAAATTCTTGGACATCATTTGAAGTGAAGCAGTGTACAGTACTTAATCCCTTCATTTAGGCTCAAAGAACCAAAACAATTTTATTAAGGTCATTTAACATAATTTATGAAATCTTGGATGCTGCTATGATATCTTTTCTTTTGTATTTTTTTTTCTCTCTTTGTACTCGGGAGTGTTACTACCCATCAAGCCTATAAAGGTTTCTTAGAGCACTTCCTTTCACATTGTTATTAAAAATTTAATCTGTGTAGTAATAACCCCCTAATGTCATTGATGCACTCTATAGAAAAAAAAATAAAGAAATGACTGAATGAATGAAATGAAATCCACAGTTCCTTATCATTCTTAATATTCTTTCGTATAAAGGTGTGGCTTCAGGACTTCCTTGAGTGGAGGTTAAGCCTTTCAGTTGGGTAGGGGGCAGGGACGGGGAGAGAGGGGGAGGGAGGGGGAGGGGCAAATAACCCTGAAGCCTAAAACAGGTAAGTCATGAAAAAGATGAGGAAAATTTGTTATCACTGCATGCCAAAAATTTTAGGATTGTTTTATGAAGAAATTGAAAAATTGAGTATTACTGAAGATGTTTGGAAAAGTTTGTATTTTTTTTCTTCTTGAAAAAAGGGTGGTTTTAAAGAAGATTTTAACCCTTATATGAAGGGAGTGAAACTGCACAGCTTGCTATGAAGAAAATTAAGCATAATGTGTTCCATTGCTTTGTACAATCATATTCATTGAGATTTGTTGCTTTGATCTTTGTTGTAATGGATTTGTCTGTTTTCATGTTGGGTTTTCATTTCAGTCAGGAGAACTTGCCATATACTACGAGATGGAAGACACAGAATCTTGTACAACTCGTGGAATAGTGGAGGTGTGTCACACTACCAACAGGTTAGAACTTTATAATGATAGTGAATAGTATAGTGTATGAAATGCAGTTTAATAAAGGTAAAGATGTATCACACTGCAAACCTGAATATAGTGTATTAAAAAACCAGTCAATGCAGTTAAAGTGTGTTACACTACCAACAGGTAAGATTTTATACCAAGAAGTGATAGTGATAATGAAGATGGTGTATCAAATACAGTTACACTACCAATTAATTTGGATCGGATTGCAATCCAATTTTTTGGAGTATTAACTAAAATCTCCCCATCTCTGGTTGGAAAGAGCCAAAAAATTGGCCAACCAGTGTAAATATATGGTTCGCATTAGAGGTCTTTGACAGAGAAATGTTGACTGATCTTTCTGTGACATCATATCAACCAACAGCTTTAATTCAGAAGTTAGTAATTTAGTATAAATTTGATTTCTCAGTCCTGCAATAACAATTTATACACAGGTCAGCAATTTTGGGTTCCTCCCAACCAGAGAAGGAGAAGATTGTAACTCACAAAGATGGGGCTGGGATCAGATGGGAATCCGTTGTAGTGTGACCACGGTGTTAATGTGTGTCTTACTACCAACACTCTAGAACTCACACAGGAGGTGATAGTGATACTGTAGATCATTGTTGTGTACTAAGTTGTATTATAGTAGTGTGTCACACTAAGAACAAGTTAGAACTAGAACTGTGAGGTGATAGTGATAGATCATTGTTGTGTACTAAGTTGTATTATAGCAGTGTGTCACACTAACAACAGGTTAGAACTAGAACGGTGAGGTGATAGTGATAGATCATTGTTGTGTACTAAGTTGTATTATAGTAGTGTGTCACACTAACAACAGGTTAGAACTAGAACTGTGAGGTGATAGTGATAGATCATTGTTGTGTACTAAGTTGTATTATAGTAGTGTGTCACACTAACAACAGGTTAGAACTAGAACGGTGAGGTGATAGTGATAGATCATTGTTGTGTACTAAGTTGTATTATAGTAGCGTGTCACACTAACAACAGGTTAGAACTAGAACTGTGAGGTGATAGTGATAGATCATTGTTGTGTACTAAGTTGTATTATAGTAGTGTGTCACACTAACAACAGGTTAGAACTAGAACTGTGAGGTGATAGTGATAGATCATTGTTGTGTACTAAGTTGTATTATAGTAGTGTGTCACACTAACAACAGGTTAGAACTAGAACTGTGAGGTGATAGTGATAGATCATTATAGTGTAGTATAGTGTATTAATATAGTGGAAGTGTGTCATACTATCAGTGTGTTAGAATTTACAATAAAGAGTAATAGTAAAACAAAACCAAAAAAATGTATAATTATAGTTGAGGTATCGGGTATGTCAAACTATTAACAGTTTGAAACTTTTATCAAATATCTACAGTGGCAGTACATTATAGGACACTGAAGTGTATTGTTTTACCAAGAACTAAAATGTTGAAACTTTCAAATGAATTTCATGTAATATCTTAATCATATTTTACTGGTACAGGTACTGAATATTTAGAAAACTTTTGTGAAGTCTGCTAAATCTCGATAACCATGTTAAGTATGTTGTAGAACAGGGAATGTGGGTTGGTGGGGGCAGGGGGATCACTAACCCTCAGAAGATGGACTTGAATTGTGAATTCTGATATCTTTTTTTTTCTGCTCTTCATTATTAGAATCACAAAATTTTATGAAAAGCCAAAAGATGGGGATACAACCTCTAGACTTGCCAGTGTCGTGTTTTACTGCTTCCGCAAAGAAACATTACCCACAATTCCCCAGTACCTAGAATGTCATCCAGATATCAATGAAAGGAACTTTGGTAATTATATGGTGAGTAGACATTAGTCACTATACTAAGGGATTGTTTACTTTGCACTAAACATGTTAAGAACTATTAATCTGATTTTCTATGACCATAAAAATATTTTGGAAAGTCCCCTTATCTCTACAGATAGTTGAAGGATATTCTGACATATCAATTTTAAACGATACATTTGCCCTAGTTGTTCCATGGCTCACACAAAATACTCAATGTGTATGACCTTAAACAATATGAACACACTACAAGCTATTGCAAATTTTTTGAGGAAACCTTGGACATGTAGTTATGCTAAATTAAAGTATTGCATTTGTTAGACTCTTTATTGAATTTATCTCTATTAACATATGATCAGGTGTAGTTCTATAAAAGAATGGTAGGCCTTCTTGAAAAAGTGCTAGCTGATGAGCAGTAATAATGACAAGTTTGTTCACCAAATCAATTATGCATGCCAAACCACATCTTAGCTATCTCTGATTCAAATCCTTCACACCTATTCACCAAAATGCTTTCACACTGTGGCATTTTTAATTGCACATGTAAAAGTGTACCTTGTAATTCCAGCTGTCCACACTAGGTTTTGGCTATCTCAAAGAAGACCAGATCTATCCAGGGCAAAGGAGTGTAAAACTGCCAAGGTTACATGACCTGGACTCCTATAGTCTTAAACTTAGTCTTTGCCCTTATCAAGATTTAACAGGCTTGCACAGAATCAAGAAAGAAAGTTTTTTATTAAAGGGAAAAATTGTGTTTGTTTTACAAAAATGGTATTTTGAAAACTAGTATTTGAACATTTTATGATATTCTAAATAAGGCAGACAGAAGGAAATCCACTAACATTTTCTGGAAACAACGTTTTGACCCCAGCTTCTGAAGGGTCTGTGGGTGTCACTTCTATAACACTTCTACAGCATAGCATTTGGAAGGGATAAAGCTATTGCCAGAGCTACTAGGCAGAATTACTAGGCATCTGTTAATTTAGTGGCATATACCATTTTGTGAAGACAAAGAACCATAGGTAATTTTTCTCAGTTCTGTAAGTGACATTTTCAAGTTTTTTTTCCATCAACATTGAGCCAAGTATCAATCAGTTTTAAATTGGGAATTTGTTAACTTTAAGGTGTTAATCAGTTTTAGTTTTAAAAGTGGCACCATTTTAATCTAAGAAGGGAGTGTCCATTTCTTAGAATGCAGTTAACTCTGCTCGGCTTGATAGTCAAATAAAAGAAAGTTAGAAGGCATCCATCCATTCTTCAGACTGACAAAGTTAATTTCCAGACTGGAACCCAGGATTGGTTCTTGGGGTGCCTCAGAGGGTAGCTTCCATTCCAAAACCCAGGCTCCCCTTCCCCCAGAAAAGAAAGGGTATAATTTTGTTGTGAAGGCATACTTTATCTGTTTAAATCCTTCCCTCCCCCCCTTCCCTCCCCCTCCTCCCTCCCCCTTCAAAGAGATTATGTTCCTAAAACTCTGCCTGGCAATGGTACCCAAAACTGCAAGTCTTGTTAATTAGGTTTCATAGTGTGCAGGACTCTTTCCTGTACCTTAAAGAGCCCGTTTACCCTGCCTGTTGTGAAAAGACATCTAAACAGAGAACTTGAACTTATTTGCACCTTTTTTGAAATGATATTTGAACCTAAAGGGATAATCCTCTCACCCCAAACTACACTTCTAGTATAGGGTAACAGAAACTCTCAATTGGCTCAGCTTTTTGACTGACTGCTAATTCAAACAATGCAGAGTACCAAAACTTATATTACACATCACGAACTGTTCTGATAGTGTTTTGATTATACACATTGAGCTTTCTATATTCACCCTGAAGCAATAAAATGAGATTGTGTCTGGAGGAGGGTGAATTTCAGACAATTGTAGGAGGGGCTTAATTAAGAAGGTTAGGAGAATTGGTACTGTTTGGGATGAGAAAATTGGGCCTTTAACCTAACATCTAGCTGACTATATATAACACATAGATTGTGTTTAACAGACAAACTGATTAGAAACTGAGCCGTAAAACTTTATCTTATTAACTAACTAACAAGCAAGCAAACTAGCCTGCAGTGAGGGTTGTAGCTTCTGTGGGTGGTGCTGGCTGGACGCACCCAGCTCTTGATATTACCATCAGGCCTTGCAGGCAAACACACGTCTCCCCGCCCACCACAAATCTGCCAACCAAGACATAAAACTAGCCCCAAATTTACACCCTGAAGTAAAATGAGGAAAAAATGAAAAATTAATGGCTGAAAAATGAGGTAAATGTTATGAGGTAGAGTGAGGCACTTTTGCCAGATCAGACAATTACCCAGCCCTCAAATTTGGCTAGCTACAGTACAACCCTGCCTGCAGTATAGCCATGTATATGTAGTGTCTAGTCTACAACATGAATACCTTGACAATCTCTTGTTAATGAAATTTTGCTCTCTCTCTCTCTCTCTCTCTCTCTTTAAACCATCAGCAATGGCTGGTGAATGAGTCTGACATTCCTGTCTATGGAGTAAAATTACCAACAGGTTTCCAACTGATTGGTCACGTGGTGAGTTTATTCCTGTTCAACTATAGCTTTTCGTACAAAACTTATGAATATGTTGCAATTGTTACTAGCAAAGAGATCTTGGTCAGTCAATGTTGCTTTTTTAACCACCTTAACATTACACATAGCATAACTGAATGGTCAAGTGGTCGGGGCATATTTGCAGCAGGGAAGTCTAGAGTTTGAGTCCTGGCCATGCCATTCTCAAGATCGACTTATAAAATGGAATCTACTACTTTGGATACCTTGAAACATTACACATAACATATTAAGTGCATGGTCAAGTGGTTGGAGCATCCAACTTGCATCAGGGAGGTTTAGAGTTGGAGTCTCGTCTGGGTTGAGTTGAAGACTTTTAAAATGGAACCTTGTACTTCTTCTATTGTGCTTGGTGGTCAGCACAAGCAATACAGTAGGGAAAACAACCAGTGAGCCACAACTGGAAAAAAGGGCTGTAGCCAACTGGATTTAATCGGTTGTTTAGAAACCGAATCGTTAAAGTCTCACCTCATAACCATTTAGAAAATAGACCAGTTTGTGAAGAATGTTATAGGACATGGGATGCCACTTTATCATAATGATAAGACATAGCTGTTAACTCTTTTAAGATATTGACACCCCTACTACAAGGAGAATGGAACTAAATTTGCTTGCCTTGCCCTTTACATGGTGTTGTTTTATTGTGGATTCTACAAGGCAAGGTGTTCAAACATTCCAATAGGACCTCATGCCAATGGCATATAGTCTATCCATTCTTTAAAAGAAGCTGAGGCAATTTGCCCATGTAATATTATATGCCATAACCCCCTGAAAGGAACTGAAAGTATTTAAAGGGGAAGTTGAAGCAAAATTTTATTTTCACATGTGAAAAAGGACCAGATCCATGCAGTGTGGTGAAATTTCCATTCAAAGTGGACATGTATTTCTTGACATACCAGCAAATCAAGTTGCAAGATTTGTGTTCCAAAGTGATCTTGAGGGCAGTAGAGACAATATCACTTCCTCACATTGACAAGGAATGCTTTGTTTCTCTTTGTTTTTTTTTCAGACTATTGTGTTGACCTTGATGTCAATAAGAATAGGACCTCCCTATTGGGATTGCAAAGTTTTAAAATTTCTCAAGCCACCTATGCAATCACATTTTGATGATGTGGGATTGTTAAGGAGAAAATAGGCTGTAAATTTTAAAGAAAAACAAAAGACTGATCATTAATGTGGGGATGTGATGTCATATGTGCTTGCTTCAAATTCACTGTTTGTTGAAAATGTGACAGCTTTTCGTCCTCATATCTTGAAAACTTCACATCAGATTTCAATGCAAATTTCACCAAAATTCTTAGGATAAGTACCCCTCTAACATATTAAAACTTGATATGACCTTAAACTCTTCTTTTAATGTTAAAATTACTGCTCATTATTAAAATGGAATTGTTTTGTTTCAAGGAAGCCATTAACCAGATTTTTTTTATCTCATGAAATCCTTTTTGAAAGGCCCCTGAAATATGTCTGTACCGCATTTTTCAGTCTGGTTTTAGCGGAACATTTTATATCTTTTTAATTCAATGAGGTGGTATTTTATTTTACAGACTTTAGCTGACTATGAGAAGTGGCTGACATATTTTTCGGACAAAAAGTCCACTCAGAAGACTCTGCAGCCGTTTACATCTAAAGCTTTTGCTAGGTGAGGGAAATGCCATATTTAAGTTATTGTGTGATGCAAGGTATCTTCCCTTATTACAGGCGATTGTAGGTTGGTTCGAGCTCACCTGAAGTTGGGCCTTAAAGCTAGCAATATATCTTGCCGTCTTTAAGATGGTTAAAAAGATATAATTACATCAAAACTTGTAAGAGGCGGCTTTGAATGGAGGCAGTAAACAAGGGACAGTAATAGAAAAATACTGATTAACATTGAATATTATGTAGCCTTCTTACGTTTGAATTTTGCTTATAAAAGCATAATTCAAACGTAAGAAGGCTACATAATATATAAGCTAGATTGTTACATATGCATACCATGTAGAAATTGACCCACAGTGATAGGGTTTGAGTCCCTGCTAGGAACCCTAAGGTTGGCCTGGACAACATGCATTTAGGGCTGTCATGCTTTGATGTAGTTTGTTTGTCACTAGGGATCCGGGTACGGTTGGCTGTGCTGGGTGGTGACACCCAGCATTTGATACCCCCCCCCCCCCAGCACTTCAGGTAAACACACATCTCCCCGCCCGAGACCTAAAACTAGCTGTAAATTTGCTCCCTTAAGTAAAATGAGTGAAAAGTGAAAAATTAATGGCTGAAAAGGTAGATGCAATGGGGCTGGGAGGTTCTTTCCCCAGATCATACAATTACCAGCCACTCAAATATGGCTAGCTTCATCTGTTTGTCATCACTCAGCAATTGATGTAGCCCAAGTCAACATGCTGACTAAATACCTGTTTGAAGTCAATGACATTATTCCAGGCATCTTTTATATTTTGAGGAAAACAGGTTTCAGATCTCATATTATTTAATCATGAAAATTAGAGGACCACCTGGAAGTCTAAGTGTTCAATCTGTTTAGTATTGAAGTACATGTTTTTGAAGATGTGATGTATGATGTCAGTGGTTATGACTGGTTACTGTACTAGGCTAAGTTACAGGACATATTTTGTCATATTACTAGTGGGTAATTGTTACAGCATTTACTGTTAATGTGGTTATATTGTCATTTTTATCAACATACTGGGACAAATTTGATACTAACCAAATGTTTGATTTTAAGACTTTGATTCTCTCAACTATGAAACCCCTAAAAATCAGAATTTGCCAATTTTCTGTCTTAAAAAGTGCTTTTGCACTCCCTGTGCCTAGTTGATTGTTTGCCAGATGTTCTGTTTTAGGATATGACAATGTGAAGGATAGGGCTTTTTCAGTTTCCTGGCTGCAAGAATGGAACCAGCTATCTATAAATGTTGAAAGCATAAAAAATTGGTCTTTTTAAGTAGAAAAAGGAAACATCTTTTCGCATGTCCTTTTAATGGTTATTGTAGCTTTGGTTGTTAAGTGCCACCTCTGATTACTCCCTTGACTTCTGTAAGTCAACGCTACATTAATATTTTGTTGTAATGAGAAATGTAATAATACATGTTGTAATTATGCTTTGATTCTTCATTTTTTTTAATTCTTATTCCAGGATAGGTCTAATGGGAAATCCATCTGATGGTTTCCATGGCAAAACAATTTCCCTTTCCATTAAGAATTTTTGGGCGGAAGTCACCATCATTGAAAGCAAGGAGTTGGTAGGTATACATCTTCATGACTCGCAGTCGAGAGCTCAAGTCATGAGATTGAGTCCCTGCCAGGTCATATCAAAGAATATAAAAATGGAACTTACAGCCATTTTGCTTGTTGCTCAGCATAAGCAATGGAGTAGGGAAAACATGCTAGTGGGCCTTAAAGCTCTGGAGAAAAGGATGTTGTCAGCCTGACTTATACCAGCTGATTAGAACTGAGCCAAAAACCATCATCAATGATTCTAGAATTTTTCATGATGTTTCAAACTTAAATATTGCAGTGACATATATCTTTCCTAGAGGAACATCCTCAAGAAAGTCTCTCTGCACTGACTATAACACAGATACCCACAAACTCCTTCTCGCTCATAATTCAGAAAATATATTTAAATTTCTACTGACTCTGTTTAAGGCAAAGAATAATACAAATCAGTTGCTCAGTTTCGGATTCCTTTACATTTGCATGTTTTAATGTTGCATTTTTAGCCAATTTGGGATTATCAAAAAAACATAAGTGTAGAACTGTTTCCTGTCATTATTCTTTTCAACATTACAATGCAAATTACATGTAAACTTCAACTTTGCTTTGTAATATTCTATCAGTCAGGCAATAATTCCCACTCCCAAGCAGTTTCCATAGCAACAGTATAATGAACAATTTTTTTCTATAGCACTTTACCTTTCTTTTAATACCCTGAAGGTGTTGGTACCACATCCTCTCAATGACCCCACAGAGTTTGGTAGTCTGGGAGATCTGCACGGAATCAGTCGAAAGGAAGGTTACTTTGGAGGACTGAGGCTACTTCAAGCAACATGCAAGAAGTTTTACCAATACTGCTCTGAGCAAGGGTGGGTGTTACTTTTAACATATTTCAATACATTTAAATACCAGCTTGAGGGGTGGTGTGCATCTGTTCTTTACTCAATACGTATATCTATATAGTATTGCAACCATTGTTGGCATTAAGGTGCAGCATTCCCACAGCTGTTCTCAAAGCCCCCCTACCCCAAATAAAATGCAAGATGGGAATTTCCCTTAATTTTTTTTTTCAGGATAAAATTAAATATGAGTCATGTACTCATACAAATTACCTCCACACAACACACAGAGCAAACGTATGGTTTCTGAATTGCTGAATGAAACAAAACTCTACAAAATGACCATACATGTGATTAGTTCCAAAAAGGACCAAGTCTAAAATTCATCCAATATATCAAAGCTCTTATCAACCTGCCGGTATAAATGTAGAAGAAGGCTTCACATTGCAATGTATACCCTGTCTATGTGCCGTTGCACACGGACACACAATTGGGAATGCATCCCTTCCTATTCCAAATACCCAATAGAATATTAATGAATGGGGGAAATCCCCCTTCATTCATTTCTTAGAGTAGAAACTAATTGCAACACTTTAAGACCTTACTATGAGGTGTAGTTGTACAGCAAGACTTGCAGTAAACAATGTTTTGTATATGCAGCCACACCCTAAATATCTATGAGTCAGTTGAAGGTGTATTTATTAGCTATGAATCAACCTTCATTCTGATTTCATCCTTCTGCACCATGACAAACCTGTAAGATAACCTCCCTGATGTTAAAAACAAAATGTGATTTGAGGGCTTTCTTTTCAGGGCTGGGGATATCTATGTAATGCATTGCTCAATATGGAATGTATCTGTGGTTATATGGAGCAGGGAATTGCAGATAGATTGTTAGGACATCCTTTTACTAGAAGATATATTGTAACTGCATATGCTTCTAACATGCCCAATGTGAAATTTAGTCCAGCAAAATATCCATCCAGTGGGCAGATTTTAGTAGAGAGTTCAATAGGTGTTTGATTTGATCTTTATCTGTCATTCCCACCACACAGCTAAGACCCACTTATTTGAAAATAAACTGTCTCACATGTGTACGTAGTGCATAAAGTTGCTTCCATCTCACAGTTCCGTCTTTTGTTTACATGCTTACAATTTTCCTGATTTTATCAGATATATCAAACAACAGACAGTTATTGAACAGAATTATACTCTTCATGTTTAGTGAAGCTAGAGGGGAATAGGTAGAATAAACTCAGACGTTGGAACACAGGTATTATTGGGCCTGAAAGCACCATAATACCTGTTAGGAAGCATAATGCTACTTGTCTGGTGTTATCTCGGTACAGCCAGTCAACGCGCAGCATGGCCAGTGAGACATGGGTGTTATACAATTGACTTAAAGGAGAAGTTTAAGCAAAAAAAATAATTTTCACATGTGGAATAAGAAGTAGATCTACTGAATTTGGTGAAATTTCCACTCAAAAGGGACCTGTATTTCTCAAGTTATCAACAAATGAAGTTACTAGGTTTGTGTTCCAAAGTGAGATTGAGGGCAGCAGAGGTTATATCAGTTCCTCACATTGACAAGGAATGCTTTGCTTCCCTTTGTTTTTCAGACTGTTGTGTTCACCTTGGAGTTAATAGGAATACTACCTCCCTGTGGGGAATGCAAATTTTGTGAAGTTCTCATTCCACTTATGCAACCACATTTTGAAAATATGGGATTGTTGAGGGGAAAATGGGCTGTAAATTTTAAAGAAAAACAAAAGGCTGTACATTAATGTGGGGATATGATGTCATATGTGCTTGCTTCAAGTTCACTGTTTGTTGAAAATGTGACAACTTTACCTGCTCATATCTTGCAACCACACATCAGATTGCAAGGCAAATTTCACCAAAATGCTTAGAATAAGAACCACTGTAAAATATCAAAATTTGATATTCCTGATCTTAAATTCTTCTTTTAAATCAGTCATGAAGGGACCATATGGAGAGCAACAGTATAGATTTCCTCATCATTAAGCATAACCTTTTTGCCACTGTGACAAGGTTCTGTTGATGCAATTCATCAGTGCCAGTACCATACTGGATGGTTTCCTGAAAGATAAGCCTGTTATCCTTGCCTGTTGAGACAGCTCAGGTTGCAAGCACTTGGCTTCCACTGAACAAACAGTCCCTGGCTATTGGTCAGATTTGACCATTGTTAGGATTTTGAGGTTGGGTTCTCATTTTTCTGATGCAGATATGACAATATATGATCAAAATAGTGAATTAGAATAAAGGCTACACAAATACTGTACATGTGAAATACAGCATTGTGTGAACAGGAGGGGGTGTTTCTGTAGGATGAGTAAAGAACATGATAATTATATTTAAGAAATGATTAAAAAAGGATGCTGCAAAGATATGAGTATTTGTTGAGAAAAGTTTATAACATGATTCTTTTTTTTATCTTATAAACAGGATAGTGTTACCAAAGAGGAATTTCACCCTAAAATATGACACTAACATTCCCAGACAGGTGGTGAGTTGTTCTTCGTAATATTCTGGAATTTTGTGCGGAATGATTTAAAAAAATGTTTCAAGCTCTGGATTGCTGTACTATAGATGAATCTGAGCAGCTAGTGAAGTGAAGCCAACCATTAGTGGGGTTCATCAGCTTTAAATTGCCCCAGTGTTTGGTCTACATGCAACCCTAAACCCAAATATTGAGTGAAATTGAGGGAAGAGGTGTAGACAAATCCAAATATTCAAGTGATGGTCTGATTTAGTTGGGCATAACTGGGGTCCATCAGCTTTAATGTTTCAAATCTTTTGCTTCACTGTATCATGAATAATTGTGCCTTAAAATACTCTTTGATTCCCTCAATTTCACCAAATATGAAGGTTTAGAATTGCATAAAGATAATAAAATGAAGATGATGTAATGCTGAAGGATCCCACTAATGGCTGTCTGCACTAACTTCTCGAATCCGTCTATGGTTGGTACCATCCACGATGCAAGTAAGCAAAAAATTTGACGGAAGGTTAAAGGTGAAGGACCCCAGTTATGCCTGAATAAATCAGACTATCACTGGACTGCACATATTTGTTTACATGAAGCAGAAGTGTTTTGAACTAAAATTGGTGTATAATTAAAATAAAATACAAAATTGGAAAACATGTGAGCGCGTCTCAAGATGGTGACATCATTGGAGGCACGGTTAGCAACACTGTACCAGAGAGCTCGCAATCATGGAATAATGTGCATGGTAAGGCGTGTTAGTGAGTACATCATTACAAACACCGGTGCTACGATAGCAGTGAGCATGGCCACGGACTATGTGAATTGTGCATTGCACGGTTACTGCTGTGTATTCCCACCTTCACCAAACAGCTCATACAGTAAAGACGGGCTCCTAGTGGGGACGTGCTTGTTGTGGATGTCCATACATGTTCATAGCTGTTCTGTATGGCGCCGAACCACGTCTTTCTTGCACAAAAACAGAACTGTTTTCACATGCGCGCATATGCAAGCGAACATATTGGCGAATGATTTTCTCCGAATCCCCACCATGGTCCGCATCTTTTGCTCTGTATGTTTGACTAGTATTGTAATGAAATCGTTTTCATGAAGTTGCTAAGATAAGATTAAACTTTACCGAGCGTTACATTAGTTCCAAATGTAGATGCCCGCTCTTAAATAGGGCGGGGTCTGTGCTGCCAATTGCGTCATTATAGTCAGGTGACCTGTTGCAGCAATTTTTGAAATTGGACTTTGAACGTTTTCCTTCAAATATCATTTATGACGAATTGAACAGGTTTTTTACGGGGTGAGAGATGATATTTGTAAAATACTGTATTTAATCTTGCAATACACAAAAGTTTTTGTGGCTGTGTCATGCCCAATTTAAATGGGACAAGATGTTGCCTTCTTGTGAATTTTATTATTTTCCCATGTTCCTATGAATATCCAAAAGAATTTGTTCAGTATTCACTTTGGCAGGCATTAGGTGTAGGACTAAACAAGGATTATGCCTGCTAAGCAGGTATTTATAGATGATGATGGGTGATATAAGTGGGAAACTGGAACACTCTTTCCTCAGAAATTTGGACTTCTAGAAGGAAATCTGTGCAAGCTCAGGGAAATTGTGCTTTTTTGTTCATGAAAGTATGAAATTGTGCTTCCTTCCTGGGAAGCACAATATCACTCCCTTCCTGAGGAACAAACATTTTCTTCAGCCCTGAGGGATGGGTAAGCTTGATTTACTTTTCTAGCATCATGAAGTGTTTGGGACTGCAGACTGCTGTAGGATACAAAACAGAAATATTGTTGTGAGTTTAGGACTGATGTTGGAACTGAAACTGCACAAAAACATATGTACTGTTGTGAGCTCTCAGTACTTTGAGATTAGCAACACCGTTCAGTAGAATATGTTGTTATTAAAAATGAAACAGTTCAAGTATTGTTGTGAGCACAGTATGTATTTGAGGTAAGTGATACTGTTTAGTAGTGTATTTTCATGTTGTGTAGTGTACCCTCCATGACCTTTCAGAGAAATGCCATTTTGTTGTTTACAAGAAACTATTCCTTTTGTCCTAGATTCCCAGTGCTCTTCCTGTTTCCCGTTAGGTGTTGACGGTGTACATGACAATCCCCCTTACCCTAGTTACAGGTGTACGCTGTATCCCATATTTTCAGGGCATGAACAATTTCACTTTCTACAGCCTGCCCTCCACATCGGGCACTTAGATCAACACACTCTTTAATATTTATTGAATGTAGTGCGTCAACTTTTAACCAATCTGGTGACTGCATTAAGACTCAAATTTTTGGATCTGCACGAGACCTGCAAGCCTTGAGCTGCAAGTTTTGCTGACTCGTGCGGCCGACTTCAGATGATGAGCACTTGAGTAAATCTTTAAATAGCATATTCAAACATAAAGCCGGCCAATTAATTTATTTCATCATGTTTTGAGGAGAGGCAGCTGAATCAAGAATAAATCATCGTAAAATCAATGGAACTCTTTTTTCTCAGTTATTCTGTTGGAGCTACACACTAAGCTCCATGTACAAACTGCCAAAAATGGCCCATTATTTTACATGGTGAAGGAGTGGACTTGATATCAGTATTCTACAATATGTTCAACTTTTAATATACTTCATGTTTGTTTTATGTGCTACGAGTAGCTCTGAATCCTATAAACAGGCTTCCTCAATTAAATTTTCTGAAGCACCACATTGCTAAATATTACTTCTTGGGGAAGAGGTTAAAGGGGAGGGGGTTCTGCATTTCAGAAGGGGCTTATACATGCAAAATGGTGCAAAATTTGGTCTATTGTCCTGGCCAAAATTTTTCACAAACTTTACATTTTTTGTCGATTCACATGTAAAGGTGAATTGACAAAGCCCTGACTCTAATGAATGTAAACAGTGGCAGTGATTTTGTTTTCATGTGAGAACAAATAGGATGTTATTATATCCTTGTCGGTATGTGATGTCAGTCTGTGGAGAGTATTAGATTTATTTATAGTATTTATTTTTGAGAAAAAACAATTAATGTCAAAAAAGTTATGAAAAGTTAAATTTTCGATATTCTTCCAGTAATTATTTTTTCCGCTCCAAACCGTGTCGTGGCGTGCACACCGCTTTTTGAGTAAGCCTGCTGTAGAACTTTCAAGGCAGAGTCACTTCTTACAACTGCTTCATAACTTCAATTTGGAACTTGGTTTTAATATTTATCCTTTGTAGAAGATTTTACTTTGAACTAGGAGATTAGATAACCAGCCTGATTTTGTTTTGCATAGAATCTCATTAGCCTGCCTCACTGGATATCTTTTTATTTTCATTTATTAGGGTCTGGCTGGAAGCAGTGCTATTGTCACAGCTACACTAAGATGTCTCATGCATTTCTTTGACATTACAGACATGGTAAATGTTTTTTTTATTTTTATCACTAAGGAGCAGAACTTAGGGGGCAATCAGAGTTTGGAAGAGAATATTAATTTTTTTTTTTTTTGTGCCAGCACCTCATTTTTACCTTTTGAGCTAATTGTTTACGAGGACATTGAAACATTTTACAGGGCTTTTTAGGTTAGGAGAAACATTAATTTTGTGTTTTTAACTATTGAATAAAATTTTTGGAATATTTTTGGGGTAAAGTAATTCCACACAGACGCAAGGCCGGACGGATTTCCTTGCACTGTAACCAATCACAGTGTTATTCTGTAATCATGGATAATTTTTTGTTAGTTTTATGTCAGTGCACAAATGGGGTGCAGAATGAGGGTTGTAAAAACAAACCTTAAGTCCACAATCTCAAAGATAGAGGTATAAGAATGTCATAAGGATGTTGTTGAATATGAAAATATTAAAGATGTTTTATAGCAGATTACTAGACAGCAAAGAAATTGCTCTTCAACAAAGCTGTGTGTTTTCCAGGCTTAATTGAGTTTAAATACATAACATGGTATTTTTTGACAGCCTCTTGTAATAATTGTATCGTTTTTAGTCTGTAAGTTGTGTGAATATGGCAGGCTAATGTTTATACACATACAAAATTACCATAAAGTTGAATTTGACTGCCTCATTCTTAGGAGGAAATTTTAAATTTTTTAGATCTAGTTTCTCATGTGGTTTTGAATTTCCCAACTTCAGTTTGTTATACAGTATAAATCTGCCGGCCTCAACCTTACATTCAGTTTTAACTTTACCAGCCATAGTTTGAAGATATAACTTCAAATAATCCAACTTCAGTCTGTGAAATGAATTTCAATTTGCCAGCCTCAGCCTGAATTTAAAGCTTTATACTTGCCATGCTCAGTTGGTAATATGGTATGTAGAGATAACTTTGATAGTCTCAATCTTCTATTTTTAAATTTTCATTAATTTGCCATGATAGTTTGAAATACTGTTTGCAATTTGTTATGTTCAGTTTACACTACAGGTGTAACTTTTCAGCCTCATTTTTTCTCTAGTTTTAAGTTTACCGCATGAAAATTAAGTTTTAAATTTGCCATTCTCTGTATGTAATATGATTTTCTGTGTGTCAGCCTCAAGTCTGAAATTATTCTGAACTGTAGCTCTAGGTTGCCATGTTCAGCTTCTTGGATGTTTAAAAATTTCCAGCCTAACTAAACCTATAATAAAAATACCAGATGTTGGCTGCATGGTTTAGCTGTATATTTGTCAGCCTAATTCTGTGGCATAGTTGTACGTCTGATAGGATGGGTTGAAATAAATCTGCCTCTCGGCCTAGTTTAAGGATTTTTTTTAATGGGGCAGAACCAATGTACAATGTCATGTGTTATTATTAAACTAACAGGACATGAAGCGCCCTCTACAGCCACAATTTATCCTAAATGTTGAAGTGGAAGAACTCTTTATCAGTGCTGGACTACAGGATCGAGTGATTCAGGTATGTGTTTCATTATCATATTTCACACAAGTTCACGCACAAGTGTGGGCTGGGAACTGAAAAAAATGTCCACTGTAGGTCTCTGTTGGTCTGTTGCAGAAGGTGACTTAGGGGGAGGACTTAAACTGCATAGGAATTGAGGGAAGTTAAAAGTATACCTTAAGTCAAAAAATTCAATTTGTCCTGGACTTGAGTCAATCGTTTCAAAACATGATGGCCAAGTTTTGGTTCCAAAAGATAAGGTAATCTTTGCAAATGCATGTATGTGTAAGGTATTTTACATGAAGACATATTTTGGGGGGGAATACCATGAATGATGGGAATCATCTTCCACTGAAGTTAAAATGTTTCCTGACATGGGTGATGTGTGTTAGAACTTTGTCCGTGTTCCATAATAGGAAGAGCATTTCACACACAACGGTGGTAGGTTCCATTCTTAAAGTCTTCAGAGTGACAAATCAAGGGATCAAACCCCAGGACACCAGGCCCAGGGAATCAAGCTCCAAGACAGCCAGATCTTGGAATTGTGCTGGGCCAGTCGCAAGCATGTGAAGCCAGTGCTTTACTATTGTTAGATCCAGCATGGGGTCCCTTGTATAGCAAACAAAAATTTGGGGACCTTCTGTTTTGGGGTGATGATATCACATTCCTTCCATCATTCATGATGTCTCTGGAAAAAATGTATAAGTTTTCTTGTAAAATATTTTACACACACAAGCAATTACAAAGGTTACATTAACTTTTAGAACCCAAACTTGGCCATCATGTTAGGAAATGATTGAATTACTGTTGTAAGTCCAGGGCAAACTCTTTAAAATGGTGAGTGACACAAAGATTGGAAGCTTTCCCCATGGACTACCTTTCCTTTGCGTGGATCACCCTAACCGAACCATCCCCCCATCACCCCCACCCCCTCCCACCACCACATCCTTTGTGAAAGATTAACTTAGTTGATGAATATTGAATGCTGAATGGTTTTTGATAAAAAAAATTTGATATAATAGTGTTTTGATGTGATGTTTTTGAGTTTTAGATTTTTCAGGTGTGGTACAAGTCATTCTCCTCATGAAATTGAGGGGTATGGTAGGGTGTGCCCTTTTGTCATATTCAGATACTTATACTTTAGTATCCATTCTTTATCTAGCAATGCAAAAAGTTTTGTTTCTCACAGTCATCTGAAGCCCTTAATGGTTTGTAATTGCACTCGCATGCCTCAAAATTTTAGGCCTGCTGACGTACAAAACTGTTGACATTATTAATCTTGTATTTTCTTCCACGTAACAAATGAATACGTCAGCTTTATTTACAAGGTATCAGCAATTGACAATTTATTTCCTGCCAAGTTTCTTTGGTAACAATGAGTTACCTGCTCATTATGCTCTTTGTTGTACGGAATTAGCTCCTATTGTATTTATTTCTGTTGTTTATTCATTCTGTACTTGGCATGGTTTCGGTTTCCTGTACGGCCCTGTTTTACCATGTTTCATGTTTTACCAAATTATTCCTTTGTGTGGAAGTGATTGTTATTTAAATTAAAAGAAGGAAATAAAATGTGTTTTCATATATTTAGCAATGTTGTCAGTGATATGTATTTCAAGCCACTATGACCTATGCCATCCATCTCTAATACCTATCATCAATAATATAATGTCTTCAATATAAGTTAATTACCTATATTTTATTTTTTTTGGGGGGGAGGGGTTAATTGGGAGTGGGGGATCCCATGGATTTGATAATAGCTATAGTTAGTAAGTCAGATAGAGTCTTATGGCCCAGTTTCCAAGCAATTGGTTCAAGTCAAACCGACCATGGCCTTTTTTCCAGTTGTGGCCCACTTGCTTGTTTGCTTGCTTGTTTTCCCTACTCCATTGCTTATGTGGATCTTCACACACAATGGCAGTACATTCCATTTTTAGAGTCTTTGGTATGACTTGACCTGGGAATGGAACTCGGGCCTGCCGTGTGAGAGGTGGATGCTCTACGGTAAGACCAAACAAGCAGTTTCAATAAGAGCTTAAGGAAGAATTATACACGAATGTAGTAAATTCTGGTTGCAATCTGAAGTAACAATCTGAAGTAACAAATCATGATGTTTTCTGGCCTGATACCACGTACCATCTTGTGCCCTGCTTTTGACAGACCTCAAAACAATTTCTATCTTTTCAAATTTTCTTTATATTTTCAAAGTCCAGAGTTGTAACCAGTCACCTATTATTGTATTGGAGGTGATTCATTGGCTACTTTTAATGTAACTGGAGTGAAGTCAGTGACTCAATCACTACACTGTTTTGTATAGAAAAAATTGTACAATTCCTTGAGTCATTTCCCATTTGAAAATTGGTGACTCGGTCTTTTATACTAGTTAGAACCCTGATAAAGCTGGGTAAAATTTTGTTTTGTAGAAGTGATTTTGATATTAAAGGGTGTGTTTATTGTGAATTAGAGGGCGACCCAAGATCACCTGGGGCAGGACTATGGAAAATGAGCTTAAGACCCTCAACCAAACATGGGATACGATACAGCAATTGGCCCAGAACCAGCAGGAGTGGAGATCCTTCATCACCGCCCTACATGCCAGAAGGCATAGTGGGCATGAGTGAGTGAGTTACTAAATCAGCAATGCATTTCAAGTTGAATAAGGCTTTTTTTTTAAATTTTTGCAGGTTTATGAGGGATTGATCCACATGGATTTCGCAGAGAATCTTTTAAAACAGTTTGGTCATGGTTGCTACTCTGAATTGGATATGAGTCTGCTGCCACCATTATGGCTTGCTTACATCAGAAACCCTAGTGACTCTGGCAAGATTCACAGCACAGTTACAGAAAAGTGGAAAAATGGTAAGTGCACGTGTAGTCTGGGTCACCCTTCCATCGAGGGTATGGGTAACCCTGGGTAACCTTGACTCTCAATGTCTGGCAGCAGATAGCTACAAAAGCGACTTCACAAACCAGAAAAGTTTGGTTCATCAATCAGGGAAGAGTACTCTTATCATATATGAATATTCATGTTGTTGTGAATTCTAAGCCAGTGGGAAGCACTAATGGAAAAGAGCTTCATTTCTGATGGAAACAACATACTTTTCATTGAATTTGATCCTAAACATAAAAATCCATTTTACTAAGGTCACAGACAAAGATAGGACACCATATTTTCAGACAGAAGAATAACAGTTTTGATGTAGAAAAGACACGGATGACAATATCCTTCTGTGATTGCCTTGTAGGTAAATATTTTTTTCTTGTCATTCACAGACGGTAATGGTCCTCTTTATAGTGAGTACATTCACAGACCACAATGGCCCTCTTTTAAGTGAATACATTCACAGACCATAATGGCCCTCTTTTAAGTGAATACATTCACAGACCATAATGGCCCTCTTTTAAGTGAATACATTCACAGACCATAATGGCCCTCTTTTAAGTGAATACATTCACAGACCATAATGGCCCTCTTTTAAGTGAATACATTCACAGACCATAATGGCCCTCTTTTAAGTGAATACATTCACAGACCATAATGGCCCTCTTTTAAGTGAATACATTCACAGACCATAATGGCCCTCTTTTAAATGAATACATTTACAGACCATAATGGCCCTCTTTTAATTGAATACATTCACAGACCATAATGGCCCTCTTTATGGTGAGACTAGTACATTCACAGACCATAATGACCCCTTCATAGTGAGTACATTCACAGACCATAATTGTCCTCTTTATAGTCAGTACATTCACAAACTATAATGACCCTTTTTATAGTGAGTACATTCGCAGGCCATGATGGCCCTCTTTATATTGAGTTGGGCTAGCATTAAAGTATGATTTGAATAGCCATCTAAGAATTAGGCATAGTCAGTAGCCAGTAGTAAAGTATTTTTGCAGTCACTTTCCTTTGTAATTCAAAACAAATATTTACTTCTTCTCTCAGGTGATACTGAGGTGATTGAAGGAATGTCAAAATTTGCAGAATTAACAGACCAGGCAAGGTAAGCCATAGGTGCCAAAAGGACCATTTTTAAAACTGAATATGATTTAAATGCATTGTCATGATCACTTTTTTTTTCATTCTCATTTACATGTACTGTAAAATGGTTAAAAATCCTAGTGGTATCACATTGTTTCTCTAAACATAATTGACCAACTTCATGGTCAAGTGGCTAGAGCATCTGAGTTGCAGCTGGGTTGTCTGGAGTTTGACTCGCTAGTCGGGTCATGCCAAAGACTTCTAAAATGGAACCTACTGCCATTGTGCTTTGTGCTCAACATAGTGAACAGGGTTGTCACCATACCATTTTGAAAGCCGGGTTAATTGTGATCACCATTCTGTGGGAGCAGTCTAAGGGGTAGGGAGTGTCCCCCTCTCCTTTGACAAGTTATTGCAGATTTGAGAGTGCTTACAAAAAAACAAGGAATAATCACACAATTCTAATTCAATTCAATGGATGAGGGAAAAAAGACCAGTGAGTTACAACTGGAAAAAAAGGCTGTGGTCAGCACTACTTAAACTGATTAGTAAGCCATAAAACCATATCTAACTTCAAACATAGTGCAGTTTAATGCAGTGGTTCCTTTTTGAATCAAAGGTCTAATAAATTTCCACTTCAAAGTGTTATGTCTCCTTCGTCGTGTAACAAAAATTCTGCTTATTCATCAAGACTCTTTAAATCATAAGACATTTGGTTTAGGTAAGATCTGCCTCAAACAGAGGCCTACAACCATGTATGTTTGGATGAAAGTCTCAAGGTGTGTGTTTTAGTGGAAGCCTGGCTCTAGCATAGGCCTGCAACACTGTATATATGGAAGCCTCATGGCCTTGAGGCTACTTATGATCAAAGAATCCCAGGGTGAAAGCCTTGGCCAACACTAGACATTTCACAAGAAACCTTCTTATTTAAACACTTTACCCCATTGCCTGCCACTAAAATTGGCCCATATAGTGAAAATTTAAATTGGCTCCATTTGGGTAGCAAAAATTGCTACAAGATGACATCTGTTCTCATTACAATATCAGGTTATAGACACTTGAATTCAGTTCAACTGGTAACAAAATATCTTAGTGCTGTGCCGACCGCGCGCATCATAGTGGTTGACATGTGTTGACATAGGCCATCAGCTTAAACACAAGTAGATATGCTTCCCATTGACCTTTGACCTATTTCAGAATATTTTTTCTTGAGGAAAAGTCAAACTGATCTATTGGGACAAACTCTAAAAATCTCAGGAATGTGTGTTTTAGCGAATGGAACTGAAAGTGAAAGTATCACATTTTCATTCAAAAGTGAACATAAGGCAAATGCATATTACATCATATACCATCACATTGATCAAAACTGGAAGCTTCCCTTTTCTTGCATATCTTCAACTCATGTTCTCTACTTCAATGTTGTGGTATTGATAACGTGAATCCATTAGAGGCATGCAGATTGTACAACATGTTGTAAAGTCCTCATACAAGCAGCACTGGAACTATAAAAGAGTTGCTTTAAGGTCACCTTAGATCGCAATTTAGAGCTGATAACCAGTTGTAATATCTGAAGGTGCACAGATGGGAATGTAATACAAATTAGAAGATAAAACTCAGATGTAATTCCTCTTTCATTTCAGGAGTAATATTTTGCTGGAATTTGGACCTGCCTCTTCCTCTTATAATTCACATCATTATTGTTTATATATAGATGCAAGTTTCCTGTTTTGAAAGTTAATCATCGAGACTTGCTGACTTTGAAAGGTTACAAAAACAGTTATATAGAGGAAATGCAATGAAAATGTTTTCGATTTTGGTATCTCAATACGGAAATAATTGTCAGTGGTACCTTTGCACCTTGCCATTTTACTGTCCCTCTTTCAAAATGAAAGGTACTGTTATCGCCATAAATGTTGAACACCTTTACAAAAGTGAAAGCCAATTTTCTGACAATAGTACTGTTTCAGTTCTCATTTAAGTAGGACAAACATCAATATAGTCAAAAGGAAAAATAGAATTTTGAACTTGTCTTTTATTACATTGAACTTCAAGAGTTTAACCTGAAAAGTAATCGTGCCAGAGAAGTCTGTTTTAAAATGGTTCAAAGTTAGCGAGAGTGGCTCAAAATTAAAATATTTGTATTATTGCTGACACATTGGAAAGTTAATTGTCGTATTTTTCAATTGTTATAAATATCTTACATATTAAACTTTCATAGGTGCTTAAAACCCTGAATGGATGTTGTCACCATCTTGTAGTGACTGTTATATTTTTTTCTTTCCCTTCTGTTTTTTTTTTCCCTTTTCTTTGTTTTATTTATTTTTTTTTTTCACTTTAAGAGTTGTGGAAATTCCACAGAGCTTTTCTGGAACTTTTATGAGATTTTGCAAGATTTAGTTAGAATTATGTATCAGTGCATGAAAATTCGTATCTCAAAATGACATATCAGTGCTTGAAAATTCGAAACTTGTGCATCTTGTTGAGGCACAGAATTTTTCAAAAGCAACCAGGGGGACCTAATGTGCATCTGAGACCAGACACCCTGCATTAGCAAAAATCCTGTGATGGACATATATTCATGTGAAAGTAATTGAGCTAATATTCCAGTTATATTCAGTTAATGTATTTATTAAAATGATTCCTTGTAACCTTTTAATTTTTTATATCTTAAATACTTAGACAAGCACTGGAACAAAGAGACTATAACAGGTTGAAAGAATTGATGGATTTAAACTTTGACCTACGCAGGAAGTTGTATGGAGATGATGTCATTGGTCCTGAAAATCTGCAGATGATTAACCTAGCACGGCAAGTGAGTGATACTTTAATATTAGATACTGTTACACTTGTATGTGCAAATGATTCACTTAGGATGAAAAGTAAGAAAGCTAATAAATCTACATCACCCCTCATTACCTCCTGCTTACATATGTTCATATCAGTTCACCTCCTTCAAAAATGAAAATTCCGACTTGCAACCCATTATATGTGGCGTTCCTCAGGGCTCTATTCTTGGTCCCTTACTCTTTATCATTTATGTAAATGATATAACATCTGTTTCCAGAAATTCCTTACTAGTAATGTTCGCCGTTGATACCAACATATTTTTCAAAGACACAAACCTTAAACTTCTTGAGCAAACTGTGAACAATGAACTCAAATTACATTTTAACTGGTTCGCCTCTAATAAACTTTCTCTAAACGTAAATAAAACAGACTTTATGGTCTTCAATATGCCCCCTAGTCAAAAGCGTGATTTCAAAATTGTCATTAATAATGATGAGCTCCATGCTGCTTCAAGTGTTAAATTCTTAGGAGTTCTTATTGATTCTAAGCTTACCTGGAATGACCATATTTCATATCTCTGTTCACAAGTTGCCAAAGGAGTTGGTATAATCGGTAGACTAAAACACATACTTCCTAAAAATGCTCTCCGCTCATTATATCTAGCTTTAGTTTATCCCCATTTTTCCTACTGTAGCCTTTCCTGGTCTAGCACAAATAATACTTCATTGAATAAGTTAAGCATACTGCAAAAGAGAGCCATCAGATATATTTCTAGTGCTGTCCCACGTGAACATACAAGTGTACTATTCAAGTCATTGAACTTGTTAAAATTAAACGACATTATCAAAGTAAACACAGCGACATTCACTTATCGCTTTATTAATAACTCCCTTCCTCCAGGATTTTCTCCCCTTTTCAGTCAAAACAGTTAAGTTCATAACTACAACACTCGACACAGCAATCGCCTTCGTCTTCCAGATAACCAGAGAAAATTCTCTAAAACGAGTATATGTCTTTGTGCTATCAAAATTTGGAATTCTTTACCCAATGATCCAATAATCAAGCTCTCTGTATCCTCTTTTAGATATAACCTAAGCAGATTTCTTATCAATCAATATTAACTGATTATACTACAGCACTTGCTTGTTCTTAACTTTAATTGTAGTTTCCCTTTAACCATTCACTTTGGATCTTTCTCCTCTTCAAGAGGCGTGTAATGGGGGGGGGGGGGTGTATTGTAATGTAATGTATGGGGTCAGGGTAATGTAGTGTGTGTAATGTAATGTGTGGGAAGGTTGGGGCACTTGTAGGGTATTTGGGGCAAGGGTGAGGGTGAGGTAGATTGGATTGTATCTAGGGAGGGATTTAGGGTGTGACTTCGGACAGGTATTCTTCTTCTATGTGTTTTCTCTTTGTTTTGTTACATCATGCCCTCATATACTTTTTTAGTTATTTGTACTATCCTAGTTCTTTTTTGTTTCTTTTTCTGTTTCCTGGGAGTACTCTATCTACTCGACAAACCCTATGGGTTTTTTAGAGTGCTTCCCTTCACAATATTTTGATTTCATGTAACATTCTACTTTTGTTTCTGTGTATTGTACCTATTAATATCGATTATTGTGGAAAAACAAATGAAATGAAATGAAATATGTAATCCCAACTTACCTGCAGTAAGCCCCTGGGAAGCGTCTAATAGCACAGTGGCACTAAAGGTCACCCGATGAGGTCACCTTTCCTGCTTGCCTGCCCAGGACATATCATTCAGTAAGAAATACTTTAAAATTATGGTACTGCATCTCTCAAATCTTTATAACATGGTTAATAGTGTTATATTAGGATTGATGGACTAGATTTATTCAAGTATTAACACGGTTGACTCGTGTAGTGAGGCATCCCTTGATTTACCCTAATGTTTGTTTGTTATCTTGAATGAATTTATAGTTTGCAAACTACATTAACACTCCATGAATGGGAAGATAATTCTCAATATAAGATAACAAAATGAATGGCAAGCATGCAATATAAGAACACATGTCTCCTGACCTGAGTGATGTGTGTTAGTGTTTGTAGTTAACTCACAGTAGTTTTATATCTACATTCCATTTAAGTTACACATATGTACAAATATTTGCAACAACTGATACGGCCTTTTATAATTGGATGTAGAACACCCCCCCCCCCCCCGCAAAAAAAAAAAAAAAAAAAAAAATAGCAAGATTTTCTGTCTGGTCCCTTACTGGAAGAGCAAAACACAAGCTAAGACAACAGAGCTAGCAGGGAAAAAGAAGAAACTGATGTAAACAGTGT